>JAJJXG010000052.1:0-396295 GCA_024516215.1 Geopyxis carbonaria | reverse complement strand
ATTTGGGGTGGGGTAAAGGTGAAAATTTGCGAGTTTTCCACCACAACAGAGAGCTATAAGAAAGAGGATAAAAGAAGTGGGCGTATGGATGCTCTCTGGCGCCAGGAATCGATTGCAGTAATTATAAATTGATTTGGAGAAGATTTGGGCAAGTTATTGTTGGTTTGTTTGGTTTTGGGAGCAGATCATCGCTATGGTTGACAGTCTGGGTCTCCTCACTGTATTCAACGAGGTCTGGATGGCCACACCAGCATACCTCACGAGGAGAGCACACAAGAGTGCATACGAAGAATTATCCCAATGCAGTGGCAATGAACGACGGGATATGGCGCACCATATTGTGGCTACTCTTTACGTCACATTTCGCCGGAATACCCGCGTTCAACACCGGACCCGCTGTAGCCAAGCGCTGCGTGCGACCCGTGCTTTGATTGAATTTTATTTCTACTCTCAATACAAGACCCACGACACCGGCACCCTCAGGCAGATGACGGACTGTCTCGCCACATTTACGGCGAATAAGACCCTATTCCTAGCGTATCGAGCCAACAAAGCAACCAAAGCTGCAGGGGCCAGGCTGCGTGCTGAACTCATCGAGGAACGCGATGCCGAGATTGCAGCATCCAGCGGTACACCAGCACTAAAGAAGCAGATCAGAGAACGTTGGAGCAGCATTATTGACAGCGAAACCAGCGAATATCGCGTGCAACAGTCAGACTTCAACTTCGTCAAGATGCATCTTATAAACCATTTCGTGAGCTTTATTCCGAGGTTTGGCAGCCTTCCGCAATTCTCCGCCGAGATGGGCGAACGACTCCATGTAACTACAACTAAAGATGCCTATCGCCATTCGAACCGGAACGGCGATATTTTTCGTCAGATGATCGACTACAACAACCGCATCATGGCATTCAAGTTGCGCGAGCTCAACAATGCCGTTGTTCACCGGCAATACGGCGAAAATCACCGGAAAGCTGAAGAACATAACGAAGATTCTGATGTCGCTGTCGAAGTCACAGACGCCCAAGCAGAGATTGATAGTAACATACCACCTCGGCGATTCAATTCTCCGCAAAACAAAACAAAAATCCGAATCTTTCAAGAACTGTCGGCACACGTCGGTATGCCGCTGGACCAGTTTCGCGGTGCATTAGACCTATTTCTGCGTCGTAACGACATTGTGCAACTTGATTACGATGAGATCAACGCACTGTCCATTGCTTTCTTCCACGGCTTGCGAGTACCAGTGCAAGACTTTCAGACCGGTGCGTGGGAGTTTCATCAGCTGCGCTGCACAGTGAATAACACCTGGCACGGGGCACCTCCGCGCCGTGACTGGGTATGGTATCGACCAAGAGACAGAAACCGTCGAAAAACACCGGAAACCCGGCGAATTGGACCTGAAAAGTACGGTGCCCTGCAGGGGCAATTGCCGGTACGCGTACGATGTTATTTCAGGGTGAGTATACCATCAAAGGATGACTATTCCCTCGCGTTAGTAGAGATGACCACACCAGTGAATGCAGATAAACCGGATGAAGACTCCTCGATGACTCGTGTGCAAACACCGGCGACCAGTAAAATCACGGTAATTGAGGCGTCGTTGATTTACGGCGCCGCGCATCTTATACAAGATTCCGAGACTACGTGGGTTGTCAATAGCCACACTGATCTCGAGACGTAGAACCGGGTATATCTTGAGAATAGCTAGTTTACCGTAGAATGAAACGTTTTTCCTGTGAAATTCACCGTTTTCCCGTGAGATGCGCACGCTTTGTGATATGGCAATAAATCAATTCGGTGACCTAGTAATGAACGAAGCACCAAGCGAGATCTCATAATACTACCGGTATACCTTAAACATTAGTCGATAGAATTCACCGTGTTTGCCGTGAATATCACCGGAAGACGGTTCATCTCACAATGTCCCGCATGAGATCACCGGAAGACGGTTCATTTCGCGATGGCCCGTATGTCAGACGAAAGCACTAGATTACCCGTATATAACACGGTAAAAGTGGTGGTATTCACAGTGCGACGCGTGGTGTGTGGCAACCTTGCTTTGCGACATGTGGTGTGTGGCAACCGCCGCTCAGGCGTCGCAACCGTTGCACCCTTATATTAGATCCTGGCAACGGTTGCACCCGTACAGAAGACCCTGGCGACACAGGCGACTCAGGCGACAAAAAAAGTGGAGCGGTCCGTATCTAAGGAGGCCGATCTTAAATAAGGTAATATTTTTTCCTGATGTGGGTTTACTATCGGACTAAAAGTATTGCTGGATACCCGCAACATGCCAAGGGGTAAGCTCGACAACCAAAAAGCGGGACCATTCAAGATTTCCTGGGTAGGAAAATCCTCTTGCAAACCGGGTGGCATCTCCGACGGATATCACCCTGTGTTCCACGTATCTCTTTTAGAACCATATCACCGTGGCGAAGACCCTCCGCCAGAAGTCACGCTACCGCCTCTTCCCGAGGGTGCTGGACGCTTCACACCGGAAAATATCATCGAACATAGACTTGACGATGATGACAATGACACGTTCTTGGTGGTATGGAAGGGTTATCCAATTGAGGAAGCAACCTGGAAACCGTACGAATCTCTGGTACCCGGAGCCGAAGATGTACTGGCAACGTTTTATCGCCGTCACAAAAAGGTCAAACATCATCGTAACTGGGAAATTGATTACGCAAGTTCCAAGCAAAGACAGGAGGATACCGAGGGATCCAGAGCCAGCAACAGGAGGAAAGAGTAAGTATACTTTCCTTTGTTCAGAAATTATATTGATTCATTTTGTTTACCTTGTTATGTTCAGGACAAACATATTGGAGAAGGAGGGTTCTGTTACCGCGGGCGGTAACTAGTAGCGTTGCTAGACGCAGAATATGTTGCTCGGAACATATAGGAAGCATAGACAACGATACGGTCGTTCATAGGATACACGTAGCATAGGTACGTGGGCCAAGGGTTCTAGACCCTGGGCCGTTTGCATAGCTAGGAAGTGTGTACCACTTGAAGGTATTAGATGCGATGCGGGGTAAACAGTATTGGCTGTTAGGAGTACACGTCACCCGAGACATAGTTGAAAGAGACTGGGCAATGGTGACTGCGCACCCCTCTATATAGTTTTAGGGTAGAGGGCTACAGCCCTGCCATGTTGTATATATAGGGGCGTGATGATACGGGGTCACAAAGTATAGTATCATCACACGCACCAGACACCAAGCGAAGTCCCCTCCAGTAAAAATATCTTTTGTTACAAAGAATAAATCGGCTGCTTTATACCTCAAGGAGTTGTACTGCTAAAACCCCTCTATGAGTACAATTGCAATTCTTGGTGATAAAAGACTTCATACACCGTGGGCCAACGTCTATCGTCGATAACGCCTCTGGACGTCCCCCGTAACACAATGAATTGAACTCTATTTTTGCCATTTTTCAATTTAGTTCTGTTTCACTAATAAAAAAAATGGTTTTAGTGTGAATACCCCCTTTAATAACAATCCTACAATTTTCTTTCAAATCATTTATCACATGATTTGTCACAGTTCTCACCTTAACCTCAATCTTGCTGCCTCACCCGCAAACTCGTTACTACTCATTCACATGTTTCACAGTTTCTATTCATGAACTAGGACAATCTCAGGTTTGTTCGGAAGCAGACGAGAAGGATTCTCACATGTACCACACATTTTAGCTTTATTTCTCCTTCACACCTCGGACACCGCATATCCGCTGCTAATATAGGTATTGTTGGGTTGCTGGTGACTTGAATTTGATGTCAGGCTGGATAGGTCAATTTCCCAGAATGAGGAAAACATTGGTTGAGAAACAACACTATCGGAGCTACTTCAGAATTGTGTTCATATCTTTTCTCAATTTTGGCTGGATTTGAGGCACTAAGACTTGTAGAATTGCTACATTCTACAACTCTTTGCATGTGAACACCTATTGTGTAACACCAGGTTACTATTCTGGCGGATCAAAGCTGAATTCAACACATGAAGCCGTGGCAGACAGATTGTGACCGCTAGTCATACTTAGAACTATTAGCTTGATCACAAAATCCATCTCATAATCTCAAACAAATGTTTTGCGAGTGCCATCATTTCAAGCTATAACCGGGAGCTCGGTGTGGTCACGATTCGAAGGTATTTTTTCCAAACAAGTTTACTGTCAAATCCCGATATGTTGTAGTCCATCTACAATACCGTCACTCTAATAATATTGTACAACTCTCCCTCTAATAATCCGCCACATTGGTATTATAGCACAACTCAAAGTACTTAGAACTTGTATAAAAGATCGACTCCCAAAATAACCGTTACCTTAGAACCCATCTTTTGTCATCTCGTTTCTCACCTACCCGTTCTGCCAATAGGTCTATTGTATTTCTTATTGCGTCTTTCCCAATTTTAGGAAACGTTTTCTTGAGAACTTCAATCAGGCCTGTTTTGGTCATGTCACTGCCTTCAATTGCCCGCTTGAATGCTTCCATATCTTCATCAGGAACGATTTTTTTGTGAATGTCTTTTTTAATAAGCTCTGATACCCTCGTAGAACTAGCCATATCACGAGGATTGCTAGCAAACGTTCGACGAGGAGGATCCATTGGAGTATTAAACGATTTGGTATCAGTGGGTATTGCCTTTTCCCAATAAGTTGTCGTAAATGGATCAATTGGACCAGACACACCATCTGTGATGAGTCAGAGTAGTTTGAGCTTGAAGAAAATATCCTACCTAGTAAAATGCTTATCCTCATGTCTTGTAGGCCGGAATGTTCATTAATCCCCTTTTCATTCTCCCAGCACATCCCTGAGTTAGTTGCCACCAATACCCCCATCCTGCTTCGTTTATTAAGCCCAGAATCTTCTTCGTCGTCCAAAAATCCATCCAAATCGTCGCTATCACCTACGGAATCTTTGTCATCCTCATCTTCACTTATAAGATCTTCTCCATCGTCGTCTGCGACCCATTCCGCCTCTGAGGCGTAATCATAATCAACTCCAGGCAAACTTTTCTCGAAAGGTTTCCGGCCATGACGTAGACCAGTAGTTAGTGGCTCTCTTGTGTAAGTGCCGTTGTACGGTGGGCGAACATCCTCTGCAAATTTCAAATATTTATAAGGCAACGAATTCAATAGCTGCAGATAACAGGCAGTGGGTGAAGTGTGCTTGACCCCAAGTTTCAACGGAGTGAGGCCAGGATGGTCGGGCGCATCCAATTGAGCCAATATATGTTTGGTACTATGAGGAAACCTGATACCCCTACGTCCTCTTTTATGAGACGGAATACCGAGTAAATCAATAATCTCCTGTCGTGATATATCAATTAGACCAGGCACTTTCAGATCAATGCTCATCCGCTGCCGATCATCAGTCACGGCCAACGCAATATCTAGAGTTTCATTGGCCTTTCTCTTTAGTTCGTTGGTTTTTGAAAAAGGAACAGGAGCTAGATCAACGTTCGGCTTGACGAAAAAGGGATGAAACGTCCTTTCATAATCGCTGTGACTTGGTGCTTCTACTTTCGGTGTTGCAGTGATGGGAACAAAAGCGGGTATGTGAGGGGTAGGGTCGTCCGAAACAGCAGGTTTAGTAAAAAAATTGTTCAGTCGCAATTGAGTCTTTAGGTGTCAGTATATTGAAAACTTGTATTGATGCTAGGATGCCCACCCGTTCTTTTTTAGCCTTTTCCTCGTCTCTCTTTCGCCTTTCCTCTTCTTTTTTAGCCCTTTCCTCATCCCTCTTTCGCTTTTCCTCTTCTTTTGCTCGCCGTCGTTCTTCTTTCTCAGCTTTCTAAGTAATCGAGGAGAAATTAATACTTAAACGATGTCGGGGCCGTGATGCCAACCTTAACTTCCTTTTCCTTTTCTTTCAATTCCTTTTCCCGTCGTTTCTCTTTTTCCCGGTCTTCCTTTTCCTTTTCCTTGGCTTCTTTCTCTTCATCGGATAATTTTGGCTTCTTCTTCGCTGGAACAGAACTGGGGTTTATGGAATCATTGTGAGGTGAAGTATTGATGTCGGGTGCAACTTCAGATATTGAACGTTTTTTCGAAACCTCTGTTGATACAAGAGGAGGAATGTGCGTAAAATGTCGGGAATCTTCTTGTGTGGACGACGGCGAAGGTGCAACATTGATTGTTGACATTATGCTATGCTCCTAGCTAGATATCAAGAGCTACGAGAACGGACAACTTATCTTACTGGGACGCGTTTCCTCAACGCGATCGCCAGGTCCTGTTAGTGAACTGCAACGCTATACTTCTTCGGGATCCAGGAACACAAACACGTGCAAATGTCAGTGACGCGTGAAGACGCCAAGACCGAAGAGCTTGGAAAGATGTTGCGGCAGGCGCTAGGATGGAGTGGTGGCAGCGCCCGCCGCCCGGTCATTGGAGCTGATAAACAGCATAGACAGGGGGGTGGAAATTGATAATTAAAAAAGACATGCATATTTCATTTAATTCTCTTAATGTTTAGTAAAACAACTTTTTACATCGAATTGATAGAAATGTTCCGTTTCGAGGTTTTTCATTTTATTTGGCACGTTCGTATGTTCAACTGTGTAAGTCAGCTATTCTTCGGCGTTGTGCTCGCCCGCAACTCTGAGCAATGGGAACAGAACACCACCTCCGTTCAGTAGGCTCATGCAATTAGCATATTATTACGGCAATCACCGTGCGGAATAAGTACCCCACTAAAAACTTTTTCTATTTTGATAAACGGTCTCTTCAATAAGCCTAACCACACCTCAAAGAAAGAGTATCAATCGTTTTAGCTATAACAATCAAACCTTATCGTTCCTGCATGACTTTGCTCCCTCTTTCTTACACATCAATTTATATATATACCTGCTTAGTCATTCTTAAACCTGGTACACGTGTTCAGTGTACAAGAGCGTGCTCAACCTTATACACTCTCTGAATGCCCGAGAATTCCGCAAAGAAGCTATGGTGAGATATTCATTATGTTTACAAGCTCACTGTTGTAGCTGACTAGAAGTCAATAGAATTCACTCTTCAATTCTGCTCTCAAACAGAGCCAGTCGATTAAAAAAGACCTTGAAAGTTTCTCGGATGCTCCAATAACATCATCACCAGCTCTCCAAGGTACCTATCCTTGGGCTAAATACTCTGGAAACACTGTAGCTAATGAAAACACCGGTCATAGGCCAGATATCAGCCTCCCTCACTTCCCTCGCACGAACAATAGATGACTACGATAGCATGGCTCGTCGCGAACTCATCCCAGTGAAAAAGGAAAAGGCAGAGCAGCGAGTTAAAGCTTTCCGGAAAGACCTGGTAGAATTCCGTCAAAATTTTGAAAATATGAAATCCGATCGGGCTGAAACCGAACACAATCACTCCCGTTCTGAGCTCCTTGGAAACCGTTGTCACTCCTCGGCCACGCCAGAAAACCCCTATGCCAACGTAAACACTGCTACACACGCTCGTCCCTCGCCATTTACTCAATCTCTATCAAACACCAGCTTTTCTGCTGCTGTAGGAATTGATGATCGAGTTTTCCGCGAGCAAGATTTTATGAATCGGACAGATACTCAATTAGACGAATTTTTGGACCGCGGACGAGCGGTGCTATCTGATCTCAATCATCAGCGTGAAATGTTAAAGGGAACTCAGAGGAGACTTTACACAGTTGCCAACACTTTGGGAATTAGCGGTGACACCATTCGAATGATTGAACGACGGGCAATGCATGATAAGTGGTTATTCTATGGTGGCGTGGTGGTATTTTTCACATTTTGTTATCTCGTTTTAAGATGGATACACTAACTGAAACGTTATGCATGTACATTAATGGGTTTTTCTTCGGTGTTAGTGGGCGTTTGTGGAATACTGTATATTTTTAGACGGCTTTCCGCGCATGTTCCCCCTCTAAATCTGTGCTAACCCACTTATCAGTGTACCATGTTGCAAACATTCAGAGCTACTCCACATCATTGATCTCATGCAGCGAATAGCGCATAGCTATCGATATTATGGAGTAAGATATCGGTCGAATTACCAGACCACTGTTTCATTTACTAAACGAAATGCAAGCATCCTCGAGTATGCAAGGATTCTTCTCACAAGGAATGACACGCTTACTAAAGAGAAGCCATACACGGGAACCGACAATGTGCACACGGGTTTCACAAGTGGTTCATCTCACCCCACCAAGTAAATACATACGGGTTCACATGGATTGCAATTTTGGAAACTCCTGCCTGCAGCTCCACCACGACATGACATCCTCATAAAGTCATCATGAAAAATATGGAACAAGACTCATGCTGAATTAATTATTATCCATAGCTGCCTCTTTTTTCACGAAAAAAAAGACGTTCGCTCAGCAATCCTGTACTACATAGTCGGCCAGATTATAGAGCAAACATTGGACGTAGTGAATATAGATACATTTTTCGGATTACTGTCTTCAGGAATTTGGTTGCATGGACAAATACAAAAATCAATTTTATATTGAAAGACAGATATATATGTACACATGTGGCCCTGACATCACATGCACCTGAGGGGGGGGGGTGTATTTATAAATCCCTGGTTAATCGTGGAACTTCAGCTGTTTCCGCAGTTCTTTCATAGTAATCTTCTCCATCTTCTTCATCATCAGAATCAGACTCAGGTTCTTCGTCAGGTCGCTTTCGCCTCCGTTCGTAATCATGCACATGGGCTTGAGTCATTGAACGTCCAACTCGAGTCATGGTTCGAATCATAGGACTTTCAGGGGCACCGCGTGATGGCCTGTGGCGCAGAGTATCCATACGTTCAACATCAACCTCTACACCTGAAGATATTGTGGGGTTGAGCTGTGTGGATGTGACCAATCCCTCAGAGTGTTCCAAGGGCACCGAAGCCAATCCCGATGATTTAGTTGATTTGCTAGCAAAGTGGTAAGGTAGTGGTAAATTACGATATGCTCGGTTGGCACCAACACTAGCAATGATTAGTCAATTTTTGTTAAAACTTTGTTTTTTAGCCAACATACTTGCCACAGTGCTCGTTCTCCATGCGAAAAAAGCACCACATAAACCGTCGTAAAACCTCAGCGAAGGCAAGCAAAAAGCTTAATAGCGCTGAATGCTGAATTCTGCCAGCGTATATTATGTAGAAAAACCAATCGCATCGTATAATGGGGTCGATAAACATGGCGAGGTAGTAAGGCCAGGAGCTTTTAAACCCGAGATTATCTCGTAGAAACGGGTGTGAGGCATAAGGATCGAGCAACGACCAGTCCATGACGATATCCCAAACGGCTACACATGTTAATAAAACACAACTGTGGTCCACATTCAGGTGACTTACTGCAGTAAATAGAGTTAATGCTAGCACATACTATGAAGGCGGCTTTTGCAGAGTTCCATCGAGTGTCAATGCGCCAAATACTAAGTGTCATATAATGAAGAATTGTAAAGGCATATTTTCCACCATTAATCAGATGTGGAAACCACATTTTAGAACTGTAATATCGCCTGAAACACTGCAGCAGACGCCATAGTCCAGGAAGTGCAGTGAAAAAGCCCATTGCCCGAGAATGGGAGGAATTGCATTGCGGAGGGTTATTCCATGCATTGGCGTAAAGACAAAAGAACAATTCAATATTCTATCCTCACTTAGCTTCTTTCTAGCACAATGGAAAGTTACTAACCCCAAGAGCATACGTCTGAGAACAAAACATATCGCCCATCCAAAAATCTTTGAATTCTACTGGAAATGCTCCAGAAAGGAATAATCGGACGAGAATACGCAAAAACCATTTACGTGAGTGGTAGTAAAATACTTTGAAAGGATTGATCAAGATTGCGCCGGCAAATACAACAAAAATTATTGGAAAATGGATCATATCTAGCTTTTCGCCTAAAAAGTCGTGGACGCTGAACCAGAAACATACGGCAAACAGTAGACTGAATACCGCAGGAAGCTACACCTGGATGTTAGTAAGAAAGATAAGATGTGTGCTGATGTCTCAAGTACTTCTAAAAACTGTCGATAATTCATCATGTGTCTTGTGTCAAATTCAAAAATAAATGAATAATTGATTTTGTTTCTTGCCCAGACCCTGAGATTAATTGCAAAGAGCAGAACCTGTGCGAGCATCAGAGCAACCCCTCCCCATATCTATTTAAGTTTAGTTAAATGTGGATTGTCAAATAGATTACGTGTACCTGTAGTAGATAACTAGTTTTCAATGCAAGAACTGGATTAGTCTCATCATATATCTTTTTGACCCCGTCATATAATCCGTACGCAGCAATAATGAGTGCAAGGCCAAGATAGAAACCACTTCTCCAGACAGATGAATAATACAGTGTTTTATTCTCTCTAGATCTCAACCTAGATGATGCTTCTTTACGATTGCCTCGCTCAAAAAATCTAGCAAAGAGTGATTCTGTATCATTCAGTAGATCGTCCAGCTTATTATTTGCACCACCAAAATAGCTTTTATCAACGTATTCGGTCATAAATCTGTGTGATGTTCTCATTCCACTCGCCTTATCAAATTTTTTCGTGATTTTACGTAGACATTCTCTATTCACGGTGACATATGACTTGAGCATCTCAAGACCATGATAATACTCGATGTAGGCCTTTTTCAGTTTTCGTTTAGCAACCCTGTGTGCTGGATTATTGAGCGGCCTGCGACAAGGTCGTTTACGTTCATAATCGCGTAAGCCAGGACTCTGGCGGCCATCGGCCATAATGTTGACCTTTGCCGTTGTTGGATGTGGCCTGGCAAAACCGCTTACGGCGTCTGTGACAGATTTCCATCCTACCCTTCGTTTATAATGGGCAACTAAATGTCCATCATCTGGGTGCCTTGTAGTAACTGCCTCCGAAGTGATGTCATTATCAGTTAAGTCCTCCACATCGTCTTCTTCAAACGGGATATTATGCTTTGCTTTGAACCAGCGCTCCCGCATGATATCCAGTTGCTCCTGCATCTCATCATATCGAGTCAATGCCTCTTTTTCCCGACTGCTATAAAACTCTTCACATCTATGCCTTTCTTGTAATAGCCATTTGAGGAACTCTTTTTCAGCCTTGGTTTGAACTTCGGTAATACTAAGTCCCTTATCAACCGGAGTCGTGATCGTGTTGCGTCCTAGCGTGAGCATTCGGCGCAAAAAAGGCTTCTGTGAATTGCTATGTTGAGCTTCATCAGAACGAGAAGTTTGTGGTCGGGATAAAATGCATTTCGAACTTCTTCCATCTGTGGGTGTTGTTGGTTGCATGTGGCCACCGATATCACTCCATCTTGATTCTAGGGGCATATCTCCAAGTCCATCTGTCTGCCCAATGTCCATTGGTTGCATCGGGTCGGGGAGGTGTAGTGAGGGTGGTCTAGCCAGTGGTGCCGGGGCAGATACGACTGGTGGAGTTGATTGAATGGAGCCATAACTCCACGGTCGAGCTGAAGAAATTTCTTGTGGATATGAAGAATCATGCAACGGTGAGCGTTCAAGGGCATTCGTAGAAGCTATGGGACCTTTCAGCTCATAAATTCATAATCATTCTCTCTTCTACTCATACTTGAAGGAACAGAGCCTCTTAAACTTGCAGTTTTGTGGAGAATAGATAACCCTCGAGGGCGATTTTGTTCTGCTGGTTCTTCGATTTTATTGCCCCTATCCCCAACCGAACTTCCATTCGACGGTGATCTTACTGGTGCCTGAACTCTTGAGGCGGTAAGTCGGAGGGATGATATCGCTGGAGATGGAGAGGCTGAGTGGATCCTCTGTGTATTTTCTTTAATCTTCTTCTTGCCAACCTGTATTGATTTTAATTACGCGTGCATGAAATTACACTTGCATATAAAACCTTATACTGCACATATTGACTTTTCCATTCTGGTACCATGAGGTCCTCAAGTGTCCTAACATCGTTAGAAATATTTTACCGAATGCAGACCGACTTCATTTAGAGGTGCGGTTTCCAAAAGATATACTGAAGAAAGTCTTACTTGGCGAACTTCATGTCGAATATTGGTCTAATGGAACCAGTGGCAGAAAAGATATTCAGAAAGGCGAGGTCTTACGAACCAGTGAGTATACACTGGTGACCTTCACAGAAAAAAAGAACGGTATGGCTATCGGAATGTAGATTGTTTGAACGTGTTATATATCTTGCTCGGCCGCCGCAAGCAAGCGCTCGAAGTCTATCATCAAGCTCTCCCTCCAATCAGACAAGGTGTAGCGATTCAGCTGTGTGGCCCTCAGATATGTTAGTGCTATGCATGTTTTGAGCAAGTGCCGAGGAGCTAGAGATTAGTTCTCCGTAGGATCGATAACAAGCAATAGATCCATGTAGGCCAAGCTCACGTTTTCTATTTATATTCAGGGCAACCAATGATCTACTAATGTTCACGCTGCGCACCAGTGTTACTATCACTAATACCCTCCAGGTCCAGATGTAGAATCGTTCTTCATAAAGTGCCTGTGGTGCAAAATTTTGGTGAGGACTGGTTAAGTAAACGAGTTTTGAGTAAATAAGGTAAAATGGTGTTACTTAACCAGAATGGGCGCTGGGTATAATGAGGGTTTATTACCTATCCAGGTCTTTTTTAGATAATTCTGAAGAAATTACAGTGCCAGCTGGATACAACAACTTGATGCCAAAACACGATCAGTTTACTCATTCACAGTTGTATACGAACTTGGTGACGAAAGTCACCGACCACACAGCCACCCAACCATGAAACTTTGTTTATCCACACAACAAAGCTTTGCTCAATTACAACTAAATTTCCAAAGGGGAATATGTCAAGGATAAGGCTGTTACCCACAGCAAGAGGACTAGAAATGCTCGCTTTGTTGCACTAAATCTTCCAGTTCATTGACCCAGACTTGCATTTTTCCAAGACCTAAATAGCATTGAGAATTGCTGGCGCGTCATAACGCCAAGGAACAAGACAAGGAGTTACTTTCATGATATAGTAGAAGAAATGGAGAAAGCCATAGAGGAAGAGTACAGTAAATTACAATCAAAGGGCTTCAAAAATGACGCGGATTCAATGACAGGTAAAACTAAGTAGGTGAGGCGAATAAAAGCCTTATGAAGATAGGATCAAATGTCTGTATCTGAAATAATATATACTTGTTCAAGAAAACCATATGTTAAGTTCGGCGTGGAAAATTGCTAGTTGTACATGAGGTCTCGGGTGGTCGATGATTTTTGTCACCAAGTTCGTACATTAGCAAAAACACAAGTACCGCCAAGTCATGACGCCCCTATATATACAACACAGCTGGGATTTATCCCTCTACCCAAAAACGATATAGAGGTGTGTCCAGTCAGCATCGCCCGGTCTCTTTTACATCAGCGAAAAATCAAGTACCGCTCGGGGGTTGCACCGTGCAACTGAGCCGTTCACTATACACAGCTGCCCTCAGGGCTGCTTGGAGATCTGTCTTATGAACCGGCGCGCTCAATTACGCCCTGGGCAGCTTGAAGCCGTGACTTGTGAGCAGGTGCGGTTATCTTACTGAGCGCAGCCTGCAATACATGGCCCTTAAACAAAACCCCATGGCAGCTTTTGCTTTGATAGACGGCATTAGACTCGTCTCTGAGTCGCGGTTTTGGATCTCGCAATGGTTGTAATCACCGTCACGAAAAGATCATATTTGGCTGAAACTGCTAAAACTCTTACGTTAGCATAAATTAGCCGATATACATCGATTCAACATCATCGCAAGGTCCGCATTGAAGTAGGACGCGAAATTCCTAAATTACCGCTGTTATCCCAAAATAACTCGTCTAACAGCTAAAATACCTCCCGTTTTTCAATGCCCTACTTTTTAGCCTACGTTAGGATAATGAAAGTATTTTGTATGTTAGACAGACTATTTTAGGAGAACGGCAGTGATTTAGGAACTCCGCATGCGACGGTTGGGATGTAGATTTGCGAATCGTAGGCACTCTGCTTGCTATTTTGGCAACTTTGTATGCTAAGCGTAGCAACTCTGCATGCTACGTTATGCTATGCTAGACAGCAAGATCACTAAATTAGACTCTGATGATGCTACGTTGGGCTATGGATATGCTACGCTAGACTCTGTCGGCAGTAATTTAGGAACTCCGCATGCTACGCTCAGGATGCAGAGTTGCTGAGCGTAGCCACTTTGCATACTATTTTGGCAACTTTGAGTGCTACGCGTAGTAGCATCTCTGCATGCTACGTTAGGCTATGGATATGCCACGCTGGACAGCAAGATCGCTACTTTGGACTCTGACGATCCTAAATTAGGCTATGGATATGCTACGCTGAGCAGTAAGATCGCTACCTTGGACTCTGACAGTGCCACGTTGGGCTATGTATATGCTACGCTGGCGGTGGTTTTGTATCTCGCGATGGTTTTGGGAAGCATTTTGCGATGGTCTACAGGTTCTTTCATTCAGTGCAACTTGAGCGCTTATTCAACGGTTGTATTATGCTAACTATGCTATGCCATCTATACTATATACAGGATATTTACAGGATTTGACAGATCTTGCAGTATTCGAAGCTCTTAAAGGAATTGGCCCTTTATCTAAGGATTCGACAGATCTTGAATGATTCGGCCTTTTCTATGGATTGCTTCTTGGTCAACAGATCTTAAGGGATTTGACAGATCTTGAAGGATTTGACACATCTTAAAGGATTTGACAAATCTCAAAGGATTCAACCATTTCTTATGGAAAGCTGCTTAGTTGTGAATCGTCAGATCTTGAAGAATTCGACCATTTCTTATGGAAAGCTGCTTAGCCGTAGGTTACGTCGATTGGCAGCAGTATGACCTGTATTCATAGTCAGTATATCTGGGCACGATGAGGTAGCTCAAGCAATGAATACGCTGTTTGACGGCAAGATGTCAGTCGCGATCGTGTTGATGAGAGATGGTGTTTAGGTCAGCATTTCTGCTGTTCACATCAGCAGAGTTGTTGAACTTTGAGCAAAAAAACTTGAACAAAGCAATGGGGGCATTGTACAACACTCCGAAACTCAGGGGCAGACAGCTCGGGCAGTGTGACTATTAGCGTGCAGAGTGTTCACCGCAATTTCCTTTGTTCATTTCCGGTGTGTGCAGCCCCTATAGTGGGGACAAAGCAGCGCCAAGAACGCCACCAAGTCATCTTTTGTGTCACGGAAGTCGCTGCGCAAGAGTGGTTTGCTGCATAGATTGCAGCTAAACCAGTGTATTTGTCAGAAAATGTCAATTTTTGCAAAGTTTACAATGTTTGTCTTTGCAGGTTTGAACTTTGGTCAAAACACAGCTGTCAACCGCACAACAGCACCCGGGAATTGTGTCCAAACTTTTTGAAGGTGAGTTCAACACCCTCGGATTAATGTTTGATTATTGATCTTTGCAGTTCTAGACCTAAATACAATCAAACAACGCGAATTACAACCTTTACAATTACGCTCCCCAGCACGATAGAGACCAACATCCGGCTGCAAATACCGGTCTTCTGTGCTTAACACCTTTATTATCACCATATATAGTGACCATCAATACATATCATACCGGCGTTGTATAAGATTTGTCGCTGGCCAGCCGATCTGATTGTCATTAGCAACATCAGCAAAAAACCCGGTCGCGCTCAGTGCGCTCACAGTGCTGAGCGCACTGAGCGCAACCCACCACGCATCGAGCTTGAGCGGAAATTTTTAATTTTGCTATTGTGAGCGCAACCCGTAACGGCCTCCGCTCGACGGCTTGCAGAGTCGGCCCTCGATGGATGCCTTCCAGAGTCGTCTCTCGCTCGACGCCATCAAGTGTCGTCTCTCGCTTGACGCCATCCAGAGTCGTCTTCCCATGGACGGCATCCAGACTCGTCTTCCATTCGATTGTCACACGAATGGCATCTCGCTCGACGGCATTCAGAGTCGCCTCTCGCTCGACAGCATTCAAAGTCGCCTCTCGCTCGACGGCATTCAGAGTCGCCTCTCACTCGACGGCAATCAGAGTCGTCTCACGATGGACTGCATACAAACTCGTCTCGCGGTTTTTTCGTCACTTGGGATGTTTCTTGTTTGCGGAGGACTGTAAAATTATCGCGAAACTACGGAAAAAACAAAACTACATATACTCCTTCTGGATAACCCTCCGAGATGATGTCCCCAGACCCGGACTTATGTGCGTGCGCTAATTACAAAAACGTGCTACCTATATCTACCAGCCGCGAAAAAAAATTATCCACACTAACACGATCACATGAATGCTCCTGGCGTCAGGCTAAGGAGCGCCATCTACGTAACCAACCCACAGGCCTCAAAACCGGCGCTTCTTAGCAGCACTGCCACGACCCCGCGCTGCTTGTCCGCGAATTGGCCTCTTGGACGGATTCTCCTGAGAAGCGCCCTCAGTAGTGGTCTCCGCAGAGGCGGCCCCTGAAACGACATTGGATTGGGGGGTCTGTGTCGACGATCGTACGTTCTCAAGTCGCTTGCGAGACGCCTCTTCGTCACTAAGCGGCTCGTCCTCCTCTTCCGCATTGTCTATTGGTGGAAGGTCTCTCAAGTCAGCCATTTGAATCGGTTCACTGGGAATTGGCCTTCTTATAGGCCTAGGTATAAGGTGGCCATTCGGAGTGAAGCAATTAGACTCCATCGTTTCGTGATCAGGGCCATCCGATCCTTGTGTTGAGCGGTCCCGGTGTCCGTAATTGGGTGATTGACCCCCGTATGGCCTGAGCACATCCCTCTGCGACTGCGACTCCATGAACGCTTTCGTTGCCGGATTCCAAAGGAATCACGGTGGCCAATTAGGTGGTGCGGGCTCAAGGTATTCAGTGTTCCGAGAGCCAGGATTCTGGGATTCGGTAAGTGAGTTCCCAAGACCGGTCTGCTGGGACGTCCCACCAAGTCTTTGCGCCCGTGCATCCGGGTCTCGCCCTGAAGGACCGTCGTCCAAGTCAACCTCGTTAAAGTGTTCGCACTGCCGTGGCGATACACGCTCGTTGTCTAGTTCGTCGTCTTCGTCAGGATGCTCTACATCCTCACCCTTCTCCCGGATCGTCTGTTCCATTAGAAGTATGAATTCCTCGTCGTCGTCGTCCACCGGAGGAGGCCCTTCGAGGAGCAGCACATTAAGACTCTTGTTATGCTGCTCCTGCAGGGCCTTGATGGAAGTCCGTATTGTCCTCATCAGAAGCTCGCGCTTTTTGTCTTTCATAGGGCTCCCTTCGAAATTCTGGTTCCAGCATTTCTGCAGCCACTGCCATGTCCCTTGAGGGAACGGTCAGCAAAGCAAGTCCGGATAGGGACCAAAGGGTTACCTCTTATGTTGGCAGCTTTTATAGTCCCCCTGTTTCTATATCTGCCATCGCGAGTATAGCAGTCAAGCTCCCATTGTAGACTCAACGCCGCAAAGCATATAGTTGTCTTTGTGATATCATTAATAAGAGTGATCGCTTTTTGTCCTATCTGTCGACAAGTGCTCCAGAATGCATGATAGAGGAGGACGGGTATCTCCTCAGCGCCGAACCATCCGAAGCCTCGCTTTGAATAGTCAATACGAGAGCGGCTTTATTTAGGAGAGGGGCAACCGGTAGCTACTTCTCGCCCTGAAGAGACGCATAGAAAGCGGTGATTTTCCACCAACCAGTTGGTCTGATCCATGATGGTCTCTGCGTCCTTGTCCCTGAAGTTGTAGATGTCCAAAAACTTTTCTCTGGCCTTCTTCGACCAATTGGACTTCGTGCTGTGGCCTACGGACGTTAACTGTAGATGGCCCTTATTAGCCGCTCTTCCAGACCGCTTCCACAGAACACATACATAGGCTATGGCCTTCGTACGCATAGCCGAATGGCTAGTATCGATGCCCGCTCTGGTGGCAGCCTCGTCCCACTGGGTGTGGATCTCGTCCCGCAAGTTGATTGGCGTCTTGCGGGGCTCCTTGGGATTGTGGTCGATCTGGAAGTCTACTGTTGCGGAGCACAGAGGATACTTGGTGACGACCAAATGCTGGATGGTTTGCGCCACTGCGGCTATCGGGTCCCGCCAACCCTCTGGGAATTGGTTGAATCCTTTGGTGACATTGTCACTGTGCACCTCTGTGGGAGCCACCGACAATGACCTGCCGCCAGGTGACGAATAATCATGGCTAAAGGATGTCGAGCTTCTATCGCGAGGTGTCGAATAAATCATGTTTCGAGTCATGTTTGACGAGTGTGACTTGCTAGGTGGGCATAGGAAAAGAGTGTTGATACGATGCAGCGCGGACGAGGGGGGGGCTCCGTTTTTTATAATGCGCTGGGTGGGTGAACAGGCCGTTCCGCAGTACCAGTAGTGTGGCTGCCCTTGTAGACCTGACTTGGAACGCAGCACCCTAGAAGCGGTCCGTGAACCGGACCCACTCTAAACAGATGATGCGCACATTCGTTTGTGACATCACTCAAGGGCATATTTGTCTGTGACATCTAGTTCAGGTATAGCTCTTTGTTGGTGCCCCTTGCTGTGCCGCCTTGTAAAGCCGATCTTTTCATTCTCTCGTGTATTATATATGTCTATAGATTGTAATAAGCACTAATCTCTCTCTATCTATTGATGCGAATGACCCAAACCAATAATAACCAGAACGCCATACACATGATAATATACCGTATCCGCAACTCTATAGTACAACTGTATATACCGTATCCGCAACTCTATAGTACAACCGTAAGCACGATACCCATGACAGCCCTCCAGGACAATTTGTAGATGCCAGTGTCTCCGACACCGGTCCCATCTCCCATAGCCGACCGCGGAGCCAACAAATTGTAGATGCCAGTGTCTACGACACCGGTCCCATCTCTCAGCACCGACCGCAGAGCCAACATCCATCGGCTTTTTGAAAGCCGGCCTTGGTGACTGGATCAGCCACGTTTGCTCCGCTTCAGCGATGCCTGGCCCGCTTGATGGGTCTGCCCCTCAATGAAGCGTCCCTCTGCAAGCCCGTCATCGGAGCCGGATTAGCTGGCGGCCTTTCTTCGTCGGCCTCGGGGTATTCCATAAGGACCCTTTGCAGCTCGGCCTCTGCATCCCTCCGAAGGTCTTCAGATACGCCGGGGGCCGCCATGACTGTTCGCATGTCCACTATCGACCTCCTGGCGGCCTGGAGATGCGCCTCCCGATCTGCGGGATCGCTCAGCCGTCGAGGCCAATACGGGGCGTCTTGCGGGGGCGGGGTGTTTCTAGCTTCCGCCCGGTAAGGACGCACCAGGATCACCGGAGGGCGAACGCCGGCCGACCGTGTCATCTCCACCCAGGTTCGCACAGCCTGATCATTATTCAGAGCTATGTAGCTGTATCCTGCAGTAAGCATGTACTGCTTGGGATGCCAGCTGTCGTGCTCAGAATTGGTCAGGCCGACGACCTCCCTCGGAATCAGCCCTGCCAAGGCGGGGGTCTCCAAGACGACCTTGCGGACGCCCCAAAGAGAAGACTCAAACAAAGGCGTGTGATGCCACCGGACCACATCGGTGACGAACCAAAATCGTATATTTGGGTCGGGCATCAGTTCGGCGGCCGTAAGTGCAGCTCCGTGGGCGACGACGCCAATGCGGACCACGGGGGGGGGCACCAGTCTGCTGTGCGGTTGCGACCCCCCCGTATTCTGGTGCGCATACTTGAACATGGCACGTCTTGCGGCGTTGGTGAGCGAGCTTTGTGCACCTGGAGGGTACCACGTCACAACACCAGGGAGGAAATTCGGAAGCGCCTCGGGGGCGACATTCGGAAGGGGAAGGGTACCCGCGGGGATAGTGCCGCCGGCGGGCTGCCCACCGACAGGCTGCTGCGGCCTGGTGCCTCCGGGAGGGGTCCGCACAGTCCCGGTGCCACTGGGCTCCCCGAGAGGGGGAGGCTGCTGCGGCCTGGTGCCTGCGGGAGGGGTCCGCACAGTCCCGCTGCCACTGGGCTCCCCGAGTCGCCTTATCGGTGGCCCTCCCAGAGGCTGCTGCAGCCTGGTTCCTTCAGGAGGCGGCCTCACAGTCCCGCTGCCACTGGGCCCCCCGAGTGGCCTTATCGGTGTGCTACCTGTGGCACGTAGAACGGAGGGCACGCTCAAGGCTCTACCCTTGCCTTTGAAGAGGCGTCTGGTGGGGGAGGGGGTGGGATCACCGGCAGGGGTGGGATCACCGGCAGAGGTGGGACCAGGAGCAGGAGTCGGCGCAGGACCAGGAGCAGGAGTCGGGGTGGGAACAGGAGCAGGAGTCGGGGCGGGAGCAGGAGCAGGAGTCGGGGCGGGAGCAGGAGCAGGAGTCGGGGCGGGAGCAGGAGCAGGAGTCGGGGCGGGAGCAGGAGCAGGAGTCGGGGCGGGACCAGGAGCAGGAGTCGGGCCGGGACCAGGAGCAGGAGTCGGGCCGGGACCAGGAGCAGGAGTCGGGCCGGGACCAGGAGCAGGAGTCGGGCCGGGACCAGGAGCAGGAGTCGGGGCGGAACCAGGAGCAGGAGACGAGGGCGGAGACGAGAGCGGACTCGACGTGTTAGATGAACTGGCTGGCCGGATTGGATTGTCGGCGACGGGGGGAGACGTGCTGGGAGTCCTACCAGGTGCGGGACCGGGGGCAGGTGCGGGGCCGGGGCCAGATGCAGGACCGGGGGCAGCACCAGTGGAGGGAGGGGGACTGGGAGAGGGAATGCGAGGAGGAGGATTCCAACCCAATACAAGCGGCACTCCCGGTTGTAGCGGCGTGGGGGGAGGCGGATGAGGTGTACCGGGCGGCGGTGGCAGAGGGAGTGCTTCCCTTCCGGGGTGTACTGTTTGGAACCCAGGCAATATGTGACCCGCCCCGGGAGGAAAGACCGTAGTGAGGGTCAAACGTGAACGTGGGGTCCCGCTCAGGGTGGCATCCACGGCTGCGACGGTTGTTATCTTTGGTCCGCAATCCAGAAAGATCCTCCGGATGCAGTGAGTGACCACTACATCCGCACTCTGATCGGGAATGTGTTTATTCCCGTTTCGGCAACCGGCGGCGAACAAAACGTCAAAGTCTGCCCGTCTGTAGACCCGCCTTATAGACGGCACCGCCCAAGCCAGATCGGTGATGTTGTCCACGCATCCAATCTGCGATTCCCACCACAACGTCAGAGGGGCGTCCTGGCCCAAAGTAGGGAAGTCTCTCGCACACGCAGCCCGATATGGGATTGGCTCGTATTGACTTTCTGCCCAGTTGTGGGTGTCATGCAAAAATTGGCCACACTGAGTCCGCCACCCAAGGTGCGCGTGGATAGGCGGGGTGTATCGGACGTATCTGCCGTCAGGTGCACCGGGTACAATGCCCAGCGCTTGTAAGCATGAGCCTAATGGGATATCGTGGGACCATGGTCCCTTAACCTTGGTGATGTTGTTCGCATGGTTAAGGGGAATCCTATACACCACCCCGAGGATGGCTTGCTGGTTCTCACCGTAGTCGGCAAATTGAAGAGGTCCTGCCGTGTAGTGTGGGATAGGGCATTGGCGGGCGTTGACAGGCATTGTAACTACACAGATTTAGTCTGTATCCAAGGAAATATAAGGCAGGACAATATTGGAGTTCTCTTACAGAGTAGCTGGGGATGAGTTCTGCGGAAACTGTCTGATAGGTGTCTCAGGTGAAGGTATTCGGTGAAGCGAGGAGGAAGAGTGTTCAGAAGACAATTGGTGCAGAGGAATATCGACCACTGGCAGACATAAGGTCACATATTTACATATATTCGTCTATGGTGAGTTGCTTTTCCTGCCTTTGTTTGACCCTCACATGGCTGGACCCCCAACAAAGCCGGCTTCCAAGGGCAGTACCCAGGGTGTCGCCATACCATTGTTTGCTCCAGGAGGGCTGATTCTCTGAAGCCGCTTTTGTCTTCCTGAATCAACCCCAAGCTCGAGGCGCTGTTTGTTCTGGAGTGCGCGACTGGGGACCCCGTCCTGTGATGGCTGTCTGCAAGCCCTGTCCATTGTTTGCTTGCTGCGGCTGAACAGGCTTTGCGTGATAACTCGCCGGAATAGGCTCAACCTCGCATTCCGATGTTGCCTTTCGCATTCCGATCCGTTGTGAGGGTTTCTTGAAGACTTGAAGCATTGTTTTTCTTTGTGAGACCGATGCCGGGCTTGTCGAAGTGGCGTTGATTGAGGGAGCGTATGACGACAAGGACCTGGCACCCTTGCAAGCCCCGCCTCCTGATAAGGTTCCTGCGAACGATTGCGTAAGCAATCGATGCTTACCCGGCCGCAACTGGCTTGTTAAGCATCGCGGCCTGCCAGTCCCATTCAGATAGCCGATTACAAGACACTCCACCCTAGCCACCAGGACTAAATATGTTCAGCTTCGATTTACCACCTGTGCAGCCTAATGAGTGCAAATGGCGCTGCGGCAAGACGTACGAGGCACGCAGTAATTGGTTACTGTATCATGAGGAGTTGAGGTGTCCATTGCGCCCTCGAAAGCGCCCACGCACTGACGACCCGGAAGAGGCGCGTCTAGGACGACCTTTCCCACCTGACGAACACCCGGGGCCGCAACCCGAGTCATCGTGTTCCGAAAGCGACCCAGACAAACCTCAGGACGACAATGCGACCTTAGATGGCGACCCTGTGGAAGGCATCTTCGACGATGTCCCTGTAGATGCCATCTACGACGACCAGCCGGAAGACATCCCGATGAGCTCTCTCTCGAACCGTCGTTCCGACAACGCCGCCGAAGCAGGGATACCGATACGGCTACAGATACCAGACCCGTGGTTCACGCTCCGTGAGAAACCTTTCGATCCGTTTTCAGGGGAACACGATTACAAGCTCGCGCGGTGGTTCGTTAAATCTAAGACCCTCAAAGGACAGATCGATGACTTCTTCAACAACGGGCTCCACGGGCCGGCATCTCGGGATGGACCGATGTCTTTCAGATCGGGTCACACTTTGTGGAATCAGCTAGAAAAGATGGACGGCCAACTCCCGTCATACAAGATAGGCGCGGTCACGGTGGACGGCCGCACAATACCGTTCCTGACGAGAAACATCATCGATGCTGCGAAGTATCTCATAGGCCAACCTTGCTATAAGGACTACCTTCAGTACGCCACATATAGACAGGTGAACTCCGATGGAGAGCGCCAGTTCAACGAGATGAACACCGGGGACTGGTGGCACGACACGCAAAAGAAGCTACCAAGACAAGCCACCCTTGTGCCTTTGATATTCTCCTCAGATGAGACGCATCTCACGAACTTTTCCGGAGGCAAGAAGGCATGGCCGGTCTACATGACCATAGGAAATCTCGACGCCACCGTCCGAAGCA
The DNA here is from genome assembly GCA_024516215.1 of Geopyxis carbonaria. Lineage (NCBI taxonomy): Eukaryota > Fungi > Ascomycota > Pezizomycetes > Pezizales > Tarzettaceae > Geopyxis > Geopyxis carbonaria. The sequence continues at coordinate 373,036 of JAJJXG010000052.1, read as the reverse complement.
GGTGGTACTGGAGAGCGCAGGTCCTAGTTGCTCTGCTACCCATCAAGCCCAAGAAGAGCGGCATCCGAGGCGACGGAGACAACGAGATGTCGCAGCAGGCCAAGCAGGCGCTGTATACGGTCCTACGCGGTCTTCTGGAACCCCTCAATCGGTTTGCGAATCCGGAACACGAAGGCAGGCCTGTTGAGATGCTCTGCGCTGATGGGTCGGTACGATCATGTTGGCCTGTCCTGGCAGCATGGATTGCGGACCACCCCGAGCACGCGAATCTGCAAGGCACGAAAGGAAACGTGTGCCCTACCTGCACCGTGCACAGAACCAATCTGGGGGAGCTGGGTCCGGAGGCACCTCTGCGAGACAGTGAGATGCACAAGCACATGCTAGACCAGCACCGTCTGGCCGAATCAGATAACAAGGCGCGGGCCAGTGCCCAAGCCGAGACCTGGTACTACGAGCACGCTTACGAAGGCCGCCCTCGTGATGTGACATCGAGATTACCGGTCACCGCCAAGTTGGCTTCAGCCAAATGGTTTATGGCCGCATCCACCAGGACGGATGAGAATGTGTTCTGGGGAGGGCCTTTCGTGACTCCGAGCCTGTTGCCACGGCCAGACGTCCTACATGTCATGCTACTTGGGATCTTCAAAACGGCCATGAACTGGGTAGAGGATTTTCTGAAGAAACATGACAGGGCGGATAAGTTCGATGACCTTTGGGCCAAAACGCCGGCATACGCCGACGACCGATTCAAGCCACCCACCAAGAGGTACCGCGAAGTCGTACAATGGCAAGGCAAGGAGATGCGCAACCTGGCACGCATCATCTTGATCCACTTTTCTGCTGCGTTGACCAATCCAAGCCCAGCTCAGAAGTCGGACTTCCAAGAGGCAATACGATGCGTACGTGCCCTGGTCCAGTTCCATCTGATGACGGAGTACGAGTCGCATACGGAAGCGACCATCGGTTATCTGGAGCATTATCTCGCCGAGTTTCATCGACATAAAGAGGTGTTCCGGTGGTGCCGTGCCGATGCCAGACTCAATACTCGCATAGCCGACCTCCGAACCGACTACAAGGGACGGATTGCAGAGGCGCAACGAGGAATGAATAATACGATGCAAAACAAGATAAAACGGGACATGCTGGCGGAGATGGAAACAGAGATAAAGGGGCTCGTCACCGAATTGGCACACTTCAACTTTCCCAAGATCCACCTTATGAGGCATTTTGGAAGGTAATCATGGTGCCGCCTTCCAGACACGCCTTGCAAGAATGCTCACCAGAACAGTTCCATCAAGCTCTTCGGTAATCTCAAGCAATATAGCACGGAGACCTCGGAGTCGGCCCACAAATACATCGTCAAGGACGCCTACAATAGGTCGAATAAGCAAGTCGACATAGCGGATCAGTTGATGGCAGCCAACAAACGCATGAACGCTTTCCATATCAGGGAGCTGAACCTCAAGCGGTTTGCGGCAGACGGTCACTATGACTACAACGACAAGATGATTCGGCTCCTGGGACTGCACAGCTCGGATCAGAGGCGTCATGTGAACCGTAACATGAAACTGCATGGGGAGGACAGGACACTGGACCTGACAGCGACACATGATCCAGAGTTCCGCCTTCGCGATGACGTTCCGAGACGCGTCCTCTCAAACTTTGACGACGCGGAGTACGCAGTCTACGCAGAGATCCCCCAGATAGCCCCGTGGACCATCTTGGGCCTTCTAGAACCGTTCTACAGGCGCGTCTACGGAATCGATATGGCAAAACTTGATCACGCTGAACTGCGCCGTTATGTCTTCCGCTTGGCTACAGAACTAAGAGTACCCTTTCCACTACATCAAGACTCCAATCACGGGCTGGGCTACGTGATGCATACTCTGAGGTGCACTGGCAGATCGAACTACCGAAAGGGCCCACCAAGAAACGACAACTGTTGGATTAGCGTGAAGGACGGGGATCCATTCTGGAGAGGAAAACATGTGGGGAACTTGGTCTTATGCCGTCTAGTCGCCATGGTGAAGGTATGGAGGAAAGGGGAAGACGACAACAAGGTGCACGCGATCGTGAGAGATTACACTCTTCAAAGGGACTACCCCGGGGTTAACGCTCATGGACTGAGCCGGTGGTTATACAATGAGCGGACGGCCCCTTGGGTGACGGCCCTACACGTGATCAAAGGGGGTGCCCATTGCATGTCGGACGGCAGTAGGGATCCAAATATGTACTATGCGAACACGCATATAGATGTGACTACATGGAATCTTCTTCAGGAGGACATATAGGATTGGCGCCTGGAAAGAGAATTTCTATGTAGTTGTAGAAGAGCAGATTCAATGACTAGTTATACAGCCCTTAGAAGGGGCGCGCTTGCGAGGTCCATCTGGATACTCAGCGCGCAAGGCGTACTTATGAAGTAATTCCTTAGCGAAAGCGGAATCAACGATTAATTGTAGAATAGCAGAAATAAAGACTAGATAGAGAGCCCTTAGTAGGGAGCGTCCTTGCGAGGTCCATCTCCATACTCTGCGCGCATAAAGCCAGGCGAAAATTATAAATTTATTGCTTAGCGAAAGCGGAATCAACGATGCGATTTAAAAACGTCCATCGAGAGACGACTCTGGATGCCGTCCACCGAAGGCCGTCACTGGCTCCAGTTGAGCGCAATGTGTCGCAGGCCGCGCTCAGCATGCTGAGCGCGCGGGTTCGCAAGCCAGATCTCCAAGCGGCCCTGAGCGCAGCTGAGCGTGCGACCAGGGACGGGGTTCGCTAGTCGGATCTGCTGAGCGCTGCTGAGCGCAGCTGAGCGTACTGAGCGGCTCGGTTGCACGGTGCAACGGCCGAGCGGTACTTGATTTTTTGCTGATGTAGATTCCTAGGATCTACAACCAAGCAGCTTTACATAAGAAAAGGTCTAATCCTTTGGGATCCAACGATCTACGACCAAGCTGCTTTCCAGAAGAAAATGCTGAATCTTTTTAGATCCGCCGATTAAGCAGCAATTTATAGAAAAGGCCTAATCCTTCAAGATGCGTCGAACCCTTGAAGATCGGTCGACTCCTTTGAGATTTGTCGAATCTTATGAGATCTGTCGACCAAGCAGCAATCCATAGAAAAGGCCGAACGCTTTGAGATTCGTCGAACCCTTGAAGATCTGTCGAATTCTTTGAGATCTGTTGAATCATTTAAGATCTGTGAACCAAGCGGCAATCCATAGAAAAGGCCGAATCCCTTAAGATCCATCAATTTACGACCAAGCGGCTTTTCATAAAGAAAAGACCAAATCCTCCAATATCCGGTGAAAAAACAGCTTTCCATAGAATCTGTCTCTATATATACTTTAGATAGCATAATAAAATCACTGAATAAGCGATCACATTGCAGTGAAATAAGCTTCCGTAAACCATTGCGAGATCCAAAACTATCGCGAGATGCTTTCCAAAACCATCGCCAGATCCAAATTCACTGAAATATTGCTGAAGAACGCGATGGAACTTTCTTATAGAGTGCCATGGAGTGCTAAGAATGGTATTGCTTCTACGGACTTATAGTAAAAAACCTCAGTTGCTAAGTTGGCCTACGGACCAATATAGAGTGCTAAGGCCTGCTATAGACCGCTAATACGGCTACGCGTGGTAATCGGAAAATTGACATTTTCGTGATGTTATGCTATCTTTGACTATATACATCAGGAAAAATATTTACTGTATATACGACAGGCATTTTTAGATACAGACCGTTGTACTTTGAATGTTGCCTGAGTCGCCTTTGTCACTAGAGTTTTCTGTACCGGGTGCGACGGTTGCGACGCTGAAGCAAATGCTCCTACCAACCGCGTGTTGCAGCCTAAGGTTGCCACACATGACAGGTCATCCACAATATAGCAAGCAGTGAATTGAACGCCTCTAATGTGGCGATCCTATGTCAGGTGGTATGTACGGTCATATTTACCAGTTTTATGGTTTTTCGTTGGTTTAGTGATTCATTGCTGGTTTATTCATTCATTGCCGATTCATTCATGCATTGCACATATGAATAGAATTGCTTGGATCAACGGTTTTATTGCTTTATGTCTGATATCTATACTATATGCAATGTGTATGCTAGTTTCACCGGATTGACGATGCTAATGACCGTCAGATCGGCTGGCCAGCAACGGATCGTGTAGAATGATTGTCGGATCTTCTGAGATATGGCCTGTTCCTATGGAAAGATGCTTCGTCGTAGATCGTCGAATCATGAAGGATTCGGCAATTCTTATGAGAGGCTGCTTCTTTGTGAAACTCGGATCTTATGGGGTTTTGGCCAATTTTATGGAAAGATGCTTAGTCGACAAATCTCAAAATATGCGGCCCTTTCTTAAGGAAAGTTGCTTTGTCGTAGACCGTTGAATCTTATAGGATTCGGCCCTTTCTTATGGGAAGTTGCTCGGCCATAGATTAGCCGATAATTTAAGGATTCGTCGAACCTTATAGGTTCCGACCCTAACTTATGGAAAGCTGCTTTGTCTAAGGATCTTGAAGGATTAGGCCTATTCTTATGGGTTAACCGAGTCTAAGGATTTGCCGGATCTTATAGGATTCAACCATTTCTTATGGAAAGTCACTCAGTGGACAGATCCTAAAGAATTTGGCCTAGTCTATGGAATGCTGCTTGGTCGCGATATTGACCGGCATGAAGGGTTCATTGCAAATGTGCTTGATTCTAGCAGTACGAGCTGTATTCTAGTTAGTATATATAGTCATGATAAGCTTAAACAGAGAATACCGGTCAACAGGAAATAATATCGTCGTATTTGTTACATGGAACGTCCAGGGGCGTTGACGACGAACAACGTTGGCCCACGGTGTATGAAGTCTTTTATCACCAAGAATTGCGATTGTAATAATAGAGGGGTTTTAACAGTCTAACTGCTTGAGGTATAAAGCAGCCGATTTATTTTTTGTAACAAAAGATAGTTTTACTACAGGGGACTTAGCTTGGTGTCTGGTGCGTGTGATGCTACTATACTTTGTAACCCCGTATCATCACGCCCCTATATATACAACACGGCAGGGCTGTAGCCCTCTACCCTAAAACTATATAGAGGGGTGCGCAGTCACCATTGCCCAGTCTCTTTCAACTATGTCTCGGGGTGACGTGTACTCCTAACAGCCAATACTGTTTACCTGTTAGACCAGGGTTCAAGAAAGATGAAGTATCGATTGAACGGTAGTCACCGAAAGATATAAGGCACAATCTAAGGTTTGTAAACTAGAATATATTTTATGGCTCGTGTATGCCTTGTTGTCTTTTCTGAGGTCCTCCCCGGCGTCACTTAAGTACGCAGCTTCGGAACAACAGTCGGACGGCCTATCTACGCTATAGACGCTAGACAATGCAAGAAGAGAATGATAAAGAGATAAGAACAGTAAAGGGTACTCGGCGGAGACAGCCTGCACAAACTTACGCCCCGTCGTCTTGACGTGTCTTGAGTTAATTGGAAGACCAACACTTTCAACACCCGAGATGCAGCCGACTAGATAACTATTCGGGCGCTAATACTCGGCTATTGTCAGTAATGTGTCAACACAATGATAACACTCTCCACACAGTCAATCGGACTGTGGATATACCACCAGAGAAGGCCTGGGCCGCACAATGTGTAAAATGATCACAAAAAGCTAAAACGTCAAAGTTCGGAGACTTTGATCTTTTTTAGCTTTGACTGCCTCCTTACATATACCCACCGGGTCCATTGCGCTTTAACGATCGCCCATTACCACTCCAGGGTTATTTTTGGGTCCGAAAAAAACTTTTTTACTATGGCATTGTAGCAAGTGCACACTTTTACCATACAACTCACGGAGAAGAACCTGCGGCGCAGTGCAGTACTTGTGTTTATTCTCAAGGATAAATCTCAGTAACATATGCACCGCTAAGGTCTCTCTCGTGAGCGTGGTTGCCGCGTTGCGTTGCTACCTCCCATACTCAAACCGTTCTTGGACCGGGTGGTATATGAAATGGAGGGTGCTGTTCAGGCAGGGTAACAATGAATGGAGGGTAAATATAAAAGATGTGTACATATGTATAACACGTCCCCCTCCTCAAGGTTGGCGTCCACGACAATAAAACAACTTAATGAAATACACGAAATACAATGAAATAAAATCAAATAACTGTAAGATGAGTTGACCCTTAAAAAACCTTTGTTCAATGCAAACAAAACTTAGAATAAGCGAAAAATAAATCATTGAAGTAAAAGGAAAAAGGTAACAACTCAACCAGAAGGAACCCTTGGATCGCGAGGCTTCTTGGGATAACGACCGTGAAAATTCCAAAGACCTCCCTTTGCATCCAGCATGTGTTCCGCCGGCTCCTCTGTCCAATCGTTCTCTTCGGGATAACCCTTCCACTTAACCATATAGAAAACCTTTCCATTACGCTTTGTTGAATCCAGTATTTCATCCACCTTGAATTCTTCCGTAACTTCTTCCGCATTGCCGTATTGTTCTTCTTCCATGTCGACGTCGTCCGGTCCGGCATCAGGTTCTGGTCGTCCGGAGAGTTGAGATTTGTTGTAACGTTCGAGTAGGGATACGTGGAATACATTGTGAATATTCCAGCTGGCGGGTAGGTCGAGTTGGAAGGCGGTGTCCTTGATGTTGCGTGATATTTTGAAAGGTCCCCAAAATTTATGGTCCAGTTTTTTTTTGGGTCGTCGGGTCTTGAGATTCTTACCATTCAACATAACAAGATCCCCCACCTTGAACGTATATTTGCCCGATCGCTTCTTGTCCGCTTGCTTGGCCATACGTTCCTGAGCCTTTCTCATATTCTCGATGAGATTCTCATGGACGTTGTTGAGCCAGTGGGCATAGAGACGGCTTGTCGGATTCTTGACCTGCTTTTTGGTAGGCCAATTCGTTCGTGGGTGAAAACCGTAGTTGGCGTAGAAAGGGGAAACACCTGTGGCCGAATGAACAGCATTGTTGTACGCATGTTCTGCCATGGGCAGAAGCTCGGACCAATTGTCTTGTTCATAATTGCTGAACGCTTTGATGTAGGCTTCTAAGACCTGATTGAGTTGCTCGGTTTGACCGTTGGTTTGAGCATGGAATGACGTGCTCATCCTAAGTTTCACGTTAAGATTTTCCATCAGTGAGTCCCATTCTTTTGCCGTGAATCATGAATCTCTGTCAGACACAATTGACGAAGGTAGCCCGTGTAGCCGCCAGATTTCTTTTAAGAACAGCATAACCAACTGCTTATTCTTCATGTCTTTCTTGATGGGGATAAAATGAGCCATCTTGGTGAAGCGGTCAATGATCACCCATATGGAAGTGAACCCATTCGAGTTCGGCAATGTAGTAATGAAATCCATGGCAATGCTATCCCAGGGGGCGTGTGATAGCTCCAGCGGTTGTAGTAACCCATACTGAGCATGACGTGGAGACTTGTTGCGTTGGCATTCTGGACACGAGCGCACATAATCAATGATCCATAAATCGATCTTTGGCCAGTAGAAATTCCGCCTGATAAGCTCAGTGGTTTTTTCCTGTCCAAAGTGACCTTCGATCTTAGAGTCATGTTCGGCTTCAGCAATCCAAATTCGCAACTCATTGTCATCCGGAATCCAAAGACGATTTTGATAATACAGGAGATCATCATCGAGAGAAACATCCTTTGGAGGATTATTGGCTTTCACCTTGTCACATTCTGCTCGGTATATGGCATCGGCTTGACAGCTTTGCTTGATACGTGCAACAAAATCATCCGACCATTTCGGAGTTGACAAGGCAGCTCAGCGTACGGAAGAAATCTTTGAACTTGACATCTCTGTATCCTCTGTTGGAAGTAATTGTCCAGGCTTGAGAAGGCGCATGATCGGCTGATTCTGAGCGCTGTCCCCCTCCCCAGGTCGGTATTCCGACCGGCGAGAAAGAGCGTCAGGCTTGCCGTTTTCAGTGCCTTTGCGATAATGAATGTTAAAGTCATAGTCTGCCAGGAATAAAGCCCATCTTGCTTGCCGTCAATTCAGCAAAAGATCCTTTTTCTCGAAATACTCAAGGCTTTTGTGATCTGAAAAGACGGTAACAGGGTGTCGAGAGCCTTGGAGGTAACGTCTCCAATTCTTAAAAGCAGTGACAATCGCTAACATTTCCTTATCGTGAATATCATAATTGATTTCATGAATATTCATTTTTCTTGACATAAATGCCACCGGATGCAATTTTCCATCATGTTTCTGAGATAAGACAGCTCCAACCGCATAGCCGGAGGCATCGGTTACAATGATGATAGGTAAGTTCGGATCAAAGTGACGTAGGATTGGTGCTTCAGTAAATAATTTCTTAAGCTTCTGAAACCAATCTTCGGCGTCTTGTGTCCAACCGAACTTTCTAGCGTCTCCTTTGATTGTATTATTTATGGGGCTGGCAAAGTATGCATAATTATCGATAAATCTTCGATAGAAATTGCAAAACCCCATAAAAACTTGTACGTCTCGGACGGACTTGGGCGATTTCCATGCAAGAATGCTGTTGACCTTATCAGTTGTCATGGATATACCATGATCAGAGATACTATAGCCTAAAAATTCAACAGACTTGACATGAAATTCACATTTCTTCAACGCGGCAGCTAAGCCGTGTTGTGTGATGCGTCGTAAGACTTCCTTTACGATACAAACGTGATCTTGCTCAGTCTCGGAGTAAATCAGGATATCGTCAATATAGACAACTACCCCGGCATCCAACAGATCCCTGAAGATATCGTTCATCGCAGCTTGAAAGGTAGCTGGAGCATTGGCCAATCCAAAAGGCATAACCAAGTACTCAAAGTGTCCATAACGACTGCTGAAAGCAGTTTTCCATTCATCACCCTCTCTGAGTCTCAGGAGATTATAGCCCGATTTAAGATCAATCTTGGAGAAAATCTTAGCAGATCGAACTCTATCTCTGAGCTCATTCATGAGAGGTAGTGGGCAACGATCCATAACCGTAACTCTGTTGAGACCTCGATAGTCGACAACTAGTCGAAGGCCACGACCGTGTGGTTTGGGAACAAAGAAAATTGGTGCACCGGCTTGGGAGTTGCTTCTGCGAATCTTGCCAGTCCGCAGCATTTCCTCAATATACTCATGTAGCGTCTTTAACTCTACTTCGGAAAGAGTGTATATTGGGCCCCAGGGTGGTTGTTGACCTGGAAGTAAATCGATTTATGATCGTAGGGGCGATGTGGAGCGAGTCTCGGATTGTCGTTCGGTAAACGCCTCTGCGTATTCCCAGTAGATGCTTGGGATCTTAGATTTGACGTCCGACAAAACCGAATCGTTGTTTTCGGGAGTAAACCGAACCGCTCCGCAAGAATACATCTGGTCGCCCCATTCGAGAACCGTCTCATCGTAATCGATTGATGTAGTTTGAGTTGCTTCGTGAGTGCAATTCTGTAAACAATGATCGCTAGTGAATTGGACGTCTCCCAGATACCAGTTGCCTGGTCTGTGTTTGACAATCCACCACCAAGGCAGGATCATGTCGAATTCACTGTCAAGAGTAGCAATCTCAAAGGTCTCCGTCGAAAAATGACTTCCAAAATTGAGTAAACAAGGAAACGTAAAGGCTTTGCCCACTTCAGGAACAGGATTACCACCGTAATCATAAATCTGGAGTGGAACATCTCGTTGCACCTTAGGGATGTGAAAATCAGAAACAAAAGATTGCGATAACATAGGAACAGAAGCGCCAGAATCTAACAAAACACGCGCAAGTACATCTTTTTGGTCTTTTCCGATTTTCATCAACTTAAAAGGAAAAATGGGCCGTCACCCGGAAAAAGGAGAAGAAAACATAACTTTTTTAGTCGGAGGCTGTCTAGCAGCATCCGATCCCGACCTCTTCGTACCAGCAACAGCAATTTTGGCAATATGCCTTAATTGCTATTCTTTGTCTGGTTCGTACAGAGAAGCAACATCGTCTCTTTCAGCTACTGCAGCGTAAGATGCAGCAGGCCTACGGAAACCGGCAACACGAGGAGTCCCCTCACTCGGTGTCACCGCTTCATGGTACGAAACAGGCATCCGACTGGAGAAGGCAGCAACTTGTGGTCCTTCAGTGACGTTACGAATCTCCGAAGTGATTTGAGTACTGAGTGCGGCCACCTTGTTTTTGCCCTTCCTGAACACTCGTCCAGCTGCAACCTTGGTCTTGTTGGGGTTGCCTCCAGTCGTGTTCTTTTGGCGGTAGCAATCAAACCATTTATGGTGGAAGTTGCCGTCGGCAGTCGGCCCATAGTCGCATAGGGTGCAATGTTTGGACTTTCTCCTCTCCGTGATTAAATGGTCAGGAATTCCGATATGGGCCTCCTTCCAAGTATGTCCTTTGCTGTTTTTATGGGTCTGCATCCCACCACCGGCCAATTGATGCTTCTGGTGCTGAGGTTGGTGTGGTTTGGAGGTGATCCGGTCGGCCAGGAATCGCTCCTGTTTGTTGTTCGATTTACGGACTTCGACATTGACCGACTTGTGTCTGTAAAACCTGTCTCGCCTGGCGTCCTCTTCCACTTCTTTACCAGCCATGACCAAGAGCTCATTGAAGTTGTCGTCATCCTTGGGTGGTTCCTTCGCATGGAACCTCCGACGAACTTCAGCCGAAACCTTGTCAAGCATAGTATGACGCCAGGTAATCTCCGTCTGGTTGACCTTAAGATTGATCAGCTTTGCACGCTGCATAAGGTCCGCAATGTCACCCTCATAGCGAAGTTGGTGCAACTTCGCCAGATGTTCCTCAGCAGCCAATTTAGAACGGTAGTATTTGTCTGCTCTGTCCATAAAGGACGTCACGAAAAGGTCGATTTTCCGATTAGCACGCGTAGCCGTATTAGCATTGCATAGCAGCCCTTAGCACTCTATACTGGTCCGTAGGCCAACCTAGCGACTGAGGTTTTTTACAATACGTCCGTAGAAGCAATACCATTCTTTAGCACTCCATAGCACTCCATAATAAAGTTCCATAGCATTCTTTAGCACTCTCTCGGTGGTTTTGGATCTCGCGATGGTTTTGGATCTCGCGATGGTTTTGGATCTCGCGATGGTTTTGGATCTCGCGATGGTTTTGGGAAGCATCTCGCGATGGTTTTGGATCTCGCGATGGTTGTGGGAAGCATCTCGCGATGGTTTACAGATTCTTTGATTCAGTGCAACTTGAGCGCTTATTCAGCGGTTTTATTATGCTAACTATGCTATGCTATCTATGTACGGGATATTCACAGGATTAGACAGATCTTAAAGGTTTTGGCCCTTTATCTAAGGATTCGACAGATCTTAAAGGATTCGACAGATCTTAAAGGATTCGGCCCTTTCTTATGGAAAGCTGCTGTGACAGAGGATTGGCCGATAATCTAAGGATTCGACGGATCTTAAAGGATTCGGCCTATTCTATGGATTGCTGCTTTGACAGAGGATTAGCCGATAATCTAAGGATTCGACGGATCTTAAAGGATTCGGCCTATTCTATGGATTGCTGCTTTGACAGAGGATTAGTTGATAATCTAAGGATTCGACGGATCTTAAAGGATTCGGCCTATTCTATGGATTGCTGCTTTGACAGAGGATTAGCCGATAATCTAAGGATTCGACAGATCGTATAGGTTCGTTGCTTTGACAGAGGATTGGCCGATAATCTAAGGATTCGGCCTTTTATGATGGATTCGCTGCTGTGACAGAGGATTGCCCGATAATCTAAGGATTCGGCCTTTTATTATGGAATGCTGCTGTGACAGAGGATTGGCCGATAATCTAAGGATTCGACAGATCTTATAGGATTCGGCCTATTCTATGGAATGCTGCTGTGACAGAGGATTGGCCGATAATCTAAGGATTCGGCCTTTTATGATGGATTCGCTGCTTTGACAGAGGATTGGCCGATAATCTAAGGATTCGGCCTTTTATTATGGAATGCTGCTGTGACAGAGGATTGGCCGATAATCTAAGGATTCGACGGATCTTATAGGATTCGGCCTATTCTATGGAATGCTGCTGTGACAGAGGATTGGCCGATAATCTAAGGATTCGGCCTTTTATGATGGATTCGCTGCTTTGACAGAGGATTGGCCGATAATCTAAGGATTCGGCCTTTTATTATGGATTCGCTGCTTTGACAGAGGATTGGCCGATAATCTAAGGATTCGGCCTTTTATTATGGATTCGCTGCTTTGACAGAGGATTGGCCGATAATCTAAGGATTCGACAGATCGTATAGATTCGCTGCTTTGACAGAGGATTGGCCGATAATCTAAGGATTCGGCCTTTTATGATGGATTCGCTGCTGTGACAGAGGATTGGCCGATAATCTAAGGATTCGGCCTTTTATGATGGATTCGTCCAAAGAATACAAGTGTTTGACGGCGAGATGACGGTCGCGATCGTGCTAGGGAGCGTCATTGTAAAGGTTCGAATTCGCGTTGTTTGATTGTATCCAGGTCTAGAACTGCAAAGATCAATAATTAAACAGTAATCTGAGGGTGTTGAACTCACCTTCGAAAACTTTCGACACAATGGTCGGGTGCTGTTGTGTGGTTGGCAGCTGTATTTCGACCAAAGTTCAAAACTGCAAAGACAAACATTGTAAAGTTGGCGAAAACTGACATGTTCTCACAAATACACCGGTTTAGCTGCAATATACGCAGCAAACCACTCCTGCGCGGCGACTTCCGTGACACAAAACATGACTCGGCGGCGTTCTTGGCGCTGCTTTGACCCCATTGCAGGGGCCGGAAATGAGCAAAGGAAATTGCGGTGAACACTGCACGCTAATAGTCACACCGCCCGAGCCGTCTGCCCCTGAGTTTTAAAGGGTAGTTCAATGCCCCCATTGCTTTGTTCAAGTTTTTTCGCTCTAAGTTCGACAACTCTGCTGAGGTGAACACCACAAATGCCGACCTGCACACCGACGCTCGTCAGCACGATCGCGACCGACAGCTCGCCATAAACACCAGTATTCTCTGCCTAAATTACCTTATCATGACCATATATACTGACTATGAATACAGGTCATACCGGATACGTCGCTGGCCAGCCGATCTGACGGTCATCAGCAACGTCAATCCGGTGAATATCGCGACAAAGCATCTTTCCATAGAATAGGCCGAATCCTATAAGATCCGTCGAATCCTTAGATTATCGGCTAATCCTATGTCAAAGCAGCATTCATAATAAAAGGCCGAATCCTTAGATTATCGGCCAATCCTCTGTCACAGCAGCATTCCATAATAAAAGGCCGAATCCTTAGATTATCGGCCAATCCTCTGTCACAGCAGCATTCCATAATAAAAGGCCGAATCCTATAAGATCCGACGAATCCTTAGACTATCGGCTAATCCTATGTGAAAGCAGCGTTCCATAAAAAAGCGTCGAATCCTTAAAGATTCGACGATCTGTCGACAAAGCAGCGTTCCATAAGAAAAGGCCGAATGCTATACAATCCGACGATATACGACAAAGCAGCATACCATAAGAAAGGTTCGAATGCTTTAAGATCCGGCGACAAAGCAGCGTTCCATAGAATAGGCCGAATCCTTTAAGATCTGTCGAATCCTTAGACTATCGGCTAATCCGTCGACAAAGCAGCATTCCATAATAAAAGGCCGAATCCTATAAGATCCGACGAATCCTTAGACTATCGGCTAATCCTATGTCAAAGCAGCGTTCCATAAAAAAGCGTCGAATCCTTAAAGATTCGACGATCTGTCGACAAAGCAGCGAATCCATAAAAAAGCGTCGAATCCTATAAGATTCGACGATCCTTTGTCAAAGCAGCGTTCCATAAGAAAGGGTCGAATCCTTAAAGATTCGACGATCCGTCGACAAAGCAGCGTTCCATAGAATCCGTCTCTGTATATAGTCTAGATAGCATAATAAAACCGCTGAATAAGCGCTCAAGTTGCACTGAATGAATGAACCTGTAAACCATCGCGAGATCCAAACCATCGCGAGATGCTTCCCAAAACCATCGCGAGATTCAAAACCACCAGAACCACCGCCAAACCATCGCGAGATCCAAAAACACCGCCGTAGTATATAGCCGAACGTAGCATTGTCAGAGTCTAAGTTGAGGATCTCGCTGTCGAGCGTAGCATTGTCAGAGTCTAAGTTGAGGATCTCGCTGTCCAGCGTAGCATGGTCAGAGTCTAAGTTAGGGATCTCGCTGTCCAGCACAGCATATCCATAGCCTAACGTAGCATGCAGAGATGCTACGCTTAGCATTCAAAGTTGCCAAAATAGCATGCAGAGATGCTACGCTTAGCAAGTCTGCAGCCTGAGCGTAGCATGCGGAGTTCCTACGTTACCGCCGTTCTCCTAAAATAGGCCGTCTAACATCTAAGTTACTGCGCTTCTCCTAACGTAGGCTAAAATAGGAGGGATTGAAAACAGGGAGGTAACGTAGCTGTTAGACGAGCTATTTTAGGAGAACGGCGGTAACGTAGGAACGTTGCGCCCTACGTTACCGGGGGCCTTGCGATGTTGTCGAATCGACGTATATCGGCTAATTTGGGCTAACGTAGGAGTTTTAGCAGTTTTAGCACAAAATGACCTTTTCGTGACGGACTTCCAGTCGTCATACCAACCATTGGCCTGCTGATCCTTACGGTATGCTTCATACCAACGACGACCAGCGTCGTGGAAGAAGGTACCGGTCCACTGGATCTTGTGCCGCTCCGACTGGACACTCACTTCAGTATAACCCATGGCGTTCTCCATGGCGTCCTTCCACGTTTCCCAGTCTTCGCCAATCTTGCCGTACTATTTTGGTGGTTCGGCCATCTTGGGTTGTTGGACGTAGACTACAATCGGGACAGGGACTGCATCTTGTTTGCGTTTCTCCAACTTTTTTCTGCGGCGTTCCTCTCTCTTGCGCTCTTTGGCTCTTTTGTCCTCCCTTGTGGGACGACGGCGCAGTCTGCGTCGTCGTTCTTCGGAAGAATCGGTCGAGTACCCAGAGTTGCTTGAGTCGGAACTGGAAGAACTGTGATGAGAATCATCGGGGTCCATACCATTCCTATTGAATGGTGGCGGCGGTGGAGGCGGAAGTGCACCGCGCATCCGTGGTCTCTTTGCGGAGGGAACATCCACCGGAGGCAAACCAAAATCGAAAATGCGGACACTGTCACCGGAGTAATCAGTGCCGTTGTCGTGTGGAAGTGGGGAGTAAATTGCTTGGTCAACCGGCGCAACCTTCTCCCGCAGCTGTTTTTCCACTTGTCGATTATTTTTGATCAAGGCCTCTTGAATCTTCGTCTTCATCCACTCACTGGGACAATAGGCGCCAGATTCCAAGGCCAAGGTCTTAAGTTGGCTTTCGATGTGGTTCCATTTTTCGTTACCGGCGAGTTTGACCTCTCGCAATGACCGTTCAAGGCGTTTAGCAGCCTTGGTGTTTTCGTCGTTCTTGCCCGCAAAGGCAAGACCGACATTGGCAATCTTTTCCTCGAGGGCTTGATCAGTCTGAGACTGAAGCTCTGCCTTGATGCCATCGCAGTATTGCTTGATTTGGTGGTTCAAAGTGGATTCTGTGGATAGAATCCTCTGAACCTACTCGCTTTGTTGGACAACATAAGATCGTTGTGTGTGTCTTGTCGGGCGAAACGATCATTCAAGCGTTGTGCCATATCACTAGAATTGACCCACAATTCCTAAAGACTGTGTTGCTGCTGTCAGAACTGTTCTTCATTTTGCAGGCTACTGCGCTGCATGGCAAAGGATTGCTGCAACAGCACATCCTTGATTTCTCGAGCGTAGAGAGACAATTCGTGAAGGGAATTCTCATTGACCGATTGCTCATGAATGAGTTTATTCATAACATGGCTGATTTCGACGGTATACTCATTGACCGTTGGCGCAATCTGGTTGCGGTATGGCACAATGGCTTGTTGATCGTCGCTCAGAGTGGAAAATGTCTGAACGAGTTCTTGAAGCTGTTGGCGATCACTCACCAGCTTCTTGACAATGGGAAGTACCATTCGTTTATGTTGGTTACCCGTATCGTCGGTAAGAGTCATCGGAACGAGAGCTTGTGAGGAAGAAGCTTCGCCGGACTGAGAGGCGGTTGGTGGCTCAGGGCCAGCGCTCGAAGCATGAGGATCGACTGACATGCTATCGGCCATCGTGGTAGTGCGTATTCGTAGAGGATAGGCGTATAGGTGCAAAATAGGAGTTTAACAAAGGTAAGATGAGGATACAATATATAGTGTTAGACCAGGGTTCAAGAAAGATGAAGTATCGATTGAACGGTAGTCACCGAAAGATATAAGGCACAATCTTAGGTTTGTAAACTAGAATATATTTTATGGCTCGTGTATGCCTTGTTGTCTTTTCTGAGGTCCTCCCCGGCGTCACTTAAGTACGCAGCTTTGGATCAACAGTCGGACGGCCTATCTACGCTATAGACGCTGGACAATGCAAGAAGAGAATGATAAAGAGATAAGAACAGTAAAGGGTACTCGGCGGAGACAGCCTGCACAAACTTACGCCCCGTCGTCTTGACGTGTCTTGAGTTAATTGGAAGACCAACACTTTCAACACCCGAGATGCAGCCGACTAGATAACTATTCGGGCGCTAATACTCGGCTATTGTCAGTAATGTGTCAACACAATGATAACACTCTCCACACAGTCAATCGGACTGTGGATATACCACCAGAGAAGGCCTGGGCCGCACAATGTGTAAAATGATCACAAAAAGCTAAAACGTCAAAGTTCGGAGACTTTGATCTTTTTTAGCTTTGACTGCCTCCTTACATATACCCACCGGGTCCATTGCGCTTTAACGATCGCCCATTACCACTCCAGGGTTATTTTTGGGTCCGAAAAAAACTTTTTTACTATGGCATTGTAGCAAGTGCACACTTTTACCATACAACTCACGGAGAAGAACCTGCGGCGCAGTGCAGTACTTGTGTTTATTCTCAAGGATAAATCTCAGTAACATATGCACCGCTAAGGTCTCTCTCGTGAGCGTGGTTGCCGCGATGCGTTGCTACCTCCCATACTCAAACCGTTCTTGGACCGGGTGGTATATGAAATGGAGGGTGCTGTTCAGGCAGGGTAACAATGAATGGAGGGTAAATATAAAAGATGTGTACATATGTATAACATTACCCCGCATCGCATCTAATGCCTTCAAGTGGTATACACTTCCTAGCTATGCAAACGGCCTTGAGTCTGGAGCCCTTGGCCCACGTACCTACGCTACGTGTATCCTATGAACGACCATATCGTCATCTATGCTTCCTCTATGTTAGGAGCAACATATTCTGCGTCTAGCAACGCTACTAGTTACCGACCGCAGTAACAGAACCCTCCTTCTTCAATATGTTCGTCCCGAACATAACAAATTGAAAATATATTGAATCAATATATTTCTTGAACAAAGGAAATTATACTTACTCTTTCGTTCTCATGCTGGCTTTGGATCCCTCGATCTCCTCCCGGCTTTGCTTGTAACTTGCGTAATCGGTATCCCAGTTACGAAGATGTTTGAACATTTTGTGACGGCGATAAAATGTTGCAAATATCTATTCGGCTCCGGGTACCAGACACTGGTACGGTTCCTGGGTTGCTTCCTCAATTGGATAACCCTCTCATACCACCAGGAATGTGTGATTGTAATCATCGTCAAGTCCCTATTCGATGATTTTATCTGGTGTGAAGTGTCCCGCACCCGAGGGAAGAGGCGGCAGCGTGACTTCTGGCAGAGTGTCTTCGCCACGATGATATGGTTCTAGAAGAGATACGTGAAACACAATGTTGTATCCTTCTGGAATACCTTCCAGTTTGCAGGCAGATTTTCCCACCCAGGAAATCTTGAACGGTCCAGCTTTACGGTTGTCGAGCTTACCCCTTGGCATGTTGCAAGTATCTAGCAATACTTCTTGTCCGATAGTAAACTCGGGCTGCGCATCCCGTACCGTCACTTACTTACGTTGATTTTCCGTCCTTGTTGATTTTGGCGGTATCGTGTCTTCGCATCATAGCTTCTCTAACAGCTTCCAGGTTTTCTTTCAATTGCTTATAGGTTTCTTCTAAGTAGTGCACGAAGTGCTCGCTAGCCGGTTGCGAACTTGTTTCTGTTCTATTGGCCATATAGATTGGGGATGCTGGCCGTAGTTGGCATAGAATGGCGACATACCGGCGCTTGAATGATGACTGTTGTTGTATTTGTATTTGGCTAGCAGAAGTAGTTCTTCCCAGTCACGTTTGCCAAAAGTTGCCGGTAAAGCGACTATCTCTGTCGGATACAATGTCGTCTGGTAATCGGTGAAGTCGCCATATTTCTTCAACGAAAAGTTTTGCTAAGTCGGAGGCTTGGGTATTGGGCATAGGTACAAAGTGAGCCATCTTTGTGAAGCGATCGACTATAACCCATATGTGTTCGTTGCCGTTTTGTGTTAGCTGGAGTTTCGCAATAAAGTCCATCGAAATAGAAATCCAAGGTTGTGGAGGTAAGTCCAATGGGCCGAGTAATCCGCAGCGCTTATACCGTTTGTGTTTGGCGCGTTGACAACCATCGCAGTGTTTGACCACTTTTTCTACTATGGTACGTAGTCCTGGGATATCGAAGTTCCGTTCGATCACTTTTGTTGTCATATCCCTTCCCCAGTGTGCGCTTGTGTTCTGATGTAACGATTTCTTTCCACAATGTTTGGGTCGTTGCACTGGGTGTTCCATGTACTAGAGCCCACTTAGATTGGTCCATTCTTTGGAAAGTTCTACGTTTTAGTCTGTTGTGTAGGTTTTCTGGCATTTATTTGCAGACGTCGAGGTTGGTTTGTTGATCTCGGAGTCGGCGAGCTTAAGTGTTGTCATACCAAGCTTCAGTTGATTTGGTGCAGTAGCCACGTCCTGCCCTGTTGGTAGTGCTCTAAATTTGAATTGATAGCCAATGTTGTTCGGATCATTGGGACCCGCCTTCTCCACGCAATGCTCCGGATTGCGAGATTGCACGTCGGCCTTGCCGTTCTTGGCTCCACTGCGAAAGATTATTTCGTAACTAAAAGGCATCAATGTTTCTGCCCATCTTGCTTGACGTCCGTACAACATTCGAGGTCTTTCAAGTACTTTAAACTTTGATGGTCCGAGTAGATTAGTATTTTGTGTTTGGCTCTGTGAAGCCATGAGTGCATTTAATCATGCTCTAAACTAGTATACAGAGCATTTCCTTGTCATGAATGTCGTAGTTTGTTTCGGCAGGAAACATTTTTTTTGAGCGGAACGCTACGGGATGTAGACGTTTGTCAGCTCGTTGGCTCAGTATTGCTCCCCTAGCGTAGGCGGAGGCATCTGTTTCCAGGATCGCTTGAAGTTCTGGGTCGAAATGTCTGACCATAGGCGCGGTAGTGAATGCCTTTTTGAGGTAGTCAAAAGCCTTTTGCTCACGTTCTCCCCAATAGAATTTTGGTGAGCTGATGACATCTCATATAGGTGCATTGATTTGTGCATAACCTTGCACGAACCGGCGATAGAAATTAGCAAATCCATTGAATTGCTGGGCTTGCTTGATTGACTTCGGTGTTGGCCGGTTCAATACGGCATCTATCCTTTCGGGGTCCATTCGTACTCCTGTCTCAGAGAGGATGTGTCGCAGGTAAGGTAGTTCCGTAGCCGAAAACTGGCATTTCTCTATAGCTATACACAACCCATACTTGAGCAAGCGTTCAAGAACCTTGCACACAAGTGTTTCGTGATCTTCTCGGCTGCCTTTAGTGTAAATCAGGATGTCGTCAATGGAGCAAACGACTCCGTCGTCCAGCATGTCGTGAAATATTTCATTCATCATCCTCTGGAAAGTATCCGGTGCGTCGCAGTGACCAAATTGCATCACGAGGTATTCGTATTGTCCGTATCTCGTGCTGAAAGCGGTTTTCCATTCATCACCATCCTTGATTCTTATCAGGTTGAAGCCGTTTTTCAATTCGAACTTGGTGAACCGTGAAGCTCCGCGAACGCGTTCCATCAATTCGTCGATTAGTGTAGTTACTGTGCCGTCGTTCACTGTTATTTTGTTGGGGTCTTGATAGTCCACGCATAGCCGTAACTCTCCGTTTTTCTTGGGGACAACTAGTATGGGGGCCGAGCAGGGCGAGTTTGATAGCCTGATCTTTCCTTCGGCTAGCATCTTTTGAATGTATTCCTTCACGGCTTCCAGTTCTTTAGCAGAAAGTTTATAGATTTGATCCTTCTTTGTTCTGCTGTAAGTTCGATTTTGTGTTCAAAGATGATCCCGGCGGGTAGTTTCTCGGCTTCGGATGGGTCGTTCAGCATTATGTATGGGTGATACTTTGCCGGTAGAATCCCTTTCAGGTCTGGGGCCGTGGTTGTTGCCACTGAGCCAATCTGAATTGCATCAGGATCGTCCAACACGGATTAATCCTATACTAGGCTGATGTTGATAGTGGAAACTTGTACTCTGGAATGTGTTACGCCTTTGCAATTGAAGGTTAACGCCATGGTTTAGCCATCGTAAACTCTATTATGTGTTTGCAAGTAGTGCGGAGATATTAGCGCATCTCTGTCTGAGGGAATGACGGCTGCGATTTCTCGAGTAAAGTAACCGTTGTATTCCATTTCGATTTCTACGCTAATGACCAAGCAATCTCCGATGGATCGGTTAGATGTGAAGCGTAGAGCTGAGTATTTGATAATGAATGTTTTGATGTTGTTCGCTGTGCAATATTCTTTGCTCAGGACTATAGCATTATATCCCAAATTCAGCATTGCAGTAGCAGGCTTTTTGTTCACTAAACATTTATAGTAAGGTCTATTCCCAATCACGGCGGTCGCTCCAGCGGATGCTATCTCCGTTGGTGTGGAATTAACCGTACAACCATCAACAGCCCCTATCCTAACCACGCCACCTTGACCTGCTATAGCAATGCAGCCTAATGAAAATACTCTTCCTCCGCTTGATCAAACTGTTCTGAATCCTCCGTAGTCGTGGTTTCAATTTGTTGACTTTCTCTGTAATCCTGTTCTTGTTCATCCCTAATGTCTTCTGTATCCATAGCTGAAATCTTGATCTTTCCTAAACATGTTTTTGCTGTGTGGCCGGCAGTGTCGCAACGTGCGTATTTCCTTTTCTTGATACGTGCCCGGTTCACCGTTCCCGGAATCCCTGCTGTTAGTTCAGCAAAAGTCTTACCTCTTTCATACGATTTTGATGGCTTTAGCGTAAATGATAACTGCTGGCTCGGTTACGTCACCCTATCAGCTAATTGCCTGTTATCCATCTTCCTTACATCCCATCTGTGGAACCCCAGCATTCTTTCTGGGTCGTACTTCCTCTTCTCTGAGCTGCACTATCCACTTTTCCGTTTCTTCTCCTCGAACCGTCTGCCGCATCTCCCGACAAGATTGATGAAAGCGTCGTTGTCATTTGGAGTTTTAACATCGGCTAATATGTCCCGCATGTCGTCATTAAGACCTTTCTCAATCATACCCCTCCATGGGGCCTCCCGCAAACCAACAATCTGGTTGGTATCCACAAGTTCAGTAAGGTACCCTTCAATATTTCCAGTATATTGAATTTTGTTCATCTTGCGTAAGTTGTTGGTAGTCTCAGATTCCTGAATGAAACGTTTCTCGCAAGATTTTTAAGTTGAACGTTTCAAAATGGGCCGGCCCTCTAATACCTTCCTGGATTTCCCGGGTGTAGTTGTCGTACCAGTTGTGCGCTTCGCCTTGTAGGCAATCACCTACCAACAAGATAAATTCGTCATCTCCCCGACCCTGGTAATGAACCTTGTAAAGCCTGATATGATTTTCCAAGATTTTCCAAAACTGTCGCCAATTCTCTCCAACCTTATACTTAGGCAATGCGGTTGGTTTCAGAGGCTTTGGATTGCCTGAGTCTAGATTGAATGAATGCTGGTGGAAGACATCTTCCTCGCGCGGGTATCTATTTGGGGACGGTGGGGGCGGCATAGACCGGAAGTTTGTTTGTCGTCTAACCCAGCGCAATGATGTGCTGGCGTTGCTGTTATGGTCGCTGTAATCCTGGTCCCCGTTGGTTGGTCTGCAACGTTTCGATCTTGCTCCATGCATTGTTACCCTGCCTGTTAAGATTTCCCCATTGTTTTGTGCCTCCAGCCTTTTTCCCAATCGGTTGACCTTCAGCTGGATGTCTTGTGCGATGTACTAGTTGTTTACCGATTCTGCCTCCTGAGCCTCTTTGAGTTTTCGTAGCCGTGTCATCAGCCTGTCCATGCGAGTGTTTGCGCAGCGAGCCCGTTTATGAACATCTTGGATCTCCGCTTGATTCTTCTGTTTTGTAGCTTTGAGTAAAACCATTTTGTGCTGTGTTGCTTCAGTTGCCTCTGTTACTTGTTGAGCTGCACGCTCAATGATGGCCAAATCCGCTAGCATTGCATTGCGGTTTTGTGCGTGTTCCGCAAATTCCATTTGCCAGCTTCCCTGTAGGTCTGTAATTGTCCGATCCAATTTGGCTCCTAACGCGGTGTCATACTCCTGGAAATGTCTCCTGATAATTGGAGTCATATCCATGACCACTGCTGACAAGCCTTTTACTGCATTGTTGAGATCCGCCACTGTTGTTTCCACTCCCAACATTCTTGCTTGCAGCAGTGCTTCAGCGCTGCGGCACTCTCCTACCAACAGGTCGATGTTCTCATCTGTTACTTTTTCTCCTTTCGCTATTGCATTCTGCAATCTTTTCATCTCCTTGCCCAGTGATTCAATAGTTTTGTGCATTCCGTCGGTGGCCATAGGGTCATTTTCCTTATTCTTTAGGCCGTTCCATAATGCCTGTAGCGTAACCCATCCTGCCGGCGCCTAGTATGCCTGTCTTGACTGCGACCGGCTTCTTCGTCTTCCTTGGTGGTAATGTGCCAACCTAGTACTGTCCAGTTTTTCGTTCCTGCTTCCGAGAACGTTTTTCCTGATGCGGGTGCGGTCAGATTGAAACACAGGTGCATTCGGTAGGTCTTCCCCTGAATCTTTGTCATCACTAACAAGGAATACCAATTTAGGAGGTTGGTGATTTTCGGGTGGAGGACCCATATAATACGTGACCTGTTGAGCTCTCCAACCGTCGAAATCGTCTTGGTCAGTTGGAGGTTCGAAAAAAAATGATGCTTCCCGATGCGGTTGCTCTCATTTTACCAAAATCTCGTCCAAGGCTTCAGCCATTTGCTGATCGTTGTTTGAGCTCGTCATCTGCTGGTAGATTGTTGCTCCAACGCCGCAACGACTGTAATAGTCTTGTAGGTTGCAACCTCTGGTTCTTTTGAGGGGTTCCCATGTAGAGTGCGATCGCAGGTTTTGCGGTCTTGATATCGCTCCAATTCCGTATCGCTTGAATGGGGCGATGACGGCAATTGGTAGTGTAGTCTAGTAAATATGTACTGTTACGGGGGACTTCCAGAGGCAGTATCGACGTTAGACGTTAGCCCACGGTGTATGAAGTCTTTTATCACCAAGAATTGCAATTGTACTTATCGAGGGGTTTTAGCAGTATAACTCCTTGAGGTATAAAGCAGCCGATTTATTCTTTGTAACAAAAGATATTTTTACTAGAGGGGAATTCGCTTGGTGTCTGGTGCGTGTGATGATACTATACTTTGTAACCCCGTATAATCAGGCCCCTATATATACAACACGGCAGGGCTCTAGACCTCTACCCTAAAACTATATAGAGGGGTACGCAGTCACCATCGCCCAGTCTCTTTCAACTATGTCTCGGGTGACGTGTACTCCTAACAGCCAATACTGTTTACCCCGCATCGCATCTAATGCCTTCAAGTGGTACACACTTCCTAGCTATGCAAACGGCCCAGGGTCTAGAACCATTGGCCCACGTACCTATGCTACGTGTATCCTATGAACGACCGTATCGTTGTCTATGCTTCCTATATGTTCCGAGCAACATAATTTGCGTCTGATAACGCTATCGGGTACCGCCCGCGGTAAGGAATCCTTAAAGATCCGCCCAATATCTCAAGATCT
This sequence comes from Geopyxis carbonaria, assembly GCA_024516215.1. Lineage (NCBI taxonomy): Eukaryota > Fungi > Ascomycota > Pezizomycetes > Pezizales > Tarzettaceae > Geopyxis > Geopyxis carbonaria. The sequence continues at coordinate 349,035 of JAJJXG010000052.1, read as the reverse complement.
ATCGAATCCTTAGATTACTGGCTGATCCTATGTCAAAGCAGCTTTCCATGAAAAAGATCGCATCTTTTAAGATCCGTCGCTGGCCAGCCGATCTGATGGTCATTAGCACCGTAAATCCGGCGAATATTGCAACAAAGCAGCTTTCCATAGAATAGGCCGAATCCTTGAAGATTCGTCGATCTCACCGTCATTGGCACCGTAAATCCGGTGAATATCGTGACAAAGCAGCTTTCCATGGATATCCGTCGAATCCTTAGATTATTGCGTATATAGTTTATATAGTCATAGATAGCATATTAAAACCCTCGTTTAAAGAAGCTATTTCTCTCGCTTGCCGCATCAGCGCGAATAGCCGCTGTGATCAACTGCTCGTTTGTCCATACATCTATCAAACTACAGATATCTCCCATAAAGCAGCTCGCGTGCAGTCGATCTCCTGAAACGAAGCCCGCAGTGCGAGCATCTTCGGTAATTACGCTGCACAGACTGTGAACTTGGCCGATAAATGCTGGTGTTAAAACCTCTCCCTGTAATTATTTGGCAAGCGAGTGTTGTTGCTGACAAGGTCCGGCCTGCAGGCTAGTTCAGGGGCGTGTTGTCAACTCAACAGGGTTTGCTCACAAGTCCGGCCCTGCAGGCTACTTTACCGGAGCGTTGCCCCTGCAGGCTCCTTCACCGGAGCGTTGCCGACTGTAAGCCACTTCGCTACGCCGGCATTTTTGTTCAATGTGCTCCGCAGTCGCCCAGGTCGCCCAGGTCGCTCAGGTCGCTCAGGTCGCCCGGACGACCAATAAGCAGACGGATATTTTCCTGATGGTGCTTGACGGCCAGATATTAGTTGCGATTGTGCTAAGGTGCCTCATTGTAAAGGTTCAAATTCGCCTTGTTTGATCGTATGCATGTCTAGAACTGCAAAGTTGAATAATCAATCAGTAATCTGATTGTGTTGAACTCACGTTCGAAAAGTTTGGACACAATGCTCGCGTGCTATTGTGTGGTTGGCAGGTGTATATTGACCAAAGTTCACAACTGCAAAGACAAACGTTGGAAGCTCTGTGAAAACAGATGTGATCTCTCAAATACACTGGTTTAGCTGGAATCTACGCAGCAAACCACTCCTGAGCGGCGACTTCCGTCAAACAGAGCAGGACTCGGCGGCATTCATGTCGCTGTCAAGTTGACCCCGTTGCAGGGGCTGCACACACTCGAAATGAGCAAAGGAAATTGCTGTGAAATCTTTGCAAGTCAATGGTCACACCCCCCAGGCTGGCTGCCCCTGGGTTTTGGAGGGTAGTTCATTGCCCCCCTTGCGTTGTTCAAGTTTTTTCGCTCCAAGTTGGATAATCGTGCTGAGGCAAACAACACAAAAGCCGACCTGCCCACCGACGCTCATCAGCATGATCGCGGCTGACAACTCACCATCAACACCAGTATTCTCTGGTCTAGCCACGTCATCACGACCATATATACTACTGACTGTGAATACTGGTCATATCGCTGGAATCAAGCAAATTCGCGATGATTCGTGCGACTAAATAGCTTTCCGTTCAGAATAGGCCAAATCCTTTAAGATTTGGCGACTAAGCAGCATAAATATATGAGTATGCCCAATCTTTCAAGATGTGACGATTTGTACGAATATGCAGCTGTCCCTCAAAATGGGCCGAATAATTCGGGCCCCCGCCGACGAAGCAGCTTTCCAAAAGACAAGGCTAAATCCTATAAGATCCGATAAATCCTTAGATCATCTGCTAATTCTATGTCAAAGCAGCTTTCTATAAGAATAGGGCGAGTCATGTAAGATACATCGCTGGCTAGACGATTTTACGGTAATCAGCACCGTCAATCTGGCAAATATCGCTATCAAGCAGCTTTTCATAGAACAGGCCAAAACCTTTATGATCCGTTGACTAAGCAGCTTTCCATAGAATAGGCTGAATCTCACAATATCGGTCGCTGGCCAGCGGATGTGACAGTCATCAGCACCGTAAATCCGGTGAATATTGCGTATATAGGGTATATTGTCACAGACAGCATGATAAAACCCTTCAGGATTAAACCTATCATTTATTTCTTGCTGCAGAAGCGCGAACAGCCGTTGAATTAGATTAGTAGAAATCCATCCAAACTGCGGATATCTTCAATAAAGCAGCCCGTAATGCTGTCATCGTCTATGAATCAGCCCGCAAGGCAGTCGAACACACATAAGGTAGATCGCGTGCAGTCATCCTTTATACAGCGGCCCGAAGTGCAGTCGTCCTCACATGAAGTACATCACAGTGCGAGCATCTCCTGTAATTACGCTACACAAACCGTGAACTTAGCCAATAGATGGTGGTGTAGTAATCTCCTCCGGTAATTAGTCGGCAAGCAAGTGTTGTCGCCAACAGGGTCTAGCCTGCAAGCTATTCCAACGGAGCGTTCCCACTTACACTCGCCTTAGAGCAGACACTGATCCCGGCGATATGCTCCACAGTTGCTCAAGTTGCGCGGACAACTAACAAGGAGACAGATGAATTCCTGATGGAGCAGAATTAAAAATATTCGAAACAAGCCTAAAAAACCCGGTTGCGCTCAGGGCGCTCAGATGTAGTTATGTCTCAGGTCTAGTGTACTCCTAACAGCCAATACTATTTACCCCGCATCGCACACACTGCTTTCAAGTGGTACACACTTTATAGCTATGCAAACCGCCATGGTTCTCGGACACTTGGCCTACGTACCTGCGGTGCGTGCATTCTATACACAACACCAGGAAAAAATCCGTTTACTTATTAGTCGTCTGGACGACTTGGGCGACTTGGGCGACTTGGGCGTCTGCGGAGCATATCGAACAAAAATGCCGGCGTAGCGAAGTGGGTTGCAGTGGAAACGCTCCCATGAACTGGCCTGCACGCCGGTGTGTGCCGTGAACGGGCCTGCACGCCGGTGTGTGCCGTCAACCCAATTTAACTCACCGTAATGCCGGTGAACTAGCCTGTAGGCCGGACCGCTCCCCTGAACTGGCCTGCAGCCCGGACCTTGTCAGCGACAACACTCGCGTGCCAACTAATTACAGGGAGAGGTTCCACGTCACGAAAAGGTCATTTTGTGCTAAAACTCCTAAAACTCCTACGTTAGCCTAAATTAGCCGATATACGTCGATTCGACAACATCGCAAGGCCCCCGGTAACGTAGGGCGCAACGTTCCTACGTTACCGCCGTTCTCCTATAATCGCACGCAAGGTTGCTACGTTACCTCCCTTTTTTCAATGCCCCCTTTTTTAGCCTACGTTGCCAAACAGGAGGTATTTTGGGGACCGAGCGGCCTACGTTGGGAAATTGCAAGTAATTTAGGAACTCCGCGTGCTAAGCGTAGCAACCTTGCGGCCTAAGCGTAGCAACCTTGCAAGCTATTTTAGCGATCTTGCATGCTACGCTCAGGCTCACGACGCCCTACGTTGGCCATGTCGGAGTCTACGTTGGCCATGTCGGAGTCTACGTTGGCCATGTCGGAGTCTACGTTGGCCATGTCGGAGTCTACGTTGGCCATGTCGGAGTCTACGTTGGCCATGTCGGAGTCTACGTTGGCGATGTCAGAGTCTACGTTGGCCATGTCAGAGTCCAAAATACCCGTCGTTCCATCTACGTTGGCGATGTCGGAGTCTACGTTGGCATCGTCGGAGTCTACGTTGGCCATTTCGGAGTCTACGTTGGCGATGTCAGAGTCTACGTTGGCCATGTCAGAGTCTACGTTGGCGATGTCAGAGTCTACGTTGGCCATGTCAGAGTCCAAAATACCCGTCGTTCCATCTACGTTGGCGATGTCGGAGTCTACGTTGGCATCGTCGGAGTCTACGTTGGCCATTTCGGAGTCTACGTTGGCGATGTCAGAGTCTACGTTGGCCATGTCAGAGTCCAAAATACCCGTCGTTCCATCTACGTTGGCGATGTCGGAGCCCACGTTGGCATCGTCAGAGTCTACGTTGGCCATTTCGGAGTCTACGTTGGCGATGTCAGAGTCTATGTTGGCCATGTCAGAGTCCAAAATACTCGTCGTTCCATCTACGTTGGCGATGTCAAAGTTTGGACCAAAATGGTGTTCTCACAACAGTCACGGGCATTGTCTTGGCACATAATTGTGTTGCATTACGTCTCTACTTGCTAACGACATCGCATCTTCCTTTCAGCAACACCTTCAAAACAACGCCGTGAACTCCTTTAAACGACAACATAAACAACACCGTAAACTCCTTTAAACAACCGTACCGTAAACTCCAGGAAAAAACCACCCGAACAGCAATCCAAATCTATCATCTATATACTTCTATCGAATCTATTCTTCTCCCTCGGCCAAATCAAAGTTCTTGTCCCACGAACGACTGGCTTTTTCTCAACACAATGCCCGAGTCGATTCCACTGAATGTTCAGAATCTTTTCCTGCGGGCCGGCAGGGATGGTGTTCCATTGGTCCATGAGATCTTGGTATCGCCCTACAGCGTATAAGCATAAACAACTACTCATGAAAGCCAAGTATGTACTTACTTCTCCAAATATCACCTTCAAAATTCTTATTTGTGCTGATGGTTGGCAGTATCATAGACAACGCAAACTGAACCGCGGTCGCTGCAAGTACAAGACTTACTGCAGTCAATTTACCCTCACTGTAGAATAATACGTATGCCCGCCGCTGCGCCATCTTCTTGCCCATATCGAACAAGCTTCCTCTCAAGGTTTCGGTCAATGCCGGGTGGAGAAACATCTTCCGAGGATTCTGATACACGGATTGAATTAGCAGCCGTTTGTGGCATGACAGGACTGTAATGATATACTACCTCGTCGTCAAAATCCTTGTGGTGGAAGATGCAGCGCTCCGGATCGATTAGCTTTTCTATCAACTGGACCCTCTGCGAGGATTCTGTGTTGGGAAGGTCGTATTGTGTCTCGACCACAATTTTCGCAACCTTGATCATCTCGCCCCGGTAGTTGCTTTGTCGGTCCGCCAACTATATTTGTCAGTGGAATTGTCAGAGCTGAACTGTCAGAGCTGAACTGTCAGAGTGCTTACAGTCTTCAGGTCATTACTATGATAGACGCCTTCCATGGACGCATCCTTCAGACAGCTCAGAGCCAGGTCTTCAGAGTCGTCCGGAAACGGGTTCTGAGTCAGGATTCGCAACCGGAAAAAGTCACGTGCCAGTGGCCAAACTTGTTCCGCATCCTTGGACAAGTTTCCGACAACACGATGCTTCTTGGAAATTAAGCGCCCATTGTCCAGTTCCAGCTCTGACTCAGAGCTTCTCTTCCGCAGAACCTAGAACATTTAGTTCAACAATCAGTCAAAATGTTCAAATAACCTAGGTGTACGCCATGAGAATACCGGAACCGATGGAGATAAGCTTCTCTTGTCGGTGCGTCTTGTGCTACGGCTTTTTCTGGGCGGTGACCGAGGCACTTCTAGTGATATGGATGGGGCCGGGGCCGGGGAGCTGCCAATGTCGATCGGCAACGGAGACTGGAGAGACTGTATAGTGGTGCGCCGTTTGTCCATTCTGTCGTAATGGTCATCGTCCGACTCGGTTTGATCACCCAAAGGATCCGGGAGGTTGTCACCATCGATGTCGTCCGACGACGGCACCGGCGCAGTCTGGGTCAGAATTGATAGGGAGCCGGTCCTTTCTTTGTCTTTACCCTTGCTTGGGAAGACTTACCGGAAGACCCCCGAGAGCGATGTGGTTCAGCCGCCGGTTTAGCCGCCGGTTTAGCCGCCGGTTTGGATTTATTTTTTACGGCTCGTTGCCGTTGACTGGGCGGCTCCTCATCAGTCAACAGATCGCGGGATCTTTGTCGTTGAACTTGACTGTTGTTTGCAGGCATTGTGAAAGTCGGATGGATAGCAGAAATAGAAAAAAAGTACGGGGATGCAAGATTTTTTGGAGAACTCAGGTCCTCAGGGCCTCAGGGGGTGGTTATATATCACACACACCGCTTCATTAGCATGCTGTAGGCTCCGAGAGCCACGCTGGCACACTCTGACGTGGGAAATTGCAGGCGGAGTTCCAGCTCTGACAAGTGACTAGAGCCAACTCGGACATGGCGAGTCTCAACACACTGCACGGGCACTCTGACAGTAGGATATCGCAGGCGGAGTTCCAGCTCTGACAAGTGACTAGAGCCAACTCGGACATGGAGAGTCTCAACACACTGCACGGGCACTCTGACAGTAGGTAATTACAGGCGAAGTTCCAGCTCTGACAAATGACTAGAGCCAACTCGGACATGGTAAGCTTAACATGCACGGCTACGCTGATAATTGGAGCTAAGTGTGAAGTATGTATAGGCGGTCAAAGCTTGAAAAAAGCATATAATTATTAGACAGACGTATGCTAATAGAGTTGTGGCACAAACAGTGCGATCTACACATAGGATATAGTAGTTGACAAAATTTTTCGAAATAGAACCTCTCTGGACCAGTATTGTGGACTTTTAATCTTCTTAGGAGTCGCATTCAACAGATTCACCCGTGTCTGAACCCCCAAAATCACTGTACCAAAATCCGAAGTCCGGATCCTGCTCTATGGCTGCTTCCCTCCCTACATCCAATCCTTCTGCTTCTCTGGTCCATTTCCACGTCCGCCATTGGTTATACTTATTCCTTTGCCATTGGATACGGGATCTCTCAATTTCCTTCTTCCGGGCCCAGGTGCTACCTCGTGAATCATCTGATGATGTTGAGACACCCTGCCCCCAGCAACACTCCTCCTCTTTGACTTCGCTCTCCTTGCTGTCTATGGATTCCTGGCCCAGGCACCAGGCACAATCCGACTCGTTGAGCAAATCGAGAACGGCAACAAAGTTATGATGAACCCATGACTCTTCGGAATTGGGTTCAGAAGCTTCAGTGCAAGCGGCCTCTGAAGTAGGCGGCGAAGGACAAGTTCCATGGCCAAATGTTTCAACCTCTAGACAGTTTGTGGACAATTCTGTACGAAATTAGTTTCAGGTATATGCAATGATTTCCAGGTCACCTACCATTGTGGTTCATTGTGACGATGTCTGAGGGTGTGTACAGCTGTATGTTGTACAAATCTTGCAAGATTCCACTGTGCTTTTATCTCTTGAATAAACGTCGACAAGCGGCAGGATATTTCTGCTTTACAAACTCCCGACGTCAGTGAATGGCAGAGTCCGAGTGTCAGGTCGTGACCGACGCCTCAATTGGACTAGTGTCGTTAACCCCGAATCTTGTGGCCGAGCAACCACGCTTGAGGCGGTAGGTGCGAGCTGCCTGTATGGCATGCTAAGCCACGCTGGGTAAAGTTCAACTGCGCAGTAATGTCACTGTTATCGAGGTTACCGCGGTAGGGGGGCCGTGCGTGTCAGAGGTGACACGTGGAATGTGGTGGTCGACTGTTGCTGCCTGTCAGAGTCGACTCTTGCTGCCCGTCAGAGTCGATTATTCCTGCTTGTCAGAGTCGATTATTCCTGCCTGTCAGAGTCAGAGTTGATTCTCAATATATGTCAGAGCTGATTAGATATAATTGAAGTTTATGGATGCGTGTGTCACGGCGCATGGATGTTTCATACTCCGATCATATAGCAACCTTGCTGCAAACATTAGTGCGTATGGACCAAATGAGCCGCTCCAATGTGTTTTAGAGACAATCTCTATTTGTATCTAACAATTACAGAATGACCGGTATATACACAACCTTTTACTTTATAATAAACAAAACTCCATATACACAACCTTTTACTTTATAATAAACAAAACTCCACATACACAACCTTTTACTTTATAATAAACAAAACTCCTCAAAAGATGCATCCTAAATACTCCGCAGATGTTGCTACCCAACCTTCTAAAACGACCTTAAAACTCCAGGACAAAGACAAACAGCAGAATACAGACAAAGGAGACCGAAAACAAAACCGACAGAGAGACCGACAAGAAGACCGACAAGGAGACCGACAAGGAGACCGACAGCGAGACAGACGGGGAGACCGAAGAGGAGGAGACCGACAGCGAGACCGACAAGGAGGAGACCGACAGCGAGACAGACGGGGAGACCGAAGAGGAGACCGACAGCCAGACCGACAAGGAGGAGACCGACAGCGAGACCGACAAGGAGGAGACCGACAGCGAGACAGACGGGGAGACCGAAGAGGAGGAGACCGACAGCGAGACCGACAAGGAGGAGACCGACAGCGAGACCGACAAGGAGGAGACCGACAGCGAGACAGACGGGGAGACCGAAGAGGAGACCGACAGCGAGACCGACAAGGAGGAGACCGACAGCGAGACCGACAAGGAGGAGACCGACAGCGAGACAGACGGGGAGACCGAAGAGGAGGAGACCGACAGCGAGACCGACAAGGAGGAGACCGACAGCGAGACCGACAAGGAGGAGACCGACAGCGAGACATACGGGGAGACCGAAGAGGAGACCGACAGCGAGACCGACAAGGAGGAGACCGACAGCGAGACCGACAAGGAGGAGACCGACAGCGAGACAGACGGGGAGACCGACGAGGGGACAAACAGCGAGACCGACGAGGAGACCGACAGACAGCGAGACCGACAGCGAGACCGACGGGGAGACGGACAGGAAGAGAACTGTTCCAGGAGACTGAGGGTTGCTGGCTTAATTCTTCTTGCCAACAAACCTGTTGTAAATGTCCTCCCCACTGAGACCTTTGCCGCTTTCACCAGCATCTTCCTGCATCTTTTTCAGAATGCCCAATGCAATGTGTGTGGGATTGGCCCGCTGTTTGAGGGTCTCCTCGTGTTTGGCATCCGAGGAGTCACTGTTGATAAGCCTCAGAGTCGTTTGATACTTTGTTTGTCCGATTCGGCGGACACGAGACCATGCCTGGGTCTCCTGTGACGAGGAGTTTCCAAGCTCCATCAGAACTGTGTTGCAACAGTCCTCATGAAGGTTTAAACCTTCATTGCTCGTTCGATAGAAGAGACACAGCACCTGTGTCTGTCCGCCAGGTCGGTTGAAGTCTTCCTGCAAAGCCTTTCGCTTTGCAGCCGTCATCGCTGCCGGCATTCTCTTGGCTTTGTAGCCAAGTAGCCGGAGGAACTGCTCTACAAACCACTGCGATAGTGGCCAGTAGGTCCAGAGGATCACCTTTTTGTAGGGTCTTCTCTGGTGCAGTTTGGCCATGTGCCACATGAGCCATTTGAGTTTCGGCGATCCAATGGCCATGGAGACCGCCAGCTCATTGTTTGTCATCGTCCGGACTCGTGACGACGGGAAATGCCCTGCAAACTGAGGGTATGTCTCCAGGAAAATCTTCACGCACTTCCGGACTTCATTCACATCAGGATCCCAGCTGGAGTACACGGTGTCCAACAAGACCTGATGCGTCTCGGGGTCCATCATTGACCAAGGTCCTAGAACTGGGGCCATGGCGACTATCCGGATGTACCGGTATGCCCGATGTGGATTGTTGCCCATATGTCCCCGGAAGACAGTATCGTGGATGGGCTTGTCGGTCGCATCACACGGAAGGGCCTCTGTCCGGAGTTCCATTGCCGGCACTTTCAAGATCGTCCTGTCACAGTCGAATGGGATCCTGGAATCCATGCTGCGCCTAAGCATGACACTCTCCAGGAAGTGCCCCAATCGATCTGTGAGGATGGCCTGCAGACGGTCCAGCTCCTCTTGCCACTCGACGAGGCCGTCATCGGAATCGGCATCCTGGTCGGGCCCATCAGGCTGCTGGATCTGGCGTTCCTTGATCCAGTCCTGCAAAGCGCTGCAAGTGTCGGCATCAGGTTGCAGATGTCTGTCCCATGCCTTCAGCGTACAGTGCACCAGAGATCCTTTGGCTATCACCTCTGGGTCGTACACGATGGTCTCCGAACCTTCGACGAATTCAAGTCTGTTCATCAGGAAAAAATCCGTCTCCTTATTAGTCGTCCGGACGACTTGGGCGACTGCGGCGACTGCGGCGACTGCGGAGCATATCGAACAAAAATGACCGCGTAGCGAAGTGGCCTGCAGGGGCAATGCTCCCGTGAACTGGCCTGCAGGCCGGACTCGTCAGCAAACCCATGTTGAGTTAACAACTCGCCCCTGAACTAGCCTGCGCGCGGACCTTGTCAGCGACAACACTCGCTTGCCAACTAATTACAGGGAGAGGTCTAAACACCAGCATCTATCGGTCAAGTTCACGGTCTGTGCAGCGTAATTACCGGAGATGCTCGCACTGCGGGCTGCTTTATGGAAGATGACTGCGCGCGGGCTGCTTTATGGAAGATATCCGCAGTTTGGATGGCTTTATGGAAGAGATCCGCAGTTCGGATGGATTTCTGATTTATTCACAGCGGCTATTCGCGCTTGCGCGCCTAGAGAGAAATGATAGGTTTAATCGAGGGTTTTATTATGCTATCTATGACTATATGCTATCTATGACTATATGCTATCTATGACTATATGCTATCTATGACTATATACGCGATATTCACGGTATTCACGGTGCTAATGACCGTCAGATCGGCTGGCCAGCGACGGATCGTCGACTCTTTAAGGGTTCGACGCTTTATTATGGAATGCTGCTTTGACATAGGATTAGCAGATAATCTAAGGATTCGACGGATATCTATACAACGCTGCTTTGTCGACAGATCGTCGAATCTTTAAGGATTCGACGGTTTTATGGAACGCTGCTTTGTCGACAGATCGTCGAATCTTTAAGGATTCGACGCTTTTGTATGGAATGCTGCTTTGACATAGGATTAGCCGATAGTCTAAGGATTCGTCGGATCTTATAGGATTCGAACCTTTCTTATGGTATGCTGCTTTGTCGACGGATCGTCGATCCTTTAAGGATTCGACGCTTTTTTATGGTATGCTGCTTTGTCGACGGATCGTCGAATCTTTAAGGATTCGACGCTTTTGTATGGAATGCTGCTTTGACATAGGATTAGCCGATAGTCTAAGGATTCGTCGGATCTTATAGGATTCGAACCTTTCTTATGGTATGCTGCTTTGTCGACGGATCGTCGATCCTTTAAGGATTCGACGCTTTATTATGGAATGCTGCTTTGACATAGGATTAGCAGATAATCTGACGATTCGACGGATATCTATAGAACGCTGCTTTGTCGACGGATCGTCGACTCAATCTTTAAGGATTCGACGCTTTATTATGGAATGCTGCTTTGACATAGGATTAGCAGATAATCTGACGATTAGACGGATATCTATAGAACGCTGCTTGGTCGCGATATTCACCGGATTGACGGTGCTAATGACCGTCATATCGGCTGGCCAGCGATGGATCTTAGGGATTCGAGCAGTATGAGCTGTATTCATAGTCAGTATATGTGGTCATGATAAGGTGGCTTTAGCAGAGAATACTGGTGTTTATGGCGAGTTGGCAGTCGCGATCGTGCTGGCGAGCGTCGGTGTGCAGGTCGGCATTTGTGGTGTTCACCTCAGCAGAGTTGTCGAACTTAGAGCAAAAAAACTTGAACAAAGCAATGGGGGCATTGAACTACCCTCCAAAACTCAGGGGCAGACGGCTCGGGCGGTGTTACTATTAGCGTGCAGAGTTTTCACCGCAATTTCCTTTGCTCATTTCCACTGTGTGCGTCCCCTGCAATGGGGTCAAAGCAGCGCCAAGAACGCCGCCGAGTCATGTTTTGTGTCACGGAGGTCGCCGCGCAGGAGTGGTTTGCTGCGTAGATTGCAGCTAAACGGGTGTATTTGTGAGAACATGTCAGTTTTCGCAAACTTTACAATGTTTGTCTTTGCAGTTTTGAACTTTGGTCGAAAAACACCTGCCAACTACACAACAGCACCCGCACATTGTGTCCAAAGTTTTCGAAGGTGAGTTCAACACCCTCAGATTACTGTTTAATTATTGATCTTTACAGTTCTAGACCTGGATACAATCAAACAACGCGAATTCGAACCTTCACAATGAAGCTCCCCAGCACGATCGCGACCGACATCTGGCTGCAAATACCGGTATTCTCTGCTGCAGCCCCCTTATCATGACCATATATACTGACTATGAATACAGCTCATACTGCTGGAATCAAGCACATTCGCGATGAATCCGTCGACAAAGCAGCGTTCCATAAAAAAGCGTCGAATCCTTAAAGATTCGACGATCCGTCGACAAAGCAGCGTTCCACAAAAAAGCGTCGAATCCTTAAAGATTCGACGATCTACGACAAAGCAGCAATCCATAATAAAAGGCCGAATCCTTAAAGATCCGTCGAATCCTTAGATTATCGGCCAATCCTCTGTCAAAGCAGCGAATCCATAATAAAAGGCCGAATCCTTAGATTATCGGCCAATCCTCTGTCACAGCAGCGAATCCATGATAAAAGGCCGAATCCTTAGATTATCGGCCAATCCTCTGTCAAAGCAGCGAATCCATAATAAAAGGCCGAATCCTCTGTCAAAGCAGCGAATCCATAATAAAAGGCCGAATCCTCTGTCACAGCAGCGAATCCATGATAAAAGGCCGAATCCTTAGATTATCGGCCAATCCTCTGTCAAAGCAGCGAATCCATAATAAAAGGCCGAATCCTCTGTCAAAGCAGCGAATCCATGATAAAAGGCCGAATCCTTAGATTATCGGCCAATCCTCTGTCACAGCAGCATTCCATAATAAAAGGCCGAATCCTATAAGATCCGGCGACAAAGCAGCGTTCATCTGACGCACCGTCGCTGGCCAGCCGATCTGACGGTCATTAGCACCGTCAATCCGGTGAATATCGCGTATGTAGTGTATATAGTCATAGATAGCATAATAAAACCCTCGATTAAACAAACTTTCTCCATATGTGCGATGAATGAATAAACCGGCGATGAATGAATAAACCGGCAATGAATGAATAAACCGGCGATGAATGAATAAACCGGCGATGAATGAATAAACCGGCGATTCAACCATGACACCGGTGAATATGCCCGTACATACGGCCTGACAAAGAATCGCCAGTTTACAGGCGTGCAATGCACTGGTTGCTATATCATGGGCGACCTGACATAGGATCGCCACTTTACAGGCGTACAATGCACTGCTGCTGTATCGAGTGCGACCTGTCATGTGTGGCAACCTTACGCTGCGACACGGGGTGTGTAGGAGCCTTCGCTGAGGCGTCGCAACCGTTGCACCCTTATATTAGATCCTGGCAACGGTTGCTCTCGTACAGAAGACCCTGGCGACACAGACGACTCAGGCGACAAAAAAAGTGGAGCGGTCCGTATCTAAGGAGGCCGATCTTAATTAAGGTGATATTTTTTCCTGATGTTGTCGGCAGCCGTCGGGTCGATCCAGACGTTGGCTGCATTGTCTCGCAGCATCTCCGGCCGTTCCAGGAACTTGCACACCCAGCGCAAGTCTTCAACCTTCGTCGTGATTGGCGTGGCTGACAAGAACCAATGCGTCTTTGCCTCAAAGGATTGAAGATACCTCCAAAAGTCTTTGTGGCCAGAGGTAGCCTTTCTGGCACCGGCACCATTGTGTCGATGCGCCTCATCAATCACGATCCGGCTGAATTCGGGCCGGACACCTTTTCCTCCCACCAAAGTCGAGAAGGAGGAGCTTTGTGTTTTCTTGGCTCCTTCGGTGGAAAGAACCGGCTTTTCTTCCACCGGGCTTTCAATGTCTCCACGGTTGTCACGACGACCCTCAGATGCTCGGGCGCTGAGCATTTCGACCAGGAGAGGCGCAAATCATAGTCTCCATGATGCTGCAGCACCGTGTGGCCTGGTGCATCCCTTCCGATCGCTGCCATCCATTCTATAACCATCTGTTTCCGACAGATGATCAATGTCGCATGCGGAAACTTCATGCGCCTCTCGCTGAGTGCGGCTTCTTCGTCGAATTGGGTGGCTTGAAAAGCTATCAGCCCAATTGTCTGTAGAGTCTGTTGGGAAAAATGTTAGCCGTGGTCTAATGAACAAGCAATAAGGAGCAAATGTCAGAGCCCTCGTCAGAGTCAAAGTCAGAGGCAAAGTCAGAGCCCATGTCAGAGTCAAAGTTAGAGGCAAAGTCAGAGCCCATGTCAGAGTCAAAGTCAGAGGCAAAGTCAGAGCCCTTGTCAGAGCTCTCCAAAGTCGAGGAGGGGACGACAAATATCAGGAAAATGTTAAACTTACTTTGCCTACACCGCAGTCGTCCGCCAACAAACCGCCGCGGACAGGTCCATCCTCCTGTTGCACCATCCAGTTGATGCCAACTACTTGGTGAGCCATGGGGGTTTTGGTTGCTATCCACGGCACCTTCCCATCGATGCCAACCCCCAGGTTGAGCATGGCTTCCTCGACATTCTCACGTTGGAAACGAATGTTCTCCATCATGCCGCTCACTGCGTTTGCAACAACTTCCTCCTCTTCCTCCTCCGTGACATCGTTCACCGGCCTCTCAGGTATGGCAGGAGCAAGGTCCTCAAGTTCTGGAGGTTGACCGGACTCGTCATCTGTGTTCCTATGGGAGCCGTTGTCGCCTGGATCTTTATCGGCGTCCCCCATGACCGTATCACCGTCACCATCCTTGTTGACCTGGGGGTGCTCTGTCTGCCTGACATCGATGGACGCAAACAGATTTCGACAGATTCCGGTGCTCCACATAGCATATCGCCATGTTTCTTGGTCCCGGAGCTCAATTGGCTGAGAGAACTTGTATTGAGGAAAGAGCAGGCTCTCTTGTTCAGAACCATGACTTGTCACCATGATTCTCTCAATCTCCCAGTTCCAGTCATCAAGATGGAAGTATTCGTGAATAAACTGGCACAATTTGGCCAGGGACCATTCTTCTTCGGGGCGTTCCACGTGGGCATGAAAATACGTTATCAGAGTCTTTCCGTATATATGTCTGTAGGCCTCTGGTTCCGGTTGATCTCCCAACGTCAGCAACACGCTGTGTATCACCTTCCGATCTGGTTGACCCGAGCGCTTTGCAGCGGGCTGGTTCTCAGCATCCGGAGACGTACGAGGCCGCTTGTCAGAGGTGGTCGCAGGATTTGGCCGGTTGACCGGTGTCCAACTAGGTATCTGCATGTCTTTTTTGTTAATCTCACTAGTAGGTGCTTTCACGTTGCTGGTAAACTTACTGCCAGATGTATTCACGGCCTGCCCAGTGGTAGGCCCTGCTGTAGTAGTTCCACTTGGCCCGGGGTGTGGCGGTGTATGTGTCGGCACCACAGTGGGAGTGGGCACCACAGTGGGAGTGGGCACCACAGTGGGAGTGGGCACTACAGTGGGAGTGGGCACTACAGTGGGGGGCACAGTGGGCGCCCCATGTGTGGTCGTACGGTTATCCTGTGCCCTGCGTTTTGCACAGGATAGGGAGCGTTGAGCCCATATTATGTCGCTTGATATTAGGTCGTTTGGATCTGGTATTCTCATAAATACACGCTCCGCTGCGCACAAACGAACTAATATCCGCACGTATTCCTATTGATATCAGTTAGCACAGTTCAATGACATTGAATAGGAGATATATACTTCGTTTACACTATCTGGCCGCGGGGGGTTTGAGGTGTACCAGTATTGCCCTCTATCGAAAGTTCTGACCGCTATCGTTTGGGCTATGATATTCTTTGGTTTGTTCGCAATAGCAGCATGTGCTGTTGCCCATACATGCAATTCTTGAAGGGCAGTTGTCATTCCCGGGGATCTTAGGTATGCCAGGGTTTCTGGTTTAGACCTCTCGTAACCCTTCTCGATTTGCTCAATGGTCCAGTTGGCGACTGGATTGGCTGGTTCTCTCCGGTTGCCCCGGTGGATCGCCATTGTATTTGTATGTGCAAAGTGACTACGAAATTCAGAGTCAGCAAATGTCAGAGGTGGTAGTAGACAGTCAGAGCGGGCACCCTGTCAGAGTGGGCACCTTGTCAGAGTCAGAGTGAATAGAGTCTCTCCTAGGAGTGAACAGTTTTGTCAGTGCAGTTGATCAAAGTCGTGAGAGTAGATTCAAAATGTGTCAAAGTAAACTCGGATGTAAATGTTGCAGTGTAAGATCGAAGCTGGAGTAATGACGTCCGACTCACCGAGGGAAACCTCCAGATTTATACATTTCGATATATCCTCAAAATGAGGCTACGTCTATACTAGCAAACCCAAGTTGCGTCGAAATGGCTGGCCAAGCCACTAAGTTGAGCAGGCAACTAGAATCAAACTTACTCACTGACATGGCATCCCCTGTCAATACCTGTCAATACCCGACACAACCATCAAACAAACAATGCTCGGAATGTCAGACTTCCACATCAAACATTGAAACCACAATGGCGAGTGGCTATAAACACTGCGATTACTGCTTCCGGCGGTTTGCTAATCAAAAAGGCCTCTCATGTCACCTGCGGTCGAAACATCTGAGCAGACTACAAACCAGTTTGACTCACAAAAGAAACTCCCCCAGAACGGTCACCTACATAGAACCTGATCACGAACCGGACAACGAACCTATTCTTGACGCGACTAGTCCTATTGTACCTGTGACTCGAATATATCCCGGTGCGGCTCTACCAATCGACGACAGTGTTCTCACGCCCCTGGATGAAAGGCCAGAATGGAACCCACTTGCTCCATTCGAAACTGTGGAGCAGTGGCATCTTGCACGAGCAAGCGTCGAGCGGAATTTGACCAAAACTTCAATAGATTCATTGATACAGGTTCACCTCATCAACGAACAAGCTCAGACCCCATCAGTAGACTTCCTCCGTGGCGTCATAAGGCGGATGCCAGAACGCGACACGATGCCAGTAGAGTGGCAACAGTCTACGATTGAACTGGATGGAGAATCCCGCACTTATTGGTATCGTTGTCCAATGGCCGCAGTACGATATATTATTGGCCATGAACCGTTTGCCAAACACATGCGATACGCGCCGGAAATCTCAAGAGATTCTCAGGGGTGTAGAGCTTATTCGGAGATGTGGACAGGGAAATGGTGGAATCGCGCACAGGTGGGTACAAAACTTGCTCTCTGTTTGTTTAAGGTCCGGTCTCCCCTGGAATGCACTCTATGTCAACAGACCTCAATAGCCTCTGCAGGAGGCCTGTCATTCAATGGCCTCTGACAAGCTTGAGCTCTGACTTTGCCTCTGACTCTGACTTTGACTCTGACATGGGCTCTGACTTTGACTCTGACATGGGCTCTGACTTTGCCTCTGACTTTGACTCTGACTTTGACTCTGACAAGGGCTCTGACAAGGGATCTGACGAGGGCTCTGACTTTGCCTCTTATGCACACACACATTCAAGCGGTTGAGACCCGAGCTGATCTACGTTGACAGAGACATGTTCCAGAAGGAGCGATGATTGTACCAATCATACTTAGCAGCGACAAAACAGAGTTGTCAGCGGGTAGTGGTGACCAGACAGCTTACCCACTATATTTGACAATAGGAAACTTGGCCAAAGCCCAACGGCGGGCTGTTAGCACTAACAGCATTGTCTTGATAGGCCTACTGCCAAATCCTGCTGGACATGATGCTGGAGATCATTGGACCAAGCGACAATACCATGCCGCAATGACAATAATACTCCGGAGCCTGCAGGAGCCGTCCCACAATGGAACAAACATAGTCTGTGCAGACGGACGCACCCGGCTTGGTTATCTTAGAATAGCTTCATTTGTGTCCGATTTTCCTGAACAGACACTTTTCACCTTGACCGTCTACATGTGGTGCCCACGTTGCGAGCTGGACCCGGAAAAGTTCCCAGGCTTGGACCAAACGGCTATACCTAGAACGACAGAACGATATGCTGGCCTTAGTATAGATCAATGCCACAGAAGAGGGAAATGGAAATTTGAACCGGATTTCAGCTTAGCCGCAGGGCACAAAGGGTTCGAGCCTTACAAGTGCATTCACCCTGACCGGTTACATCAACTTTTAACTGGTACATTCAAACGGCACGCATGGAATTGGGCGATACGATTTCTCAGTGATAAGCTAGGCAAAGAAGAAGCCCTTCGGCAGATCGATGAGAGGTTCCACGCAATACCCCATTTCACAGGTCTGCGTGCCTTTGGTAAAGGCCGCATAACCAAGGTCAAGCAATTCACCGGCGCTGAGTATAAAGATATGTTGAGGGTTTGGATTCCGGCTCTGGCACCACTATTTACAGGATACCCCCAACATATAACCTTCATGCGTCATCTCACGGATTTCATACTTATAAGTGGCTATCATCAGCATACCGAGGATACCTTAGGTTATTCAAAAGAGGCATTGGATGGGATGGCAGCCGGTATGCATCTATGGGCCCCTTATCGCAACAGTACAAATACTGGAGATGACAGCAACGTTAAGGTTCCCACTATGCATGCCATGAGCCACTATATTGAATGTATACAAGATATGGGCTCATGCGACAACACCGACACAGAAGCTTTCGAGGGTGCACACCACTGGATGTGTAAGCTGGCGTATAGAGCCAGCAATAAAGTCAACTATGTCGTACAGATGTTAGCGTGGGAACAGAGACTTTTCTACACCAAATCCCGACTGTCCGTTCTACGACATATTCTGAAAGAGAAACCTACCAGTCGTCATGCGGACTTGTGCTTGCGCATGCTTATCAACGAACCTATGCTCCCTAAAGCCATTGCGGCGACGGCTTTGATTGGAATCAGCCACGGTCGACGTCTCAAAATAAGCACTCTGACATCTCATAAGCTCAGCTTGGACGTATTCACAGAAGGTCTAGCCAATCATTTCAAATATCTGGCTGACAAACATCCGGAACATTTGGGGCCACTGTTACGTCGCAAGGGAGCGGACGCCAGATGGTGGAAGACTCAGAAAGTCCGTCGGGGCACTAGACTATGTTGTGTGTCGGAGAGTGTCAACGAGGATACTGGAATTCAACAGGAGTTTGCTAGATGCACATCGTCGTGGCGCAATAGCAATAAACGATACGGTTATGTGATGTACTCAGGGACGGTACGCAAGGCAGACTCAAGAATCAGTGCAGAAGGACTCCGATTTGGCCAAATAATATCAGTATTTCGCATTGCTGATCAAGTGTCTGCTATTCATCAAGGTTTTTCCACAAGGATCGTCCATCATGATATTGTTTTCTTAAGACGTCTTGAGTTGGTCAATAGTGGGCATGTCAACAAGGCGCATAGGATGGCATCCGTCCAAAGGGTTGCCAGAATAGACCGTGGAACATCCAAGGAATATATCGTTTTGCCTGTTGCTGTCATACTCCGTCCCGCCCATCTTGTTCCTACTGGCACTCCAGGCAAATATTTTATCAACAACTATATCTCGCTAGAGTTTTACAACACGGTATATTAAGTTTTACCGTGTATGCTCGGCAGGACACGCGGAGACCACGGCCGGCATCGGAGTTGCGGTCAGAGTGGACTTCAGAGTCATTGCTGGAATAGATGTCACAGGCGTTGGCAGGGTCGACTCTGAATCAGAGTTGTTGTCAGAGTTGCTGTCAGAGTTGCTGTCAGAGTGGGCGTCAGAGTCGTTGCTGGAATAGATGTCACAGGCGTTGGCAGGGTCGACTCTGAATCAGAGTTGCTGTCAGAGTTGCTGTCAGAGTGGGCGTCAGATTCGCTGCTGGAATAGATGTCACAGGCGTTGGCAGGGTCGACTCTGAATCAGAGTTGCTGTCAGAGTGGGCGTCAGAGCTGATTTTATACAGAAATCCGTCGAATCACTAAGTGCTGTATACAATCCACCAGTCTTTGGCTATATACGTGATATAGCTAAAGACGCGATAATTGATGTTGGATCGAACGCCGTGTACGACGGCGGCGAGGTGGTTTCTGTATATATAGTCTCTAATAGCATAGTTAGCATAATAAACCGCTGAATAAGCGCTCAAGTTCCACTGAATCAAAGAATCTGTAAACCATCGCGAGATCGAAAACCATCGCGAGATGCTTCCCAAAACCATCGCGAGATCGAAAACCATCGCGAGATCCAAAACCATCGCGAGATCCAAAACCACCGAAACAGTGCTAAAGAATGCTACGGAACTTTATTATGGAGTGCTATGGAGTGCTAAAGAATGGTATTGCTTCTACGGACTTAATGTAAAAAACCTCAGTCGCTAAGTTGGCCTACGGACCAGTATAGAGTGCTAAGGGCTGCTACGGGACGCTAATGCGGCTACGCGTGCTAATCGGAAAATCGACCTTTTCGTGACGTCGGATGTTGTATGGACGACAAGCAAGATGGGCAGAAACATTGATGCCTTTAAGTTACGAAATAATCTTTTGCAGTGGAGCTAAGAACGGCAAAGCGGATGTGCTATCTCGCAATCCGGAGCATTGCATGAAGAAGGAGAGTACTAATGATCCGAACAACATTGGCTATCAATTCATGTTTGGGGCACTACTAACAGAGCAGGACGTGGCTACTGGACGAAATCAACTGAAGCTTGGAATGACAACAGTTAACCTCGCCGACGCTAAGATCAACAAACCAACCTCAACGTTTGCGGATAAATGCCAGAAAACCTACACCACGGACGAAAATGTAGACCTATCCAAAGAATGGACCAATCTAAGCGGACTCTGGTACAAGGATCACCTATTGCGACCACCCCAAGCATTGTGGAAAGAAACCCTTACTTCCGAACACAAGCGCGCACACTGGGCAAGAGATAAGGCAATAGAAGTGATCGAACGGAACTTCGATATCCCACATCAGGAAAAAATATCACCTTAATTAAGATCGGCCTCCTTAGATACGGACCGCTCCACTTTTTTTGTCGCCTGAGTCGCCTGTGTCGCCAGGGTCTTCTGTACGAGAGCAACCGTTGCCAGGATCTAATATAAGGGTGCAACGGTTGCGACGCCTCAGCGAAGGCTCCTACACACCCCGTGTCGCAGCGTAAGGTTGCCACACATGACAGGTCGCACTCGATACAGCAGCAGTGCATTGTACGCCTGTAAAGTGGCGATCCTATGTCAGGTCGCCCATGATATAGCAACCAGTGCATTGCACGCCTGTAAACTGGCGATTCTTTGTCAGGCCGTATGTACGGGCATATTCACCGGTGTCATGGTTGAATCGCCGGTTTATTCATTCATCGCCGGTTTATTCATTCATCGCCGGTTTATTCATTCATTGCCGGTTTATTCATTCATCGCCGGTTTATTCATTCATCGCCGGTTTATTCATTCATCGCACATATGGAGAAAGTTTGTTTAATCGAGGGTTTTATTATGCTATCTATGACTATATACACTACATACGCGATACTCACCGGATTGACGGTGCTAATGACCGTCAGATCGGCTGGCCAGCGACGGTGCGTCAGATGAACGCTGCTTTGTCGCCGGATCTTATAGGATTCGGCCTTTTATTATGGAATGCTGCTGTGACAGAGGATTGGCCGATAATCTAAGGATTCGGCCTTTTATCATGGATTCGCTGCTTTGACAGAGGATTCGGCCTTTTATTATGGATTCGCTGCTTTGACAGAGGATTGGCCGATAATCTAAGGATTCGGCCTTTTATCATGGATTCGCTGCTGTGACAGAGGATTCGGCCTTTTATTATGGATTCGCTGCTTTGACAGAGGATTCGGCCTTTTATTATGGATTCGCTGCTTTGACAGAGGATTGGCCGATAATCCAAGGATTCGGCCTTTTATCATGGATTCGCTGCTGTGACAGAGGATTGGCCGATAATCTAAGGATTCGGCCTTTTATTATGGATTCGCTGCTTTGACAGAGGATTGGCCGATAATCTAAGGATTCGACGGATCTTTAAGGATTCGGCCTTTTATTATGGATTGCTGCTTTGTCGTAGATCGTCGAATCTTTAAGGATTCGACGCTTTTTTGTGGAACGCTGCTTTGTCGACGGATCGTCGAATCTTTAAGGATTCGACGCTTTTTTATGGAACGCTGCTTTGTCGACGGATTCATCGCGAATGTGCTTGATTCCAGCAGTATGAGCTGTATTCATAGTCAGTATATATGGTCATGATAAGGGGGCTGCAGCAGAGAATACCGGTATTTGCAGCCAGATGTCGGTCGCGATCGTGCTGGGGAGCTTCATTGTGAAGGTTCGAATTCGCGTTGTTTGATTGTATCCAGGTCTAGAACTGTAAAGATCAATAATTAAACAGTAATCTGAGGGTGTTGAACTCACCTTCGAAAACTTTGGACACAATGTGCGGGTGCTGTTGTGTAGTTGGCAGGTGTTTTTCGACCAAAGTTCAAAACTGCAAAGACAAACATTGTAAAGTTTGCGAAAACTGACATGTTCTCACAAATACACCCGTTTAGCTGCAATCTACGCAGCAAACCACTCCTGCGCGGCGACCTCCGTGACACAAAACATGACTCGGCGGCGTTCTTGGCGCTGCTTTGACCCCATTGCAGGGGACGCACACAGTGGAAATGAGCAAAGGAAATTGCGGTGAAAACTCTGCACGCTAATAGTAACACCGCCCGAGCCGTCTGCCCCTGAGTTTTGGAGGGTAGTTCAATGCCCCCATTGCTTTGTTCAAGTTTTTTCGCTCTAAGTTCGACAACTCTGCTGAGGTGAACACCACAAATGCCGACCTGCACACCGACGCTCGCCAGCACGATCGCGACTGCCAACTCGCCATAAACACCAGTATTCTCTGCTAAAGCCACCTTATCATGACCACATATACTGACTATGAATACAGCTCATACTGCTCGAATCCCTAAAATCCATCGCTGGCCAGCCGATATGACGGTCATTAGCACCGTCAACCTGGTGAATATCGCGACCAAGCAGCGTTCTATAGATATCCGTCTAATCGTCAGATTATCTGCTAATCCTATGTCAAAGCAGCATTCCATAATAAAGCGTCGAATCCTTAAAGATTGAGTCGACGATCCGTCGACAAAGCAGCGTTCTATAGATATCCGTCGAATCGTCAGATTATCTGCTAATCCTATGTCAAAGCAGCATTCCATAATAAAGCGTCGAATCCTTAAAGGATCGACGATCCGTCGACAAAGCAGCATACCATAAGAAAGGTTCGAATCCTATAAGATCCGACGAATCCTTAGACTATCGGCTAATCCTATGTCAAAGCAGCATTCCATACAAAAGCGTCGAATCCTTAAAGATTCGACGATCCGTCGACAAAGCAGCATACCATAAAAAAGCGTCGAATCCTTAAAGGATCGACGATCCGTCGACAAAGCAGCATACCATAAGAAAGGTTCGAATCCTATAAGATCCGACGAATCCTTAGACTATCGGCTAATCCTATGTCAAAGCAGCATTCCATACAAAAGCGTCGAATCCTTAAAGATTCGACGATCTGTCGACAAAGCAGCGTTCCATAAAACCGTCGAATCCTTAAAGATTCGACGATCTGTCGACAAAGCAGCGTTGTATAGATATCCGTCGAATCCTTAGATTATCTGCTAATCCTATGTCAAAGCAGCATTCCATAATAAAGCGTCGAACCCTTAAAGAGTCGACGATCCGTCGCTGGCCAGCCGATCTGACGGTCATTAGCACCGTGAATACCGTGAATATCGCGTATATAGTCATAGATAGCATATAGTCATAGATAGCATATAGTCATAGATAGCATATAGTCATAGATAGCATAATAAAACCCTCGATTAAACCTATCATTTCTCTCTAGGCGCGCAAGCGCGAATAGCCGCTGTGAATAAATCAGAAATCCATCCGAACTGCGGATCTCTTCCATAAAGCCATCCAAACTGCGGATATCTTCCATAAAGCAGCCCGCGCGCAGTCATCTTCCATAAAGCAGCCCGCAGTGCGAGCATCTCCGGTAATTACGCTGCACAGACCGTGAACTTGACCGATAGATGCTGGTGTTTAGACCTCTCCCTGTAATTAGTTGGCAAGCGAGTGTTGTCGCTGACAAGGTCCGCGCGCAGGCTAGTTCAGGGGCGAGTTGTTAACTCAACATGGGTTTGCTGACGAGTCCGGCCTGCAGGCCAGTTCACGGGAGCATTGCCCCTGCAGGCCACTTCGCTACGCGGTCATTTTTGTTCGATATGCTCCGCAGTCGCCGCAGTCGCCGCAGTCGCCCAAGTCGTCCGGACGACTAATAAGGAGACGGATTTTTTCCTGATGCAGGGTTGCGTACCATAGTCGAAGAAGTGATTAAACACTGCGATAGTTGTCAACGCGCCAAACACAAACGGCATAAGCGCTACGGATTACTCAACCCATTAGACTTACCTCCGCGACCTTGGTCTTCTATCTCGATGGACTTTATTGTAAAACTTCCTATAACACAAAACGGCAACGAACACATATGGGTCATAGTCGATCGCTTCACAAAGATGGCTTACTTCGTACCTATCCCTAATACCCAAGCTTCTGATCTAGCAAAACTTTTCGTTAAAGAAATATGGCGCCTCCACGGATTACCAGACGACATTGTATCCGACAGAGATAGTCGCTTTACCGGCAGCTTTTGGCAAACTACTCTCGAATTACTATTGATAAAGGATACTAATCTGTCTACCGCCTTCCACCCGGAAACCGACGGCCAGACGGAGAGAGTTAACAAGGTTCTCGAACAATTTTTACGCATCTTCATCATGAACAGAAAAGACTAGGATGAACTACTTTCACTAGCGGAATACGAATACAACAACAGTCATCATTCAAGCGCCGGGATGTCGCCCTTCTATGCCAACTACGGTCAACACCCCAGATTCATATGGCCGATAGAACAGAAACAAGTTCGCAACCCGGCCAGCGAGCACTTCGTGCACTATCTGGAAGAAACCCATAAGCAATTGAAAGAAAACCTGGAAGCTGCTAGAGAAGCTATGATACGAAGACACGATACCGCCAAAGTCAACAAGGACGGAAAATCAACAGGAGTAACACGGTACGGGATGCAGCAGCCTGAGTTCACTATCGGACAAGAAGTATTGCTGGATACTCGCAACATGCCAAGGGGTAAGCTCGACAATCGTAAAGCTGGACCGTTCAAGATTTCTTGGGTAGGAAAATCCGCGTGCAAACTGGAAGGCAATTCCGAGGGATACCACCCTGTGTTCCACGTATCTCTTATAGAACCATATCACCGTGGCGAAGACGCTCCGCCAGAAGTCACGCTGCCGCCGCTTCCCGATGGTGCTGGACACTTCACCCCGGAAAAAATCATCGAACATGTACTTGACGATGATGACAATGACACGTTGCTGGTGTTATGGAAGGGTTATCCAATTGAGGAAGCAACCTGGAAACCGTACGAATCTCTGGTACCCGGAGCCGAAGATGTACTGGCAACGTTTTATCGCCGTCACAAAAAGGTCAAACATCATCGTAACTGGGAAATTGATTACGCAAGTTCCAAGCAAAGACAGGAAGATACCCAGGGATCCAGAGCCAGCAAGAGGAGGAAAGGGTAAGTATATTTTCCTTTGTTCAAATATTATATTGATTCATTATATCTCTTACCTTGTTATGTTCGGGACGAACATATTGGAGAAGGAGGGTTCTGTTACCGCGGGCGGTAACTAGTAGAGTTGCCAGACGCATAATATGTTGTTCGGAACATATAGGAAGCATAGATAACGATACGGTCGTTCTTAGGATACACGTAGCGTAGGTACGTGGGCCAAGGGTTTTAGACCAAGGCCGTTTGCATAGCTAGGAAGTGTGTACCACTTGAAGGCATTAGATGCGATGCGGGGTAAACAGTATTGGCTGTTAGGAGTACACGTCACCCGAGACATAGTTGAAAGAGACTGGGCAATGGTGACTGCGCACCCCTCTATATAGTTTTAGGGTAGAGGGCTACAGCCCTGCCGTGTTGTATATATAGGTGCGTGATGATACGGGGTTACAAAGTATAGTATCATCACACGCACCAGACACCAAGCGAAGTCCCCTCTAGTAAAAATATCTTTTGTTACAAAGAATAAATCGGCTGCTTTATACCTCAAGGAGTTATACTGCTAAAACCCCTCTATAAGTACAATTGCAATTCTTGGTGATAAAAGACTTTATACACCGTGGGCCAACGTCTATCGTCGATAACGCCTCTGGACGTCCCCCGTAACAATATAACAACTTATCAATGATAGCTGATTCAAAGGTGATAAAAACAGCCATGATTGAAGATATCATGTTAGTATCCGGTCACATAAGATATCATTGTATGCTATAGCAAAATACCAATATTTGCATTGAAGACAGCTTATCCAATAATCGTTTTCAATACTAATCTATAATACAT
Organism: Geopyxis carbonaria; assembly: GCA_024516215.1. Taxonomy (NCBI): domain Eukaryota; kingdom Fungi; phylum Ascomycota; class Pezizomycetes; order Pezizales; family Tarzettaceae; genus Geopyxis; species Geopyxis carbonaria. Next base: position 322,874 of record JAJJXG010000052.1, on the reverse strand, counting down.
TGTCAGGTCAATCATTATCAGATAGAAAACAATGTTTTCAAATTTCCACGGAGTACATCTCAAGGCGTTGTATGGCTCATGATGTATGAAGTCTTTTCTTATAAAGAATAGTTGCAATTATACTAATATCGGAGGGGTTTGGCAGTATAACTCTTTGAGTTATCAAGCAGCTTCTAATTGATTGTCTGTAAATAATTATATCTATGGAGGAGCAGACTTTGCTTGGCGGCCGGTGTATGTGATAATATCATATTAGTTTTTAACCCATTTTCATCATGCCAGTATATATACAATCGGTAGAGATCTCTCGCTCTACTCTAAAACTATATAACTGGGGGTAAACAGCCACCATTGCTTAGTCGCTTATAACTAGGTCTCATTTCATGTGTACACCCGAACAATAACCGTATATTCTGTCATATTGCATCTAATGACTCTTGGTAGAACAAGTTTTCTAGCTGTGCAAACGGCGATTCAGGCGTATAACTGTTGGCGTACGTACCTATATTACGCGTAGAGTCCCATGCACAATCATATTGTTATCTGTTTCAGAGATATGTCTCTGCGGGTATCAGACTATGTGTTTGGTAACTCTAATAGTTACCAAACGTAATATTAGAAATTTTCAAAATTACTTTCAGGAATTAATATGTTTATCTACACTTTGTCAATACTGTAACAGTCCTCCACAATAGTAGTATTATGGTTTATTGACCAGTTGCATATCGAGTTCACTCTACGGCTAAACAATCAGTTTGGCTGACATAATTCACTACACTCAGAACAGTAACATATCTGACTTATGTTTACTAACTCTCGTACCATAACTGGATTTCCAGATGTCAAATAAACTAACATGAACAACATACACTCATGTCTTGTCCGCTGTATTAACCGCAGTACCATCATCAAATAGTTTGCTCACAAGGACCCAAGATTTTCAATGAACAATATGGATGTAACAAAAATACGTCCCCAAGCTGACTCAAAAATTAGTTACTGGTTAGTCAAACATTACCTTGGATAACTCACACATACATATTGTATAGGTGTTCTAAACAGCGACTCCTTTACGTTAAACATCAGGCAGCACATTTGCTGTCTAATCATATTTAAACAATTTATATGATGGTTCGCTGACTGTTCAACCATCCTGAGTGTACCACAGTTTTGACTGTTGCCAGAACGTTCCTGTTTTCAAAGAGAGATATGGAGACTTGGCAGATCAATAGAGTTAGCTGTTTAAATATATGAGGTTAACTACATGATGTTAAATACAAGAGACGCGGCTTCTGCACAAAATACGTGGGCTAAATGCTTTCTCTAATATAAATTTACCATTTTTGCTGGCTAATCACCTGAACGTGTATTTGATCCTTCTCATAGAGGGACACGGATCACTGGAAAGGGTAAATAAGACATAAACAGCATATCATTAAACTACAAGATTGCAATCCCCAGTTGTTGCATATTAAAGTATCCGATTAGTTACCAAAGGTGTCTGATTTAAGGGGCGAGAAGCGCGGATTAGGTTTTGTGTATAAATAAAAGTCCTGTGCGATAGCTCTAGGGATAGGGCTATCAGAACTATAGCTCAGCTCATTCGATTTGATTTGGCAGATATCTGAGGCAGCTACCCACCATGGAAGCTTGCTTTTTCCCTCGACAAAGTACAATGTAGAAGCTTTTAGAAGCCTCCAGTACGAAAATGGCTCATCGGCTGTTTCGTACCAGATACGAGCACGGCAATTGTTGTCTAGGTGACGCGCAGAAGGACGTATCGCGATGTAGCGTGCATGTATTTCTGCCAGGCGCGATTTGAAATCAGTCAAGGGAGACCCATTTTTCTGCGTTGATACCTGAGACATTTCCGGTCCACGACGATATGTACTTCTCCCCATGGATTCGCGCCAAAAATTACCAAGTTCTCTAAGCTCACGCTGTAAAACCAGTATTACGTCCATCAAGGACCGGTCACCAGTTTTCTTCTTATCTGACTGGGCCCGCTTCCATTCCCGATGATACAGAGCAGTAACGTGCGGATCCGTTTTGCTTTTCACAGTCGCCTTCAGCTGATCAAATTTAATCTTCTTTTCGTCTGCTTTCTTTTTTGCAACGTCGAAGACCAATCGGTCTAAGATAAACCAGTCTTCTGGATCCCCACCAGGAGAGCCTTCTTTCGGTGTCTTATACGCAGGTCTTTCAGACATTCGTGTCCTGGACTCATGCAGTTCTTTTAGTGTCAAGTCTGTAGGTACAAGGCCTTGCTTCATTGCGTCCACAAATATTCCACAAAACATGGCATATTTCATGATCTTACTGTCCATTCGCCATTTGCGGTTGTATGCATATGTTTCTAGCATGTTTGTATAAGCCCCGAGATAGCTCTCTTGCATTGCTATGGTGAATCCCCGATGAAAGAATTGATTCCCGAATTGAGGGTGTGAGGGAATTGGATTTAATATTGTTGGAGGTAATGGCATCTTCCGAAAATATTGATTTTCAGGCAGTTGGGTGCAGGGCCTGTATCTTGCATTGGTGAAGCTGTTGACAAATCTTGCATCCCAACAAACCCAAACCTTATCCCCGTCGTAGTCACCTCCGGAGAGCATTCCAGCCAGTGGAAAATCCCCCACAGTGGAAAATATTACAACATCCTTCAATCTTCGAAGTCCCGGATGATTGGCCGAGACAGCCCGGACCTAATATCTTAGCAGGAGCAATGGATCATACGAGACACCACGGTATATATACCTTTTGAATATCCGAAGGTAGATGTGCGGGATTCCTGGCTACCAATACATCACCTTCAAGACACTCATGTCGAACTTTCGTAATATCGTCGACAAATCCTTTTGAAAATTGTAACGAAATTTCGCCTTCGTTCAACGTTCCAGTCGGATCTGCTATACACAAAACAATGGTTGATTGCGGAACACGAATGTGAAGATGATCCACCACAGATTCGCATTGCTGTTCCACAATATTGTGAAGTTTCTCAATTAGGAAATCACACTCTAACGGCTCAAATCCGGCCTCAAGAAGCATCGTCATTTGTTCTTTATCACTTAGTGGAAATCCACCGGGGCATTGAAATATTTGACCGTTGCCACATCGTTCTTGTCCGATACCTCCCGTTCCATTCAACCAATACCAAAGCTCTTTTCGTTTGATGGCAGCTTGCATCAATTCTTCCAAGTCCTGATCAAGATGTTCCTCCAGAACGTCTCTAAATACTGAGAATGGAACCCCTCGGTTATTCAGAATCGGTACCAGTTGCACATTGAGTGTTGCTGCGGAGGGATTTTTAGGATAACTCAATACGAATAGTGTCATTCGGGCCCAATCACAAGAATCGGAATCCATCAAATTGCAATCCTCAACATCTTCATCGTGGAAATCGTATTTTAGTTGAGATTTGTTTATCTTAATCCAAATGTCATCTGAGTAGTGGTCGGCATCCGGGTCCACGAACCAGATTCCTTTGGCCCCACCCACGCGAGCTTGGACACAGCAGGGCGTCTCGGTCAGTCCCAGCTCATCTCGCACCATCCGCATCACTGCAGGAGAACAAACGCAACAGCCATCGTTCATCACTTCCGGTTTGATTCTCTGATCGGCTGGTTTCGATTCAATATCATTGACAAGCTGAATTTGACCAGACTTGAATGTTACAGTCGGGCGTGACGTTGAGAGACCTTAATGCATCATGAGTTAGCCTCAATTAAGCAATACCCTAAATATTGTTTTCATACAGTAAGTAAATCTAAAGGATGTAAAACGTACTAAGTGTTATCCTAGACCAGATTTTTGCAAACATTCCACCTCTAACATCATAATCTTCTACGCTCGCTATCTTGGCCATTTGTTTTCGAAGCGGCATATGCCATAAAATCAGGTCCTCCCGAGATAGGTCTTGTCTGATTAACTTCTTATCATCTTTGAAGCCTAGCTGTGCGTTTAGCAGCAGTGTAGGATTTCCAATACCTATCCCGCTTTCGGCAAAGAAATAACCGACAAGGAAGGTTTCCGTGACACTAATCCCCCCTTCTTTCCGCTTTTTATTATCAGTTCGGATATAAAAACATCGCCATGTCCGATTCAGAAGGCTCAATCGGGTTTTCGTCAGCCAGTCAACAGTTTGCTGTCTCAAATCTTCTTTTGACAGATGCTTTAAGTGTGTTGGCAGCCTTTTTAGTTCCTGAAAGGAAACTCCGGGAAGTCGCAGAGTCAAGAATCGATCAGAACCAAACCTACAGGAAAATCTATTCATTTGAGTTCTGAGCTCAAGGGGATTGAGCTCTACATTAAAATCGACTTCAGGGGACTGGGGATCATAGTTGGCTGTTCCTGAGAATTCTATCTCATTGGGCCACCCGTCTGTTTCTTTTATTTTCAACCAAACTATATCGGCAATGGGTATTGGCAGTGTTGGTTCTTTTACGTCAGAGCGTATAGCGAGGTCGTGGGCGAAATTTTCAACAGAATTCCAGAAATGTTTCTTGGAATGAGCTTCACAAAGACCGTTGTAATGACTTTCCGCAAGCGCCGGTACCACGCCTCGACACTCAGAAAGTGAAATCCCGAGTGCAAGACTCACTCGGATTATCTCATGCTGCACAAAAAATGGAAAACGACTAAATTCTCGGATTGGCTTCCTTGGAAACACATCAAGATTTAGGCGTGTCATTTCAGCTAGCATGCTATCTGGAATGCCAAACGTCTCACATTCCGAAGAGTCTGAATCAGAGTCAAAGACATTTTGCATGTACCTTGGAGAGCAAAGTATAGGCACTTCTTGGTCCATGTCAAATTCGCTCTGCATGGCAAACAAGTGATGCTCTTCGTCACTATCAGGGACATAATCTGCGAGCTGGATTTGTAATTGTTCTAATTCCGTTTGTTCTTGTTGTTCGGAAACCACAAAATTCTCAAGAATTTGGTCATGCTTAAAGGTGTCAGTCGTCAGAGGAAGATCTGTAGCAGGAACCTTTCGTTTCGGTGTAGTTGGGCTGTATTCATCAACATCCGTAGGGATCTCCTCATCCACGGGTGATTTAGAAGTAGAGCTTGACTTGTCATTAAATGAAGTCCGAGCACTCGTTGCAGCGGTTGATGTGTTTGTTATATCAAAAACATCAAGTTCGCCAAACGAACTATTCGCCGATGAGGACTGTGATGCCGCATGTCTTGAACGCCTTGGTCTAAAAGTAACATGCGTCTTTTGCCTGTCTTGCCCCGCCAGATCGGATAACAAAGCAGGGCGTTCTTGCTTACCTCGCCCCGTGCGAGCACGAGAGGCACTCCATACCTCTTCACATTGTATCACTCGGCCCGGTCCTTTCCTTCGTTCTAGCGCGGCTTCTGGTGCAAGGGACTCCTCTGCTGAGAAAAACTCCTCATCTGCGCTACTCGGGTACGATCCTTGTTTAGAGCTCGCTCGTTGAGACCGAGCCCGACTTTTCCCTTTTGATTTCCTAGATGGGCCTTTTCTACCACAGACTGGGAGATGTCTTGGAGGTTGAGTAGATGCCCGATAAGACATTGTCTTGAGTTCCGGCAAAGCTATATATCCCAAGGTACAAAATCCTATAACCCCTTTTAGATCCACACTTAGTAGCCCCGAATGAAAGCTACACTTACAGCTTTGAAGAAGTATGTAGATGCTATGGAAGCGCAATTAATTTGAAATCACGCCAAACGCTAAGCACAAATCATAACTGAAACCAAAGTTGAAAAAATGCCGAAAAAACTATCAAACGAAGTGACGGTTGAGTTTCAATGCGTCTTTAATAAGTATGCAATTCCAGTGCAAAAGGAGGGTGAGGAAAACAATGTTTAGCGCGATCGATTAGGGGGTTGTCGCGTCGTTTTCATAATGTAAAGGTACGGGAAACGCGACGGGCGGGGTGTGCATTACCTTCATCCCCCACAGATCGCTATCGGTTGTCTCCAAGACAACGAACAGAGGTGTACTCCTAGCGAGATTTATCCCTTAGACGGATCCCATGAACCAAATTCGCTGCCTCCCTATTATGGTAAATTTTACTAGTGCCCAGACCGCAACTAATCCATATTTGGTGGCGCTTTTTTTAGTAATTAGTTGAGGTGTATAAAACAGCGAGGACAAGGTGCAATACACCGGAAGTTGGAACCAAAGATTTTGCTTCCGCTGCATTTCAATTGGCACCGGCTCTACAGTGGAAATATATAGCAATACTAAACAATAATGTTCGCTTCCGCATGATATGCTACAAAACAGCGCTTACACAATGGATATCTACAAATTCTACAAGCAAAGCGGGTTTGAGGTGCTCTTTTACCCCGGGACATTTTTCCATTCCTACGCAACCTAAGCTTAACACATTCTTTCCGCTTGTCCAGCCGCATTGTATTATGCTCAGGCAGCTCACCATTAGCCGTTGCCTGTTGTATTGGAGGTGGAAGATGTGTAACTCCATACAAACTGCTGAATCTGATGTCTATGGTTTTTCTCTCATACCATCGCTTCCGGAGCTTCTTGACTAGACCATGTGCAAACAAACCAGATACTAGCTCCAAGCGGAACTCTCGATGTTGATTCGACAGACGCGTGTTACAGGATCTCTCAGCCCATTGTTGACTGCCTTCAGTTTTGATCATGTAAAGAATATAACAATTGACAAGAGTAATGTCGATTAGCCAATATAAATACGGAAGCCAGTTGCGCCGGGATATAAGTTGTACAAAATAATACGATCGGTACTGGTCAGCAATGTCGACTCCACCCTTGTGATGGTTGTAATCGTTGACTATGGTTGGAATCTGTGCCAGCATCTCATTTGCGTCACCAAATGCACGTCGGATGACGGCTCCATTGGTGCTTGTAGCCCTTGGTTTTTTGCGTAACGTTTCTATACTGTCGTTCAATTTATGTACGCTTGTAAGAAAGTGTACAGGTTTCTGATCATGCCATTCCATAGCCAAAACTTGTCCAAATGAGTCCGGGACGCAACCCCCAACCCGCATATTCCAGGATATCTGATCCGCTGGGCGTTTATCAACAAAGCATTGTGGAAATCGTCCCTTTTTGACTTGTGACGTTCCGCAAGCACCAATATTGATATCTCGTAGCTTTTGTATCAATGATACCGTTGTAAACAGATTGTCCATGTAGATTGTATATCCCGGCGTAGCATCTGTTGAACGTATAATATGTGCTCAGTGGCATAGATGTGTGTATTGTACAGGATAAGAAGTAAAAAACAGAGCAGAGCAGAAGAAGGGTGATGAGACTCCACCCGGAGACCCCAACCCACATGACTAAAACCGAATCCTCGATGATGCAGGATTGCACACTTCAACACCCCCCTTCAATCCTACATCGCTATACATTCCGTACTAAAACAAAACCAAAACCAATATCCACCGAATGAGAAGACAAATATAATAGAGAAAATATAATGATGTAATATCCATCAGAGCAGGACTATTAGCATCGACAAAACATCAAGCAAAGTAGAATATCGTATCCATCAGAGCAGGATAAGATACCGCTCCATCAAGCAAAGCATGAACATATGACAACATCAAAACCTCGAAATCAGAGAGTATCCATCAGAACAGGATGAACAGCAACGCATGGATAGCAACCGAACAGTATCCATCAGAGCAGGATACGATAAGCAAAACATGAATGTAGGGCAAAAAGAGATATTGCAAACCCTGAAAATATTGCGCAAGCGGAGAGGGGTAGGGTATCATTGGAGAGTATATTGTGCTAGGAATAGGGTGTCATTTCGTATTTTGTGCATTTAGCAACGAATGCTTCTGACCTTAGTGCTTTTGATTTCTAGCAAGGACAGCTAGTCACCGACATTGCCTCGGGCCTTAGTTTCTAGCTTCACCAGCCAACGTTGCTTCGGGCCTTATAGCTTCACCAGCCAACGTTGCTTCGGGCTTTGTAGTCCAGCATCACCAGCAAGCCCCGGACATAGCTTCGACCAGCTTTTCATTTCTAGCACGCTGGCATGATGCATTGAAGCGTTAGGTAATGTGTATTAAGTAGATGAAGTAGCTTAGAACAGCTGTAAATGGGGGAAAACAACGGGAACTTGAAAAGGGTATCAGTGATAGAGGCAGATGTAGCTTTAGCTCGTAAGAGCTCCAGTGGTGTAATGTGGAAGCAGCTCGTGAGAGGCAGCAAGCGTGATGTGGCAAGCGAGATTGGAATCTGAAACAACAAAGTTAGTTAAATTGTCGGATGATGAAGTGGGAGATAATTATGATGAGCTAGAGGCTCAGCGGCCCAGAGACTGGTGCTGATAACGTGTTGAACGTATAATATGTGCTCAGTGGCATAGATGTGTGTATTGTACAGGATAAGAAGTAAAAAACAGAGCAGAGCAGAAGAAGGGTGATGAGACTCCACCCGGAGACCCCAACCCACATGACTAAAACCGAATCCTCGATGATGCAGGATTGCACACTTCAACAGCATCACCGTGGCGTTGAGGTAAAGACTTGGCCAACTCGTATACAACAGCAATTGTAGGAGCTTTGAGACCGGACCGTACACGTGCTCCTTCGCTTGGTATTTCCGCAATTGATTTTATACGTGAATGATAGCGCCAGTCAAATGTGTAACCGTGGTCGCACAACGCAAATATTTTGTAACCTTTCGGAATAGGTTTGCTAGGTATACGAACAGAATGTGCGCTTTTCCCACTAAACCGTACCATTTGTTCATCAACCGTAACATTGGAGGAAGGATACAACAAGGATTGAGCTGTGGCACGTAGCTTGGATCCTAATGGTTCAAATTTTTGATACCACTCGCTTGGTTGCAAACGTTGATCCAGGTCGGAAACATGAAGATACCTGCGTATCTGGAAAAACCGATTGTTGGACATGACCTTATTAATTGACTGCATGTAACCCGGTACGTATATTTTTAACCCGTGTTTTTTCCACAAATCCGCCGGTGTCTTGCAGCGGTGTACCCCCATAGCTATCAAAATTCCGAAATATGTACGCAGTTCTGCAGCATTAGTGGGTTTCCAAGGTCGGCAACAAGGGAAATTAACAAGCAAAGAGCGCTTGCCCTGCGCATACTTGTTGGTATTGGTAGCAATCGTGTCTAGAGAAGAATAGTCGAAGAATAAGTTGAAAATGTAGAATGGAGTAATGGAATCGAGGGGAGGAAGCTTCGCTTCTGCATGACGGAGAGGAACAACAAGCGGAGTGTAAAGGTCTACTGGCTGTGGTGGAGCGGAGGCCAAGTTGTATGATAGATCCTCTGAATTGCCATCAGAATCAAGGTCTGGCTCGTTCAATGAAGAGTCCGAATTTTCTGGGGTTGAGCAACGCGTCCCAGGACGGCTGGTACGCGTTCTGGGAGCTCTGTGACGCGTCGCTTGGGGAGATTTCCCCCTATTCCGCTGTAGCTCGCGACTTGTAGAGGTGTTGAGTGCACTGGTGGAATCTACCGAATTATCTCGGCGCCGAGCACTCAAAATTTCCGGTTCTCTTTGACTGCTGCTCGCTGATGGCATTTTGTCGGTACGGTAAGCTTGGAAGTCTAGTAGATGAAGAGGTGAGGTTGAACAGCAACAGAGGTGGTAACAAGAATGGCATAGACTGAGGTCAGTGCGTACCAGATTATTTCCAATTAAGGGAAGCAGCGAATTTGACAAAGGTCATCTGTCTAAGGGATAACTAAGTACTGATCAAGTATTTATGTGATTGCTGATGTCTTCGGCGCCAAAATAGCTAGTTCTAAGCGAATGTGTACAACATCGATCCTGACCGCTCAAACACTCAGCGCAATAGAGTCGTTCAGCCCCGGGTGTAAAGAGTATCTGTTCGCCTGAATCTTTGTAAAACTAGGCATGTATTCGCCGCAAATACCCTGCGCCCCACTTTGTTCTTTATACTGAAAAGATAATCTTTACACCCGGGGCTGAACCACTCGATTCAAATTAAGAGGACAACTTTATAAAATACGCGCTATAATTCAAAACAAAGTGATGCTGAAAGAATGAGTCATCAAGATATCACTAGTACTTGGGTCAAGGTGTTATTTGAATATGCGCACTAGTACAATTCATGGGACAAATACACACAGTAGTAGGAAAAAGGCTTCAAATTTAACTACTTATGTGAGAGTGATATCAATTCTAAAACTTGTGTGTCTAGTGATTCATGATCATTGAGCAATTATAAAACAATTGTGTGAAAATGGTTATATAATTGATTTCACTCCAAAATGCAGCCGAAAGGTCTATATCAAGTTTATACGAACATAGGTTTAGAATGACGATTTTTTAAAACGTTGTGCCCGCACCACCTCTTCTTAACATGTTTTCAACCTGGTTCAAAATCTTACCGGACGTCATCCAATAACTATATTTTGGCATACATTTATGGCATGTCAGCCGCTGAGTTTTGCTGGGTTGTAGTCACGTCACGAAAAGGTCATTTTGTGCTAAAACTCCTAAAACTCCTACGTTAGCCTAAATTAGCCGATATACGTCGATTCGACAACATCGCAAGGCCCCCGGTAACGTAGGGCGCAACGTTCCTACGTTACCGCCGTTCTCCTAAAATCGCACGCAAGGTTGCTACGTTACCTCCCTTTTTTCAATGCCCCCTTTTTTAGCCTACGTTGCCAAACAGGAGGTATTTTGGGGACCGAGCGGCCTACGTTGGGAAATTGCAAGTAACGTAGCAACCTTGCGGCCTAAGCGTAGCAACCTTGCGGCCTAAGCGTAGCAACCTTGCAAGCTATTTTAGCGATCTTGCATGCTACGCTCAGGCTCACGACGCCCTACGTTGGCCATGTCGGAGTCTACGTTGGCCATGTCGGAGTCTACGTTGGCCATGTCGGAGTCTACGTTGGCCATGTCGGAGTCTACGTTGGCCATGTCGGAGTCTACGTTGGCCATGTCGGAGTCTACGTTGGCCATGTCGGAGTCTACGTTGGCCATGTCGGAGTCTACGTTGGCCATGTCGGAGTCTACGTTGGCCATGTCGGAGTCTACGTTGGCCATGTCGGAGTCTACGTTGGCCATGTCAGAGTCCAAAATACCCGTCGTTCCATCTACGTTGGCGATGTCGGAGTCTACGTTGGCATCGTCGGAGTCTACGTTGGCCATGTCGGAGTCTACGTTGGCCATGTCGGAGTCTACGTTGGCGATGTCAGAGTCTACGTTGGCCATGTCAGAGTCCAAAATACCCGTCGTTCCATCTACGTTGGCATCGTCGGAGTCTACGTTGGCCATTTCGGAGTCTACGTTGGCGATGTCAGAGTCTACGTTGGCCATGTCGGAGTCTACGTTGGCCATGTCGGAGTCTACGTTGGCCATGTCGGAGTCTACGTTGGCCATGTCGGAGTCTACGTTGGCCATGTCGGAGTCTACGTTGGCCATGTCAGAGTCTACGTTGGCCATGTCAGAGTCCAAAATACCCGTCGTTCCATCTACGTTGGCGATGTCGGAGTCTACGTTGGCATCGTCGGAGTCTACGTTGGCCATGTCGGAGTCTACGTTGGCCATGTCGGAGTCTACGTTGGCGATGTCAGAGTCTACGTTGGCCATGTCAGAGTCCAAAATACCCGTCGTTCCATCTACGTTGGCGATGTCGGAGTCTACGTTGGCATCGTCGGAGTCTACGTTGGCCATTTCGGAGTCTACGTTGGCGATGTCAGAGTCTACGTTGGCCATGTCAGAGTCTACGTTGGCGATGTCAGAGTCTACGTTGGCCATGTCAGAGTCCAAAATACCTGTCGTTCCATCTACGTTGGCGATGTCGGAGTCTACGTTGGCATCGTCGGAGTCTACGTTGGCCATTTCGGAGTCTACGTTGGCGATGTCAGAGTCTACGTTGGCCATGTCAGAGTCTACGTTGGCGATGTCAGAGTCTACGTTGGCCATGTCAGAGTCCAAAATACCCGTCGTTCCATCTACGTTGGCGATGTCAAAGTTTGGACCAAAATGGTGTTCTCACAACAGTCACGGGCATTGTCTTGGCACATAATTGTGTTGCATTACGTCTCTACTTGCTAACGACATCGCATCTTCCTTTCAGCAACACCTTCAAAACGACGCCGTGAACTCCTTTAAACGACAACATAAACAACACCGTAAACTCCTTTAAACAACCGTACCGTAAACTCCAGGAAAAAACCACCCGAACAGCAATCCAAATCTATCATCTATATACTTCTATCGAATCTATTCTTCTCCCTCGGCCAAATCAAAGTTCTTGTCCCACGAAACGACTGGCTTTTTCTCAACACAATGCCCGAGTCGATTCCACTGAATGTTCAGAATCTTTTCCTGCGGGCCGGCAGGGATGGTGTTCCATTGGTCCATGAGATCTTGGTATCGCCCTAGAGCGTATAAGCATAAACAACTACTCATGAAAGCCAAGTATGTACTTACTTCTCCAAATATCACCTTCAAAATTCTTATTTGTGCTGATGGTTGGCAGTATCATAGACAACGCAAACTGAACCGCGGTCGCTGCAAGTACAAGACTTACTGCAGTCAATTTACCCTCACTGTAGAATAATACGTATGCCCGCCGCTGCGCCATCTTCTTGCCCATATCAAACAAGCTTCCTCTCAAGGTTTCGGTCAATGCCGGGTGGAGAAACATCTTCCGAGGATTCTGATACACGGATTGAATTAGCAGCCGTTTGTGGCATGACAGGACTGTAATGATATACTACCTCGTCGTCAAAATCCTTGTGGTGGAAGATGCAGCGCTCCGGATCGATTAGCTTTTCTATCAACTGGACCCTCTGCGAGGATTCTGTGTTGGGAAGGTCGTATTGTGTCTCGACCACAATTTTCGCAACCTTGATCATCTCGCCCCGGTAGTTGCTTTGTCGGTCCGCCAACTATATTTGTCAGTGGAATTGTCAGAGCTGAACTGTCAGAGTGCTTACAGTCTTCAGGTCATTACTATGATAGACGCCTTCCATGGACGCATCCTTCAGACAGCTCAGAGCCAGGTCTTCAGAGTCGTCCGGAAACGGGTTCTGAGTCAGGATTCGCAACCGGAAAAAGTCACGTGCCAGTGGCCAAACTTGTTCCGCATCCTTGGACAAGTTTCCGACAACACGATGCTTCTTGGAAATTAAGCGCCCATTGTCCAGTTCCAGCTCTGACTCAGAGCTTCTCTTCCGCAGAACCTAGAACATTTAGTTCAACAATCAGTCAAAATGTTCAAATAACCTAGGTGTACGCCATGAGAATACCGGAACCGATGGAGATAAGCTTCTCCTGTCGGTGCGTCTTGTGCTACGGCTTTTTCTGGGCGGTGACCGAGGCACTTCTAGTGATATCGATGGGGCCGGGGCCGGGGAGCTGCCAATGTCGATCGGCAACGGAGACTGGAGAGACTGTATAGTGGTGCGCCGTTTGTCCATTCTGTCGTAATGGTCATCGTCCGACTCGGTTTGATCACCCAAAGGATCCGGGAGGTTGTCACCATCGATGTCGTCCGACGACGGCACCGGCGCAGTCTGGGTCAGAATTGATAGGGAGCCGGTCCTTTCTTTGTCTTTACCCTTTGCTTGGGAAGACTTACCGGAAGACCCCCGAGAGCGATGTGGTTCAGCCGCCGGTTTAGCCGCCGGTTTAGCCGCCGGTTTGGATTTATTTTTTACGGCTCGTTGCCGTTGACTGGGCGGCTCCTCATCAGTCAACAGATCGCGGGATCTTTGTCGTTGAACTTGACTGTTGTTTGCAGGCATTGTGAAAGTCGGATGGATAGCAGAAATAGAAAAAAAGTACGGGGATGCAAGATTTTTTGGAGAACTCAGGTCCTCAGGGCCTCAGGGGGTGGTTATATATCACACACACCGCTTCATTAGCATGCTGTAGGCTCCGAGAGCCACGCTGGCACACTCTGACGTGGGAAATTGCAGGCGGAGTTCCAGCTCTGACAAGTGACTAGAGCCAACTCGGACATGGCGAGTCTCAACACACTGCACGGGCACTCTGACAGTAGGTAATCGCAGGCGGAGTTCCAGCTCTGACAAATGACTAGAGCCAACTCGGACATGGAGAGTCTCAACACACTGCACGGGCACTCTGACAGTAGGTAATTACAGGCGAAGTTCCAGCTCTGACAAATGACTAGAGCCAACTCGGACATGGTAAGCTTAACATGCACGGCTACGCTGATAATTGGAGCTAAGTGTGAAGTATGTATAGGCGGTCAAAGCTTGAAAAAAGCATATAATTATTAGACAGACGTATGCTAATAGAGTTGTGGCACAAACAGTGCGATCTACACATAGGATATAGTAGTTGACAAAATTTTTCGAAATAGAACCTCTCTGGACCAGTATTGTGGACTTTTAATCTTCTTTGGAGTCGCATTCAACAGATTCACCCGTGTCTGAACCCCCAAAATCACTGTACCAAAATCCGAAGTCCGGATCCTGCTCTATGGCTGCTTCCCTCCCTACATCCAATCCTTCTGCTTCTCTGGTCCATTTCCACGTCCGCCATTGGTTATACTTATTCCTTTGCCATTGGATACGGGATCTCTCAATTTCCTTCTTCCGGGCCCAGGTGCTACCTCGTGAATCATCTGATGATGTTGAGACACCCTGCCCCCAGCAACACTCCTCCTCTTTGACTTCGCTCTCCTTGCTGTCTATGGATTCCTGGCCCAGGCACCAGGCACGATCCGACTCGTTGAGCAAATCGAGAACGGCAACAAAGTTATGATGAACCCATGACTCTTCGGAATTGGGCTCAGAAGCTTCAGTGCAAGCGGCCTCTGAAGTAGGCGGCGAAGGACAAGTTCCATGGCCAAATCTTTCAACCTCTAGACAGTTTGTGGACAATTCTGTACGAAATTAGTTTCAGGTATATGCAATGATTTCCAGGTCACACCTACCATTGTGGTTCATTGTGACGATGTCGGAGGGTGTGTACAGCTGTATGTTGTACAAATCTTGCAAGATTCCACTGTGCTTTTATCTCTTGAATAAACGTCGACAAGCGGCAGGATATTTCTGCTTTACAAACTCCCGACGTCAGTGAATGGCAGAGTCCGAGTGTCAGGTCGTGACCGACGCCTCAATTGGACTAGTGTCGGCAACCCCGAATCTTGTGGCCGAGCAACCACGCTTGAGGCGGTAGGTGCGAGCTGCCTGTATGGCATGCTAAGCCACGCTGGGTAAAGTTCAACTGCGCAGTAATGTCACTGTTATCGAGGTTACCGCGGTAGGGGGGCCGTGCGTGTCAGAGGTGACACGTGGAATGTGGTGGTCGACTGTTGCTGCCTGTCAGAGTCGACTCTTGCTGCCTGTCAGAGTCGACTGTTGCTGCCTGTCAGAGTCGACTCTTGCTGCCTGTCAGAGTCGAGTCGGCTCTTGCTGCCCGTCAGATTCGATTATTCCTGCTTGTCAGAGTCGATTATTCCTGCCTGTCAGAGTCAGAGTTGATTCTCAATATATGTCAGAGCTGATTCGATATAATTGAAGTTTATGGATGCGTGTGTCACGGCGCATGGATGTTTCATACTCCGATCATATAGCAACCTTGCTGCAAACATTAGTGCGTATGGCCCAAATGAGCCGCTCCAATGTGTTTTAGAGACAATCTCTATTTGTATCTAACAATTACAGAATGACCGGTATATACACAACCTTTTACTTTATAATAAACAAAACTCCATATACACAACCTTCTACTTTATAATAAACAAAACTCCTCAAAAGATGCATCCTAAATACTCCGCAGATGTTGCTACCCAACCTTCTAAAACGACCTTAAAACTCCAGGACAAAGACAAACAGCAGAATACAGACAAAGGAGACCGAAAACAAAACCGACAGAGAGACCGACAAGAAGACCGACAAGGAGACCGACAAGGAGACCGACAGCGAGACAGACGGGGAGACCGAAGAGGAGGAGACCGACAGCGAGACCGACAAGGAGGAGACCGACAGCGAGACAGACGGGGAGACCGAAGAGGAGACCGACAGCGAGACCGACAAGGAGGAGACCGACAGCGAGACCGACAAGGAGGAGACCGACAGCGAGACAGACGGGGAGACCGAAGAGGAGGAGACCGACAGCGAGACCGACAAGGAGGAGACCGACAGCGAGACAGACGGGGAGACCGACGAGGGGACAAACAGCGAGACCGACGAGGAGACCGACAGACAGCGAGACCGACAGCGAGACCGACGGGGAGACGGACAGGAAGAGAACTGTTCCAGGAGACTGAGGGTTGCTGGCTTAATTCTTCTTGCCAACAAACCTGTTGTAAATGTCCTCCCCACTGAGAACTTTGCCGCTTTCACCAGCATCTTCCTGCATCTTTTTCAGAATGCCCAATGCAATGTGTGTGGGATTGGCCCGCTGTTTGAGGGTCTCCTCGTGTTTGGCATCCGAGGAGTCACTGTTGATAAGCCTCAGAGTCGTTTGAGACTTTGTTTGTCCGATTCGGCGGACACGAGACCATGCCTGGGTCTCCTGTGACGAGGAGTTTCCAAGCTCCATCAGAACTTTGTTGCAACAGTCCTCATGAAGGTTTAAACCTTCATTGCTCGTTCGATAGGAGAGACACAGCACCTGTGTCTGTCCGCCGGGTCGGTTGAAGTCTTCCTGCAAAGCCTTTCGCTTTGCAGCCGTCATCGCTGCCGGCATTCTGTTGGCTTTGTAGCCAAGTAGCCGGAGGAACTGCTCTACAAACCACTGCGATAGTGGCCAGTAGGTCCAGAGGATCACCTTTTTGTAGGGTCTTCTCTGGTGCAGTTTGGCCATGTGCCACATGAGCCATTTGAGTTTCGGCGATCCAATGGCCATGGAGACCGCCAGCTCATTGTTTGTCATGGTCCGGACTCGTGACGACGGGAAATGCCCTGCAAACTGAGGGTATGTCTCCAGGAAGATCTTCACGCACTTCCGGACTTCATTCACATCAGGATCCCAGCTGGAGTACACGGTGTCCAACAAGACCTGATGCGTCTCGGGGTCCATCATTGACCAAGGTCCTAGAACTGGGGCCATGGCGACTATCCGGATGTACCGGTATGCCCGATGTGGATTGTTGCCCATATGTCCCCGGAAGACAGTATCGTGGATGGGCTTGTCGGTCGCATCACACGGAAGGGCCTCTGTCCGGATTTCCATTGCCGGCACTTTCAAGATCGTCCTGTCAGAGTCGAATGGGATCCTGGAATCCATGCTGCGCCTAAGCATGACACTCTCCAGGAAGTGCCCCAATCGATCTGTGAGGATGGCCTGCAGACGGTCCAGCTCCTCTTGCCACTCGACGAGGCCGTCATCGGAATCGGCATCCTGGTCGGGCCCATCAGGCTGCTGGATCTGGCGTTCCTTGATCCAGTCCTGCAAAGCGCTGCAAGTGTCGGCATCAGGTTGCAGATGTCTGTCCCATGCCTTCAGCGTACAGTGCACCAGAGATCCTTTGGCTATCACCTCTGGGTCGTACACGATGGTCTCCGAACCTTCGACGAATTCAAGTCTGTTGTCGGCAGCCGTCGGGTCGATCCAGACGTTGGCTGCATTGTCTCGCAGCATCTCCGGCCGTTCCAGGAACTTGCACACCCAGCGCAAGTCTTCAACCTTCGTCGTGATTGGCGTGGCTGACAAGAACCAATGCGTCTTTGCCTCAAAGGATTGAAGGTACCTCCAAAAGTCTTTGTGGCCAGAGGTAGCCTTTCTGGCACCGGCACCATTGTGTCGATGCGCCTCATCAATCACGATCCGGCTGAATTCGGGCCGGACACCTTTTTCCTCCCACCAAAGTCGAGAAGGAGGAGCTTTGTGTTTTCTTGGCTCCTTCGGTGGAAAGAACCGGCTTTTCTTCCACCGGGCTTTCAATGTCTCCACGGTTGTCACGACGACCCTCAGATGCTCGGGCGCTGAGCATTTCGACCAGGAGAGGCGCAAATCATAGTCTCCATGATGCTGCAGCACCGTGTGGCCTGGTGCATCCCTTCCGATCGCTGCCGTCCATTCTATAACCATCTGTTTCGGACAGATGATCAATGTCGCATGCGGAAACTTCATGCGCCTCTCGCTGAGTGCGGCTTCTTCGTCGAATTGGGTGGCTTGAAAAGCTATCAGCCCAATTGTCTGTAGAGTCTGTTGGGAAAAATGTTAGCCGTGGTCTAATGAACAAGCAATAAGGAGCAAATGTCAGAGCCCTCGTCAGAGTCAAAGTCAGAGGCAAAGTCAGAGCCCATGTCAGAGTCAAAGTCAGAGGCAAAGTCAGAGCCCATGTCAGAGTCAAAGTCAGAGGCAAAGTCAGAGCCCATGTCAGAGTCAAAGTCAGAGGCAAAGTCAGAGCCCATGTCAGAGTCAAAGTTAGAGGCAAAGTCAGAGCCCATGTCAGAGTCAAAGTCAGAGGCAAAGTCAGAGCCCTTGTCAGAGCTCTCCAAAGTCGAGGAGGGGACGACAAATATCAGGAAAATGTTAAACTTACTTTGCCTACACCGCAGTCGTCCGCCAACAAACCGCCGCGGACAGGTCCATCCTCCTGTTGCACCATCCAGTTGATGCCAACTACTTGGTGAGCCATGGGGGTTTTGGTTGCTATCCACGGCACCTTCCCATCGATGCCAACCCCCAGGTTGAGCATGGCTTCCTCGACATTCTCACGTTGGAAACGAATGTTCTCCATCATGCCGCTCACTGCGTTTGCAACAACTTCCTCCTCTTCCTCCTCCGTGACATCGTTCACCGGCCTCTCAGGTATGGCAGGAGCAAGGTCCTCAAGTTCTGGAGGTTGACCGGACTCGTCATCTGTGTTCCTATGGGAGCCGTTGTCGCCTGGATCTTTATCGGCGTCCCCCATGACCGTATCACCGTCACCATCCTTGTTGACCTGGGGGTCCTCTGTCTGCCTGACATCGATGGACGCAAACAGATTTCGACAGATTCCGGTGCTCCACATAGCATATCGCCATGTTTCTTGGTCCCGGAGCTCAATTGGCTGAGAGAACTTGTATTGAGGAAAGAGCAGGCTCTCTTGTTCAGAACCATGACTTGTCACCATGATTCTCTCAATCTCCCAGTTCCAGTCATCGAGATGGAAGTATTCGTGAATAAACTGGCACAATTTGGCCAGGGACCATTCTTCTTCGGGGCGTTCCACGTGGGCATGAAAATACGTTATCAGAGTCTTTCCGTATATATGTCTGTAGGCCTCTGGTTCCGGTTGATCTCCCAACGTCAGCAACACGCTGTGTATCACCTTCCGATCTGGTTGACCCGAGCGCTTTGCAGCGGGCTGGTTCTCAGCATCCGGAGACGTACGAGGCCGCTTGTCAGAGGTGGTCGGAGGATTTGGCCGGTTGACCGGTGTTCAACTAGGTATCTGCATGTCTTTTTTGTTAATCTCACTAGTAGGTGCTTTCACGTTGCTGGTAAACTTACTGCTAGATGTATTCACGGCCTGCCCAGTGGTAGGCCCTGCTGTAGTAGTTCCACTTGGCCCGGGGTGTGGCGGTGTATGTGTCGGCACCACAGTGGGAGTGGGCACCACAGTGGGAGTGGGCACCACAGTGGGAGTGGGCACTACAGTGGGAGTGGGCACTACAGTGGGGGGCACAGTGGGCGCCCCATGTGTGGTCGTACGGTTATCCTGTGCCCTGCGTTTTGCACAGGATAGGGAGCGTTGAGCCCATATTATGTCGCTTGATATTAGGTCGTTTGGATCTGGTATTCTCATAAATACACGCTCCGCTGCGCACAAACGAACTAATATCCGCACGTATTCCTATTGATATCAGTTAGCACAGTTCAATGACATTGAATAGGAGATATATACTTCGTTTACACTATCTGGCCGCGGGGGGTTTGAGGTGTACCAGTATTGCCCTCTATCGAAAGTTCTGACCGCTATCGTTTGGGCTATGATATTCTTTGGTTTGTTTGCAATAGCAGCATGTGTTGTTGCCCATACAGTCAATTCTTGAAGGGCAGTTGTCATTCCCGGGGATCTTAAGTATGCCAGGGTTTCTGGTTTAGACCTCTCGTAACCCTTCTCGATTTGCTCAATGGTCCAGTTGGCGACTGGATTCGCTGGTTCTCTCCGGTTGCGCCGGTGGATCGCCATTGTATGTGTATGTGCAAAGTGACTACGAAATTCAGAGTCAGCAAATGTCAGAGGTGGTAGTAGACAGTCAGAGCGGGCACCCTGTCAGAGTGGGCACCTTGTCAGAGTCAGAGTGAATAGAGTCTCTCCTAGGAGTGAACAGTTTTGTCAGTGCAGTTGATCAAAGTCGTGAGAGTAGATTCAAAATGTGTCAAAGTAAACTCGGATGTAAATGTTGCAGTGTAAGATCGAAGCTGGAGTAATGACGTCCGACTCACCGAGGGAAACCTCCAGATTTATACATTTCGATATATCCTCAAAATGAGGCTACGTCTATACTAGCAAACCCAAGTTGCGTCGAAATGGCTGGCCAAGCCACTAAGTTGAGCAGGCAACTAGAATCAAACTTACTCACTGACATGGCATCCCCTGTCAATACCTGTCAATACCCGACACAACCATCAAACAAACAATGCTCGGAATGTCAGACTTCCACATCAAACATTGAAACCACAATGGCGAGTGGCTATAAACACTGCGATTACTGCTTCCGGCGGTTTGCTAATCAAAAAGGCCTCTCATGTCACCTGCGGTCGAAACATCTGAGCAGACTACAAACCAGTTTGACTCACAAAAGAAACTCCCCCAGAACGATCACCTACATAGAACCTGATCACGAACCGGACAACGAACCTATTCTTGACGCGACTAGTCCTATTGTACCTGTGACTCGAATATATCCCGGTGCGGCTCTACCAATCGACGACAGTGTTCTCACGCCCCTGGATGAAAGGCCAGAATGGAACCCACTTGCTCCATTCGAAACTGTGGAGCAGTGGCATCTTGCACGAGCAAGCGTCGAGCGGAATTTGACCAAAACTTCAATAGATTCATTGATACAGGTTCACCTCATCAACGAACAAGCTCAGACCCCATCAGTAGACTTCCTCCGTGGCGTCATAAGGCGGATGCCAGAACGCGACACGATGCCAGTAGAGTGGCAACAGTCTACGATTGAACTGAATGGAGAATCCCGCACTTATTGGTATCGTTGTCCAATGGCCGCAGTACGATATATTATTGGCCATGAACCGTTTGCCAAACACATGCGATACGCGCCGGAAATCTCAAGAGATTCTCAGGGGTGTAGAGCTTATTCGGAGATGTGGACAGGGAAATGGTGGAATCGCGCACAGGTGGGTACAAAACTTGCTCTCTGTTTGTTTAAGGTCCGGTCTCCCCTGGAATGCACTCTATGTCAACAGACCTCAATAGCCTCTGCAGGAGGCCTGTCATTCAATGGCCTCTGACAAGCTTGAGCTCTGACTTTGCCTCTGACTCTGACTTTGACTCTGACATGGGCTCTGACTTTGACTCTGACATGGGCTCTGACTTTGCCTCTGACTTTGACTCTGACTTTGACTCTGACAAGGGCTCTGACAAGGGATCTGACGAGGGCTCTGACTTTGCCTCTTATGCACACACACATTCAAGCGGTTGAGACCCGAGCTGATCTACGTTGACAGAGACATGTTCCAGAAGGAGCGATGATTGTACCAATCATACTTAGTAGCGACAAAACAGAGTTGTCAGCGGGTAGTGGTGACCAGACAGCTTACCCACTATATTTGACAATAGGAAACTTGGCCAAAGCCCAACGGCGGGCTGTTAGCACTAACAGCATTGTCTTGATAGGCCTACTGCCAAATCCTGCTGGACATGATGCTGGAGATCATTGGACCAAGCGACAATACCATGCCGCAATGACAATAATACTCCGGAGCCTGCAGGAGCCGTCCCACAATGGAACAAACATAGTCTGTGCAGACGGACGCACCCGGCTTGGTTATCCTAGAATAGCTTCATTTGTGTCCGATTTTCCTGAACAGACACTTTTCACCTTGACCGTCTACATGTGGTGCCCACGTTGCGAGCTGGACCCGGAAAAGTTCCCAGGCTTGGACCAAACGGCTATACCTAGAACGACAGAACGATATGCTGGCCTTAGTATAGATCAATGCCACAGAAGAGGGAAATGGAAATTTGAACCGGATTTCAGCTTAGCCGCAGGGCACAAAGGGTTCGAGCCTTACAAGTGCATTCACCCTGACCGGTTACATCAACTTTTAACTGGTACATTCAAACGGCACGCATGGAATTGGGCGATACGATTTCTCAGTGATAAGCTAGGCAAAGAAGAAGCCCTTCGGCAGATCGATGAGAGGTTCCACGCAATACCCCATTTCACAGGTCTGCGTGCCTTTGGTAAAGGCCGCATAACCAAGGTCAAGCAATTCACCGGCGCTGAGTATAAAGATATGTTGAGGGTTTGGATTCCGGCTCTGGCACCACTATTTACAGGATACCCCCAACATATAACCTTCATGCGTCATCTCACGGATTTCATACTTATAAGTGGCTATCATCAGCATACCGAGGATACCTTAGGTTATTCAAAAGAGGCATTGGATGGGATGGCAGCCGGTATGCATCTATGGGCCCCTTATCGCAACAGTACAAATACTGGAGATGACAGCAACGTTAAGGTTCCCACTATGCATGCCATGAGCCACTATATTGAATGTATACAAGATATGGGCTCATGCGACAACACCGACACAGAAGCTTTCGAGGGTGCACACCACTGGATGTGTAAGCTGGCGTATAGAGCCAGCAATAAAGTCAACTATGTCGTACAGATGTTAGCGTGGGAACAGAGACTTTTCTACACCAAATCCCGACTGTCCGTTCTACGACATATTCTGAAAGAGAAACCTACCAGTCGTCATGCGGACTTGTGCTTGCGCATGCTTATCAACGAACCTATGCTCCCTAAAGCCATTGCGGCGACGGCTTTGATTGGAATCAGCCACGGTCGACGTCTCAAAATAAGCACTCTGACATCTCATAAGCTCAGCTTGGACGTATTCACAGAAGGTCTAGCCAATCATTTCAAATATCTGGCTGACAAACATCCGGAACATTTGGGGCCACTGTTACGTCGCAAGGGAGCGGACGCCAGATGGTGGAAGACTCAGAAAGTCCGTCGGGGCACTAGACTATGTTGTGTGTCGGAGAGTGTCAACGAGGATACTGGAATTCAACAGGAGTTTGCTAGATGCACATCGTCGTGGCGCAATAGCAATAAACGATACGGTTATGTGATGTACTCAGGGACGGTACGCAAGGCAGACTCAAGAATCAGTGCAGAAGGACTCCGATTTGGCCAAATAATATCAGTATTTCGCATTGCTGATCAAGTGTCTGCTATTCATCAAGGTTTTTCCACAAGGATCGTCCATCATGATATTGTTTTCTTAAGACGTCTTGAGTTGGTCAATAGTGGGCATGTCAACAAGGCGCATAGGATGGCATCCGTCCAAAGGGTTGCCAGAATAGACCGTGGAACATCCAAGGAATATATCGTTTTGCCTGTTGCTGTCATACTCCGTCCCGCCCATCTTGTTCCTACTGGCACTCCAGGCAAATATTTTATCAACAACTATATCTCGCTAGAGTTTTACAACACGGTATATTAAGTTTTACCGTGTATGCTCGGCAGGACACGCGGAGACCACGGCCGGCATCGGAGTTGCGGTCAGAGTGGACTTCAGAGTCGTTGCTGGAATAGATGTCACAGGCGTTGGCAGGGTCGACTCTGAATCAGAGTTGTTGTCAGAGTTGCTGTCAGAGTGGGCGTCAGAGTCGTTGCTGGAATAGATGTCACAGGCGTTGGCAGGGTCGACTCTGAATCAGAGTTGTTGTCAGAGTTGCTGTCAGAGTTGCTGTCAGAGTGGGCGTCAGAGTCGTTGCTGGAATAGATGTCACAGGCGTTGGCAGGGTCGACTCTGAATCAGAGTTGTTGTCAGAGTTGCTGTCAGAGTTGCTGTCAGAGTGGGCGTCAGAGTCGTTGCTGGAATAGATGTCACAGGCGTTGGCAGGGTCGACTCTGAATCAGAGTTGCTGTCAGAGTTGCTGTCAGAGTGGGCGTCAGAGTCGCTGCTGGAATAGATGTCACAGGCGTTGGCAGGGTCGACTCTGAATCAGAGTTGCTGTCAGAGTGGGCGTCAGAGCTGATTTTATACAGCAATCCGTCGAATCACTAAGTGCTGTATACAATCCACCAGTCTTTGGCTATATACGTGATATAGCCAAAGACGCGATAATTGATGTTGGATCGAACGCCGTGTACGACGGCGGCGAGGTGGTTTCTGTATATATAGTCTCTAATAGCATAGTTAGCATAATAAACCGCTGAATAAGCGCTCAAGTTCCACTGAATCAAAGAATCTGTAAACCATCGCGAGATCGAAAACCATCGCGAGATGCTTCCCAAAACCATCGCGAGATCGAAAACCATCGCGAGATCCAAAACCATCGCGAGATCCAAAACCACCGAAACAGTGCTAAAGAATGCTACGGAACTTTATTATGGAGTGCTATGGAGTGCTAAAGAATGGTATTGCTTCTACGGACTTAATGTAAAAAACCTCAGTCGCTAAGTTGGCCTACGGACCAGTATAGAGTGCTAAGGGCTGCTACGGGACGCTAATGCGGCTACGCGTGCTAATCGGAAAATCGACCTTTTCGTGACGCATGTTTGCTCCCAGAATTCTAGTTTCTACCACACAACCGATCTCCTCCCTATAGCTGTTCTATCGATATCCCCCAAAATTATCATTCAAGTTGACTACTTTCGCAAGTTTCAAGTATCTGATCAAAATTTGTATCACAAACTTAAGTTAAAAGAAACGAAAAAGACAAGCTACATACAGTTCTTCCATTTTGCTGAAAAATGATCAACACACTCGTAATTTATTGAGCATTTACGGCATTCAGGAATCAATATCATGAAATACTAAAAGCCTCCACAAATCAAACAGAAGGATGGTTTACAAAGCATTAGAAAAGCTACTTTTATGTAGAAAAATTCACATGTATTGTGTAGTATATGCATAGTTGGCATCCACAAGAAATCGAACCATTTGAAGTGTTTGTGGTTGAGAACAAAGGTTTTGATGAGGTCTCCGAAATGGTTGTCAAGTGCACGAGAATGATGTCCTGGCACAATAGGCCCGGGGTGGCAGGAGCGACAGGGACAATGCTGCTGGGATTTGGAGGGGCGTGCAGCTGCACGTTGAGTGCTTACCTGTTGGAGGAGGATGATCGCAGTGCAACAATCACATGCTTTTTTTTTGCCTCAACCCCAATTCTCTACTGGAATTTGCATGTGCACCTCCCAGTCCGTCCTAAAGTGGTGGAAGCACGACCCAACCTGACAAGCTGTGAACTACGACTATAGTCAAGCAACCAGCATCAAATAGCTGCGCTTAAACACGAATAGAAATAAAACTAAAATAAAGGTCCACCATCTTCTGCATCTATTCATTGACGATCTCTGGATTCCGGTGCTCTACACCAGCAGAAGTCAGGCCGTATTCAACCCTTCATTATCTGCAAAGCGTGCGAAACAATAGTGCTGTTTTCAACACAGCACCGTGTCAAGCCGTTTTCTTATTTACTCCTAGTTGTGTGTCGTCGTCATCTTCCACCCTCGTCCATCATCGCTTTTCTATACACCCCTCTCTTCTCATACTCGCCTTTGTACACTCAAATACCACTCTTTACAAAGCCGTCACTTCAGTATTACATGTTCAAAATATATAATCTGAAATACTAATTGCTCTTTACTACTCACACATTAAAGAATCTCAATCTGGAGGCGCCTTACAATGGTTACCAAAACACGATACAAATCAGCCTCCCCGGTGCCGAGCTCCTCTGAAGCCATGACGTTGGACCCATCACCCGCACAAAACTCCACAGCATCGCCCTCATCACTTGCGCCGCTTTCACCTCTCACAACTATTCTATCGAAAGATTGTTTCCCATCACCACCGAGAACACAAGCCCTGCAGCGCAGAAGTGAACTTGCTGTGCTAAACTTCCACAATGCTCGTCCAACTGGAGAGTCTTCTATCATTCTACCACCACCAGCCACCAATGACAATATGTTAGGCGAACAGGCCGCCGATTACTTAGGTTTACCAGCTCTTGTCGAGCCTCGTGATCCCATAGTGCAGCCCAAACAGAACATACCATTTGGATACATTCCATCAGAACCCAAGCCCTCGGCTTCCAGATTCTCCCACCCAGAAGCCAAAAAGAGCCGAAGCCTATCTATTCAAAGCTTGATATCTACACCGGGGCTTGAAAAATCATTCGAAACTAAGGGGAGCGAAAGAGGTATGAAGAGAAAGGGCGGCAATGAGCGGGACGAGGATGATCAAATGACTAGAAGTAGTCGTGGGGGGAGCGTTATCTCTACCACTGGTTTGAGCATGGAAGATCCCGACGTTCGCGAAGCTGTTGAAGCTCTGGGAGGTTTAAAAGCAGGTAAATATCACTACTCCGGCCCGCTGGCTTGATAGGTTTACATACCGGATGGGGAATTTCTCGTTCCGAAACATTAGTGGTGATTTGTCATTAACATCAAGTATTAAATAGATTTTGCTCATCCACCCACTGCCCCACATTCACCTTCAGCGACTGCCCAGCCCGAGCCACTTTTAAATCTTATCCAATCTTCATCAGCTGTTCATCCCCTTCTGTCTACGGCGCTGTCGATATCTACATCGACTTATGCAGCATCAAAATCATACATCCCCCCTTTCCGCTATGTAGCTAATACTGCAGAGGGTGTTGCTGGGCCAGTTGTCTCTGCTGTGGGAAGGCGTACGGGTATAGAGGACTATATCCGCCGAGGCCTCACTAGAAACCGGAGCGACGACTCTGAGAGTGGGAATAATGTAAACAAACGGCGGAAGTCTGAAAAAGATGTCGACGCAGCGAAAAACGAGACTCAACTCGTTGGAATTGAACAAAATCGCGAAAGAGGCTGGCAGAGAAGACTTTATTACTCATCGACGGGATTGGCAACTGCCCTATCTGAAGACTCCCGGAGATCGCTTAAATATTGCCTAAGGATATTGTTTAACGCGAACGCCAACCTTGTGAAAGTCATTGAAACATTAACAAACATTGTAGAAGAATTGGATGAATATTTAAAGCAAAAGACGGAGGCAAATGTCATCCCGGATAACTCTAGTTCTGGAATTGCAGGCTATCTTCCGGAAAGCTGTGAACAGCGTAGGCAGCGACTTGCTGAGACAGTTGATAAACTCAAAGATGAGGCATTGAAAACATTGAAGACTGTTGTGGATACTATCTCACGATACGCTGGTGGTGCTTTACCTGAGCAGGCGAGAGATGTAGTAAAACGACATATTCTCTCATTCCCGTTACGGTGGCAAGCTGCGGCATCATCTACTGCAACTTCTGGAACTCCCTCGCAACCACACTCTCCGATGAGTCCTAGGAGCGTAGTTAATCCAATGGATGTAGAGAACGGTGTAATGAAGGCGGATGAAGGCGAAGACAAAGGGAAAGCCGTCCGAGTGTTAGTTATGGCTCGGGAGGGCTTGGATATGATGCGTAGCGTTGCTGAGGTCGTGGAAGGTACTCTGGTTAGTGCTGAAGAGTGGTGTGAGCGTTTCGGAAAGCGTCGAGGCACCGAACCGGCTGTTGTCGCTGCCACTACTGACGGCAGTGATATGGCGAGGGAAATGAAGCATGAGCATCAGAAAACTGTGAGCTGGGGTGACGTTGATACTCAAGGAGACGTATTGATGCAAGAGAAGAAATGACAGATATCTGATTGATTCATGTTACATCAAGGTTTTCTTTGTAGCCTTCTTGATGTAATATTGAGGTCGTAAATGGAACTCAACCCTGCTTTGTGAAGTACCAATACCTTTCGGTGAACACATTTTCAATTTTCCAATTCTTTTGATTACTTCTATACCTATAGTCTAGAGGGTATGGGGTGTGGGGGGGAGCAATGCTTGCTGATACTTAATGGGCATGGAGTATATTCTTAGAGTGAATCTGATATGTTTCGGTGGCGGTATTTCCATGTCTTTGCTCTATTAATCATTCGCTGGGGTTATGTCTTTACAAATAATTTTCAGGTACATAGGTTCGTTCTTGTTTCTCGCTAACAACCTATATCTTCTAATTATACTCGGTAAACTGGACAGGGTATCTACTAGCAAATCTCAAAAATTATCATATACGAGTACACAAGTGATTAACGAAGCGTTGGGCTTTGGCTAGGGTGAAAGTTTACAGTACTAGGACAGAAATTTTCGATACCGTCGGGTTGGAATTCTTGGTCGCAACAGCAAATTGTAGGGCGTTGATTGTTCCAGCCCTAACCCGTACGTCCTTGTGTCTGACCTGCGGCGAGGTGGGGCGACCAGGGCGTTGGGTCGAAGTCCTCGTGCGCGGTCGGAGCTTTACGCCACGCAAAGTACACGCTCTACTCTATTCTAACAACACTACATAGGTAGGGAACTTCAATATCAGCCTTCGGAAAATTGAAAAGTTGTGGCTGGCGAGCGGTGGACGGAGATGTTCATGCGGGTCTTCACCAGGCACCGGATTTGTGATGGGAAATGCTGATGCCTGGACCAGCAGACGTTCAAAGTTCATGAAAGTTGGATTTCTCTCCGATTGAGCTCCAGGACATTGTTTATTCAGCTGGAAGAACCCATGTGATGCCGTATTTATTGAACTGATATACCCCATGTCTCTGGCTGGCTGTCTACATGTAAATATGAAAAGTCTCTGGATTGTGAAGTGGAAGCACGAACAAAACCCGAATGAGTGATTCTGCATGAATCATCCCAAGCCCAATCATGCAAAATCACTCTGGCCGAGATATCCCCGTCCACGAAACTGCCAGCAAGACGTCGTAAATCCCCAAAAGCGACGCCGCCAGCCAGTACGTTTCCTTTTACACATGCGCATGTGTCATACCCGGCGACGTGCCCCACGCCCCTAACAACCCAAACCCGCCAGCCTTGGCGCCGCTTCCCTTTCCTCGCCGGCATTGTACCCATTACCTTCACGTAAAGCAGCCGGCCGGGGCGGGGCGGGCGGAACACTGCGATCCGTCCGTGTTGTGCCGCAGCATAAACAGCTGGCGCTGTTTGAAACTGGCAAGTACGCTTACGGGCTCCTGCAGGGTGTGGGTGCTTGCACGTGCGCTGCGCTATTCCTGCCGACTGGGGGGCACTGGGGGAGCACATGGGACGGTACACATGCCGGCGCCGGCGGCGTGTCGCACAATGCGCGTGAGAGTGCATGAGTCCAGGGGCAGCATGGGACCAATGACTAACCCGTGAGAAGACCCATGCAATCGAGTGTGCTGACTCATCCACAGCGAGCATCGAGTCAGGCAGAATCACTCGGTATTCTGTGAGCGGTCGTTGAAGAGAGTTTCGTTTTGCTCCGCATGGCCTGGATCGGAATTTTTGTGATACGCGGATAGGAGTGAGAACAGTGGTAGGGCTTAAAAAGCGGTCTGGGTCAAACTGTGGTATGTAAATTGAGTGGCACTAAATCTGACACAGATTCGATACTTGGCGACTCCTCCGTGCTAGAGAAAGAAGAGCAACGATGGCCGACAGCGAGAAGTACAGTGGGAGAAACGAGTCGAGTGATCGTACCAGTACTGGCCGTGGGCCTGAGTCAAGCAGGCTGCAGGCACCAGGGAGGGCGAATGATTATCATGTAATTAGGTGATCTGCATTGTTATTTTTTTGACGGAGCGCAGGAGGAGGAGTAGAGTAGCCCTGCAAGTTCGTGGATCGGCCTACAGCTGGTCTGTACGTTGGTGGTGGCACTCTGTGAATATGGCCGTCTCTCCATGGAGCGCATGCCTCCACCACTGGACTCGAACGAGAATCCATGGACCGACACGAATAAGAGTATTGTCCTCTCTAGCTGTTTTCACGCGGAATTTACTCTACTAGAGCGCTGGGCACGAGAATGATCCAAACCCTCATGATGATGATGCGTAAGACAATTATCAGGTTGGAGAGTAGCAAGATAAATAGTCGGTCTGAACCTACTAGTAATGGACACTTGGAGTGACGGATACTACACGAATAGTAGTAAGAAGGGCCGGGGGGTCAGATCTGAACGTTTTGGTCGCATTTTAGAGTGATGTTAGTGCTATAGCCATCTTCAGACCATTTTTTCACAATAGCTCAACAATCGAGAATATTCTCCACTAGGAAAATAGTTTCGGAATTAATACCACTCTAAGCTAACTTAAGTTGTTTAAATCAAAGCCCTTTTCCTCCTACTGAACTTACCAGTGGTACAGTGTTATGTTGAAGTGTGCAATCCTGCATCACCGATGGTTCGGTTTTGATCATTTGGGTTCGTGTCTCCTAGAGTACTTATTTCTGCTTTTCACTTCTCTTTCTGTATACTTCACACAGTTAATGCAATGAACACAGCTTTCCGTTCAACATGTTGGATTGAGCACGCCTGTACCATCAATCATTCGGGTTTGGTTAAGTGGGCTCAGGTCGCCCAGCGTAGACTTCATCGCCCTTGTTCTGCTCTTCTCTCTCTTCCAGTACATTCTTGTAACTCCATAATCGAACACGATCGTTATCTCATGGTACCATGCTTTGCAGCCGCTCCCGCCCATCGCCTTTCAATGCATAACTTCCGGTAACATCTGGAGATTCTCAAGTCTTAACTACAACAGATGTACGAGACGATTACCGCAACAAAACATCGGAAATTTAGATTCCGAAACTGGTCAGGGTGTAAATACCCACTGCCAGAAACAACGGTGAAATTTCAGATCAAAATCAAGAATTTTGGCTGTTCGAAAATATCCGGCATCTGGAGAACATCCAACTGTTTTTTAATCTTTATTCAATCATTCTTCATTCCGCTTACAACTACAGACCGGGGAAGATGTATAGTACATCGAGCATAAAGCTATGGCAATAAAACCCTAGAGAACCTCCGGCCGTCAAGGGAAGTTATTCAAATCAGTTCGACAGTACGTTTCCGCAACGCCCCACCGAGAACCTACGCAGTAATAAACTTGCACTTGCGGTTGACTAGCCGTGCCCAGGCGACTTCGTCGTCGCAGGCTCCTCCCCTAAGCACCCTCCTCTGGAGGGTGCCCACCACTCGAACGTTGAAAGTCACCCAACGACCAACCTCCGAATTTACCCGGCTTTGGCTTTGGCTTCAACTACTCTGGGAGGATGTACCCCTCTACCCCTCTACCTTAATTATATTCTCACACAACAACACTGCTTGACCACTGTGGTTGTCATTGACCCCCCCCATCAGCCATCAGAACCGTGCTCGTTAGATGATGATGGGGATCGGTTTTTGTCAGCTTCAGACGATCATTTTCCCTACTGCTTGACCACTGTGGTTGGCATTGGCCCTCCCCATCAGCCATCAGAACCATGCTCGTTAGATGATGATGGCGATTGATTTTTGTCAGCTTCAGACGGTCATTTTCCCTACTGCTTGACCATCTGCATCGTGTATGGCTTTGAACACGTCAGTGTGCAATCAAATTGAATGGGTGCATGTCAATTCAATTTGACATAGTATGGGCACTCCCTAGAAAGTTGCTTTATCTTATTTAAAAAATGCTACTGCTGTCCAATCATGCACCCTCCATCATTATCAATTGCATCCTACATCCATAGCATCCTGATCAATCATTAATACGTTCCAGAATTCATAGGAGATTCAATCTGTTGAAATGTTATTCTACTGACACGCTCTATAGATTATAAATAACACCATGCCATTCGTCAACTTTCTACAATCGGAATGGATCAGCAAAAGCCAAAAGAGCAACGACCAGCGACAGAACAAGAAATTGGAAACGAAAGTGGAACAACGAGTTAAAGGACTTGCAGCGGCGAAATGTCATGAAGACGAAGCTTTGGACCTACTGGAGTCGGACAAAGTCGTTACGTGGAGTCTACCTAGACGGCCGGAATTCCCTGGCAAGATGTTAGGCCATATATTCCTGCCAGACCATGAAATCTTTCGGGATTTCAAGCGAATAGGGGGCAAAGGAAGTGGAATTGTTTATGCCGTGGACGATACAACTGGAGAGTTGGTATTTGCTTGCAGGATAACCTTGTTTAAGGACATGACAAAGCCCATCTATCAGGAATTCAACCGAGTCTTCAAGTTTTTCCAGGACGATAAGCAATATTACAAGCTCATTAACTGCAATGGGGCACATAAAGGCGGAGCTGGTGTCATGCGTTGTATCGGTTGGCAAGCCAGTTTCCAGACTGGGGTCGCATTCGGTCATTATACCCCCGAAGAAAAGGTCATTTCATTCAAAGTTATATTGAATTACAAGCGGTCCATTCAATTGTTAGCTGATCAATATACAGGTTAGGACACCTACACGTTCTGCGGAATGGCTCGAACAGAACCACTGGAGAATCAATTCTCCACGGCCATTTATGCCGATAGCTTTTACCGACTGGCCCCTGGAATTTTCCGAGAGTCACAAGCAACTTTCATGAAACTAGGCGTCCCAGGTTTAGGAGATCTATATAAAGAAAAGGACGGAACTTCTGAATATCCATTTTTATATTGCTCAAATTTAGCTTACTCCTGTGGTACGTCAGCATCCTAATTGAATATTCTATTCTATTCTAATCATTTAATATTTCTAGATGGATTTGTTAACCAAGCACACTATGATCAAGACCTCTCCAGATATACCTATGGTATCAACGCAAATGTCAACAAATCCACTGCTCGGATGAGTTCATGCTGGTCAACAGGGGGTTTTTTCTACGTAGTCGACGACGGACTCTTAATTGATTATGCAAACATTGACGGTTGCGTAGAACAGATTTGGCAAGGACCAAACCATGTTCACGCTACTGTGGCAGGTGAAATTGAGCCAGGCTTTACCTGGTATGGTAGCTCAACTCAGATTAACAAACGACTATCTGCGGCTGTGCAAAATTACCGTTCTGGAAAAACAATCGATCAATCAGTACGGAGTGTTAAGGTTTTGGTGGATGATTACTTGGAAAAGAAGTAAACTACTTCTATTAGGTGGTACTAAATTATCGTTCACGAGTCAAGTTTTGTATCAGTTACGCTTGGCACGGAACATGGGGATGTAATAGCTATAATAAAAGATGTTAAAGTAGTAAATTACTATGTAAGAATTTAAATCCATCATTCTATTTATGTGTCATTGAATTTACAATAGAAAAGAGATTAATTGAATGCCAAATTCTATTTATTACTAGTTGTTGTATTTACATTTGAAAGACGTTGTGATTCCGCCATTGCTCTCTTTTTATCTTCTTTCTCTTGTTGTTTTGCAGCCTTCCGCGCCTTTTTTGACCAAATCCGCCGCTTTTTCCTTATATCCTTACAAATTTTCCTCCAAGCTTTGTCGTGCTACTGTTTTTTCTCTCGTTCTTCCTTCCATGCTTGTTTTTCAATCAAATTTTGAGCTTTTTCCTGCTCTCGTCTATTGTTCAATTCGTGTCTATCAATCGATTCTTGGGCTTTTCTCAAAATAGCAACTTCATTTTCCTGCTCTCGTCTTTGATGCAAATCCTCTCTATCAATCAACTCTTGAGCCTTTCTTAATGCAACAACCTTCTCATCTTCCTGTCTTTGTTTTACCATAGACCTAGCTTCTGCGGCATATAATAGACTACCCTTTTACACCCATTTTCGGCTGCCCTGTTGTCGTTTCGCTCGTGCATTTACAGCCGCTTTAGAGTTGCGCAGTTCTTCAGATGCTTGTCCAGAACTGTATGATTGAACCAAGCTTCCTATAATGAAAGCATCTAATCGATCTTTATCGGGTTGTGATAACTCCAAATCAAGGTTCCGTAGCCACTTGGCTTCTTTTTCAAGTAGTTTCGGCGTACAGGGGCACCTCTAGGTCTTGCTCGGGAAGTTGCATTGGTGCCTGTTGAGCACGTAGCTTTTTGAGAACTTTCTCAGGATCATAGGGAATACGCCCTGTGTATTTGAATGCTGATACAATTGAAGATTGCTTGAAGGTTTTGTCGCGAATGCTGGTGATTGCTGCAAGAAATTCCAATTTGTTAAAGTTCTCACAACCTTATCGGGTGGCAGCTTCCACAGCCTCTTTATGCCAGTGTTTGTATGGCTGAAACAAGACTACATCAAGTGGCTGAAGAAAATGTGTGGTATGCGGTGGTAGGCAGAATAAAATATTCTGTTTGCTATCGCAAAAGTTGATAAATTCTTTGGTGCTGTTTGAACAGTGACCATCCAATAATAACAGCCTGTACGTATTGTTGTTACGTAAACGTTTGAAACTGAAATGATGAAAATGTGCTGCCCATAAATGACCAATTTCATCGTTGGAATAGCCAGTCTCTGAAGTGACAATTGCACAGTTGTCGTCCAGGCCTGTCTCAGTATACCAACATTCTTGATGCATTCCTCCAGGCATGATAATTACTAGTGGTAAAACAAATCCATCACCACTAACCGTTTCCATTACGCTGACAAAATCCCTGTTGGTTGAACTTGCAAGATAGACAGGTCGTTTTGGATCCAGAGTAATAATCCATCATTGATCCTTTCCAATCCCTACCCAAAACCCCGTCTCATCAAAATTATACTCGTCTTCGGGTAAAATATTATACTTGTCTTTCAAAGCCTTGTATCTGTGAAACCAGTCGCTAATTGAATCAGGGTCGTGAGCTTTTTCGCGGTCCTGCTCTAAAGCTTTCTGTCGTCTCTTGAAAAATTGCGGATGGCGCTTCAAAAATCTCTTGGTCCATTGCGGACCAACAGGAGGCTCTGAAACTTCAGTATCTACGTCCATACTCTGTTCAAGAAGCTTGTTGGCATATTGTTCTATCATGGCAGGACAAGCATTGAGCTCTATCTCATCAAGACGTTTAAGATATTCACAGATTGCACGTTCTTGATCATTATTAAGCCTTGAACCATTCCCAAAGGAAACATGTCGTGATGGCCGACCATTCCAACGAGATACCAAACGTTGTCTTGGAACATTCCACTCTCTCGCTACAGCAGACATATTAAACTTGAACGTATCATCATTTTTTAGCTCTGATTCCATCCACTCCAACGCATCTTGAATGTTGTCTTCTATGTCGAATGAGGAGCCATAGGTAGTAGGATATATGGGCATAGTAATCAACTGAATGATTGTTTCTAATATTGATTAAAGCTTTGCAGCGGACAGCATACAATGGAGAAAACAGCTTGTATATGCTGCGTAACGTCGTTGAAGAAAGTAGCAAATGAGGTAGCGAACTTGACAAAGCTCAGTTAGGTTGGACACCGAGAAAATTGTCTGTTCGGAGGCATTTTGTAGCTTGCGGTTGGGCCTTTGTTCGGGTAGGGGGTGGTTGGGAGTGGTGTCAGGACTTCCCATTAACCGAACGGCTTTTTTTTCAGGAGGTTGGTCGTTGGGTGACTTTCAACGTTCGAGTGGTGGGCCCCCTCCAGAGGAGGGTGCTTAGGGGAGGAGCCTGCGACGACGCTAAGCAACGAAGTCGCCTGGCACGGCTAACTGTGCATGCAGTCAACCTAGTCGGCCAGGGGCGTCCTCAACTATTTAGTTGAAATCTTTAAATAGCACCACTTCGGATCGCCAGTCAGCATACCTATGACGGGACCTACAGACTCCGGTGCATGCCTCCAGCACCAGATTACTATTTCTCCGACGTCTGCGGCCAGTAAAAACCCGCCCTGCGCTGCCTGTCCGGCAGCACGCGGAGCCTGAAATCCTCACAGTCGGTCGTACAATACGCTGTTTGTCCCATCCGCGCCCATCCGCCTCTCCTCCACTGACTCCCTCCTCGGTCATCTGCCTCCCGTGTCATCCATCTCATCTCATCTCCCGTCTGCCCAACTGTCTCCTCCTGTGTCTCCTGTTTCTCCTGCGCACGCGAGCCATGGTTGGCTAGCCGCTCTCCCGGCTCGCTACCCATCCGCAGCCCACCAATCGCGCGCCGCCAGGGCTGAGCCTGCACAACCACCACCACCACTGTTGCGGAACACAAACCCAACGCCTCCATCAGGGGTCGGGTCAGTCGGGCTCATGCAGCGCCGACGAGCAGACATATATATCCTCGCCTCGCCCTCGCCATGAACTCCCCATCCTCATCTCAACAAAATGCAGCTCACAACTCTCGTCGTGTCCGCGTTCTCCGCCGCGCTCCTGCTCGCCCCTGCCGCCGCGCAGAGCGACCGCTGGCGCTTCAAGCTGCGCCTCCTGACCTACCGCGGCGCCGAGCCGGTGATGTCGGCATACGTCGACGTCGTCGACGGCGTCGCGGGGTTCAACCGCTCGGGCGCCGCCTACCCGGGCTTCGTCAACGTACCTCCCTCCCCCCCCCCTCCCCGTGCGCCATCACCCCCACTAACCACGCTACCACAGTGGATGCCATTCAACCCCGCCACCGGCGCACTTCCCACCGGCCCGCTGAACGCCGAGCAACCAGTCAATCCCACGCCGGGCTACCTGGTCCCGACCAAGGCCACGGGGCAGTACCAGCTTAAATTCGGCACGAAGCGCGAGGCGGGTGCGCTCGCGAAAAACAAGTTTGCGATCACGGAGCTGAGCTGCGGTGCGCAGTGCGGCGGGCTGCAGGTGGTGTATGGTGACAAGGGGAAGCGCGCGTGGATCGTGGTGCCGGACGAGAAGCACGAGGGCGGGTGGAAGCTGGTGTGGTACCGCGGCGATGAGAGTGCGCTGCCCAAGGGCGCGATTGGCGTGTGGTTGACGAGGGAGCAGGTTGTGTAGGGCCGTTTTAGTGATGTCAAAGGGTGTATGTGTACGAGTACTATTAGAGTTATGGAAGAGTGGATAATACTACATCGGAGAGCCTTTCAAATTCCGTGATCGCATCGGCATTGCACGGTGTTCGTAAGACTGCACATATTCCGGCCAAACTGTCAAGTAAATCACTACATGAAGAAACCAGCCCCCTGGTCAAGCCAGCCACTATTCCATAGTAAAAAAGGGGGGGATTGTTTAGCTGGCCGATCCATGATCACTGCAAAAATGCCCATTAATACTTTCAGACTGGTTGTTCATTTTGTCGCTCTCCAACTTGATAATTGGCTTCATCATGAAGGGAGAGGGCAGTATTAGTGCTCTTGCCGAATTAGCGATAACCTGACGGTAATAGTCTGGATCGCATTCATCACGAAAAATCACGCGCGACAGTCTGGAGTAGTTGTGAAATATTTCCTAAAACCTAACGGAACATCGAAATATATAGTAGTAGCTTTATTTAGCCTATGGATATCACACACCCATCCAATCCGCCAAACTGGATCCCCCACACTGGATCCATCCATCCCCACACTCTGCATCCCCGCACCAAGCAACACCCGCATAAATGTACAATATCATTTCAATTCATCCACACAATCCCTGCCGCACACACACATCATCATAAACATCCATAATCACATCCCACCATCACCAACCGCCAAACCCACCCGGGGCTTCCTCCACAAAAAGAAAAAAAATACTTACACGTACGAGTACGAAGTAGCAGCCTTGACAGGCTCGATATCCACCGTCTCCTTAATGTCACGACTGCTCGCACCAAGGCTGAGGGTGATCTTGCCCTCAGGGATGCGCCACTGCTGTGCCTCAACGTCCCAGAAGCTCAGGTCGCGACGGCGGAGTTCAAACTTGACCTCCTTGCTGGCACCAGGGGCGAGGTTCTTGACCTTCGAGAACCCACGCAGCTGGCGCGGCGGGGTGCCCTCGGGCGCGCCGTGCAGGGTCACGTACAGTTGCGGGACGGTCGCGCCGGCGACTTTGCCGGTGTTGGCGACGGTGCAGGAGGCGGTGTAGACAGTGTCCCACAGGCTGGGGAGACCGCCGGGGACGATCTTGGTACCGGGGGCGAGGGCGGGGAGGGCCTTGCGCGACGCGGGCGAAGCCTTGAGGCCGGTGAGCGAGAAGGTGGTGTATGACAGGCCGTGGCCGAATTCGTAGAGCACGCTCTTGTTGGCGGCGTCGAAGTGGCGGTAGTCGATCAGCAGCGACTCGGTGAAGTCGATCTGGGTGTCGAGGTCGACGCCGGCGGTGACGTTGACGATCGGCGCGTTGTAGTCGGAGGCTTTGCGGGCGAGGGTGTAGGGGAGCTTGCCGGAGGGGTTGACGGCGCCCCAGAGGACGTCGACGAGGGAGTTGCCGGATTCTTGGCCGGGGAGGTGGGCGTGCACGATGGCGGTGATGTTGGGGTGGTCGGCCCAGGGCATGGTGTTGATGCCGGCGGAGTGCACGACGACCATGGTGTTGGAGCAGTTGGCGGCGACGCTCCAGACGACAGCGTCGGCGTTGAAGTCAGACTCGAATGAGATGCGGTCAAAGGATTCGCCAGCGTAGGTGTTGAGGAATACCAGGCACACTTCGGGCGCGGGGTAGATGCTGGAGATGTCGGTGGCCGCCAATGTGTTGTTGGTGATGTACTGCAGCATGAAGTTGTCCTTGAGTGCCTTGGCCTTCAGCGCCTCGATGGGCGAGATGATGTACGAGAACCGTCCAGTGCCAGAACCACCGCCAACGGCGAGGGTGCCCTCTTCAGTGCGTGGGCCGAGGCCGATGTTGTACAGCCCGCCGGAGATGTCGGCGGCGTCGGAGCCAAAGACGGCAATGTTCTTGACCTTGGACAGGGGAAGGGCACCCTTGGTGTTCTTCAGGAGGACCGTCGATTCGGCAGCCATCTTGCGGATCAGAGCACCGTGGTTGCCGCGCACGTCACGGCTGGAGGGCTCCTCCATGTAGAAGTCGGAGGAGTTGTAGGTC
The DNA here is from genome assembly GCA_024516215.1 of Geopyxis carbonaria. Lineage (NCBI taxonomy): Eukaryota > Fungi > Ascomycota > Pezizomycetes > Pezizales > Tarzettaceae > Geopyxis > Geopyxis carbonaria. Next base: position 284,068 of record JAJJXG010000052.1, on the reverse strand, counting down.
CAGGGCGGGAAGAAGATCAGAGGAGCACTGGAGGGATCGATGGATGGGAAGTCCTTGTCCTGGCCCAGGTGGAAGTACGGCGTCATGATACGGTGGATCATGTCATTAAGGCGGTGGATAGGGATGGAACCGTTCTTGATCGAAGACGTGAGGTTACCGCCAAAGTAAGAGCCGGGTGTGACGCCGTTAAAGGCGAGGTTACCGGGCATGTCCATGTCTAAGCCGGACTCGATGGTGGCGATACCGGCGTGGGTGGCCATCCAGTCGCTCATCACGAAACCGTTGAATCCAAGCTCAGTCTTGAGCAAGCCGTTGAGTGTCTTGGAGTTCTGGCAACCGTACGAGCCATTGACCCGGTTGTATGAGCACATCATAGACGCAGCTCCTGCCTTTACGGAGTCGGCAAAGGGCCACAGGTAAAGCTCGTGCATCGCTCTGTCATCGATATTGGCCGAAACAGCCATGGTAACTGTGCCATCCTCGCCGATAGAAGGGTTCCGGTAGGTCTCTTGTTCGTTACCAATGAAATGCTTCGGGGTTGCCTACATATCACGTCAGCATTGGGACTCGTTTTAGAGCGGGGGGTTGTAATATACCTGCACTCCAGTGTCTTGAATTCCGACGATGGTCTCTTCCATAGCAATACCAGTCAGGTATGGATCAGGGGAAAATCCCTCCCAATTGCGTCCACCCAAGGCAGATCTTCCCAGAGGGCCTGCAACAGGTCTGTATGCAATGTTAAAACCGAGCCATAACATCGTCATTTTGGATTCACTCACCCAAGCAGAATGTGCGATCCTTTGCCCTTGAATTCCTCAGCCATGGCGTAACCACGCTTGTAGAACCAATCACGGTCCCACGACGAAGCTACAGTAACACCGGCCGGGAAAACACTGGCATAGTCCGCGAGACGAATAGCAGTGGGGCCATCCTGAAGACACAGGCCGTTGAAACCAAGTCTCTTCACAGGCATGATGTTTCCAGTGCATGGACCAGTCGCTCCAGTAACCATCAGGACCTTCTCATCCAGCGTGAGCTTCTCGACAAAGGCTTCCGCCTTGGCCATAGCTGCACTCCAGCCACCGGCCGCCGTCATGTTGGCTATTGAGTTGTCAGTGATTGCACGACCACAACTAAAAGAGCTCGAAACTCACGAGAAGGGTATACTGGAGGACTGGTGTAATGTGCCGACGAGTTGGCCGCAGCCCCAGCTAAGGGGAGCGCCACTAAGCAGAGAAACCGAAGATCGATAGAAGACTTCATTGTGGATAGGAACTCAGGAATCGTGGGATTGGGAGCTGCAGATCCAATTGACGGCCACAAGCCAGTCCTTATATACGAATTCCTACGGAGGTTGCGGTTTCCGAATGCGCGTATAATTCCCTCCCCGTTCAAAAGTCGAATTGAGCTGGTCTGCATCTTCCATCATGACCACCGCTGTCGATCTCTGGAGAAACAGGGTCAGCGGTGAATATTGGACGGAGTTGCATAGACCGGGTATATTTCTTTAACCTACTTCGTCGCGTTGTCCGGACGCAAACCATGGTTCGGTCCTCCCTGTGGCCTGAAAAGTCGATATAATATCATCATACGTGCCTATCCTGGCGGCGGACGAGCTTCAATACAGGTCTCTCAACGGCAATCGTTACCGCTGCACAGGCCCGATAATTTATCTGATGGTGCTAACGCCGTTGGAAGGCTTCGCTAAACAGTAGTTTGCATAGTAGGTCGGGGGTCCCATTGGTTTCCAGGCTTGACCTGTCTGCCATTGCGGGGCTATCCGCCCATGGGGTTCGGGGAGTCTCGCTTGAACTTTCAAGAACGCATGAATCTAAACGGTGATGCATAATTTCATCTGTGGAATGTTGATTTCTGGTTGTTGGGTAGAATATGTAGTGATAGGGCCGATATATATTGGGTTTCAAGTGCTACAATTCTAGAAAATATAAACGCATAAGCACACGGATACACAGATAAAATCGGTTGGATAATTTACCTTCTACTCTAGAAAATCGAAACAGAAAGTGACGATATGGCTGAAGTAAGCTGGAGCTATAGGTGAACAAGATGGTGGTAGCCGATTTTGGATGCCGAGGATCCACCCCGCCATATCGCCAACCCCGATGCACCCGCATATTGCCCCGCAATCTCTTCCCTGTCAGTTGCGGGGATACAACTTTAACCCTAATAGAATCAGGAACCCTTCGGAATCCGGGTCTTTCCCCATGAATGACCACGTTCACTAGTAAAAATGAACATCAATGACTGTCACTGAGAATTTGTGCAAGGCGGGATTACGGTACTTACCGTCGCGCACTCAATCAATATCGTATTTCTCAGCAGGCTGATATAAACCACACATGCCTCATGTAGTACAACTCTGGATTATCGCAATTACTACTGTTTTAGTAGGGTGGCACATGAAAATGCTTATAAACTTTTCTGTATCCAAGCTACTATTGCAAGATTAAACTCTAGCCTTGCTATCAATAATTCCTGATTTTTGTGTGACAGGAATTGATTATTTCCTTTATTTCAGCTATTTGTTTTTCGTTTTCTACTTATTTAGACCATCTGTGGCTAACCTGTAAACACATTCCAGCCGCCATGTGAAAACGAGGTGTGATTTATTGACCATGGTACCAATGTTTGTTGACTAGCATCAACTCTGCTCATACTCCAGGGTTCTGCGTTCCTTGCTTATCTTATTTTTCTGGGGGTGTTCCATAGCTTGTACTCCGTAATATCAGCTGCTAGGTTTTCAAGATAATCGATATTTTGCAAAGATTTTCTTCTTAGCACAAGAGGAGGTTCCACTATCCTCTATAGATCCTAGAATTCGCGCTTTTTGAAAAGATAAGAGTCCTTTTAGATTATTCCTATGCATTCTTAGATGGTTTTTGTGATGATTGCAGCCTTAGGAGTTGAACAGGGGCTGATTGTTCCTCGGGTGGTTGCCGCGGATAATTCAGGGATCCCCATCATATCCAATTGACGCCCGCGTGTCTGTCTACATAAATCCCCGGTTGAAAAAAGGTTTGCAACCGACCCCCCCTTGCCAGTGGATATTTCCCACCCACCGCACTGTGATAGAGTGCTGTGGAGTATGCTTCCATGTTGAGTGATCGGTGGCTTGATGGGGCGTGTTTTGGACAACCGATAGCCCCCGGATGTGGAGAAGAGGCTGGATCGTACTCCATAGGGTAGAGCGGGGTACTGCGTCATTTCAAGGGTCCGTGATGGAAATTAGAGTAGCGTCCATAGCTGGCCATGTCCATGGACGCAGGACTAGAAAATACTCGAGGGTCATCTTAGATTCGGTGTCGGGGTAACTATATACCGGACGGCCATGAAGGATTTTTCTTTTTCCGAACTCGTCAGCCAAATACTTCGTGTCAGATTGTGAGCTGTGCAGACCAGGTGGAATATTCGGAATAATCGTTAGGAATCGTCATCCGGGGGTTGGCAACTTGAACGGCTTACCCGTGTGAAAAGGCTTGAATGTGTTCCTGAGTCTGGCTCGGTCCGCATCTGGGCACCAGCCACCCAAGACGTGCGGCTCTGGCGCCGGGATATACCGTGGAGCGACCAACTCAATTCCCATTCCCAAACAACCTATTTTAGCGTGCAGCAGCAACGGTAAACCGTCCGCCGTCGTACTGCAGCGATGCTTCATACTCACATTCATCTATGTATAGTATCTGTACTCTACAATTTCGACTCTTCAAACAAGCTAGAAAATTTCGACCGAGAGGAAAGGATACGTACCGTGAACCGCGGGCGTCTGTCTTCCGATTCTCTACGACGTCCATAAACATCACCTGAGCATGGGATGTCATTTTAGCCAATTATCGAAGCTAGATACAGGTCTGTACGGGATTATCCGCGTGTGGCTTATGGAAGCCCGGCAATTAATCGTAGAGTAGGTGTAGACGCAGGCCACGCCAAGTCTAGAACTGAACAAATCTGCTAACGACCGTTTGCTGCGGGTTACGATACGTAGTAGATGCGTGTCAACCCACAGAGAGCTATTCTAGCCTGCGGAGGTATTTACTTTAGGGAACTTGGCCCACTAAACACCCGCCACTTCCCCAGCTACACCACAGAATCCACCAAGCCGACTGACAGTGCCGAGATACATATACACGGACCATGAGTTTGACGCTTAAATCTATGAGTCTAGACTTCGGACTATCATTTCTCCCCCAGAATATCACATCCGCATGGTTGAGAAATATTATCATGCTACGGACGTGCCGAGGCAGCCATGTGGCTATCATGCGTCTGGGGAAATATCAATCTTGAACTACAAGAGAATCCTTGATTTACTAACGGAATTTTCGCATTGGCTTTTATAAAACTGCTGTTATTTCTCCCCACACCCCCCTCTCAAGAAAAATGGTATACGTCCAAGTACGGCTGAACGTATGTTGTGAGAAAATGCAGATATCGAGGCTACGGCAGTATCATAGTCAACTGAGTGTAAGGGTATAACTCGACGCTGATTTGGAACGTTTGTCAGTGGTGTCCGTTGTCTACAATAAGTGTGTTGATTCATTCGATGAGAGGAGATAAAACATGTCCACAGAAAGCCGTATATAATCTCCACAGAAGATGGGCCCTAGAAAATTTTAAACCAGAAAAAAAGCCCTCCCAAAATCAAAAACAATGCTTTATTTTGTGTAACGACAACTCTTTCTCTCGATAGCAGCAATCGCCTCTCTCTCTCTCGGGATTCCTTGTAGCCCTGAAACCTGCTACCCTATCCCCCTTAACCCCCGCCCAAATCCCCAGCCTCTCTTCCCGCCTCCTCACTACCAGCTGCACGGTCATCCTCGGCACCTATACGGACGGTAACCTTATCCCGCAACCAAGCAGGCCGGACATAATCAACTGGTACGGCTTGCGCTTTATCAACGAAGCATGGGCCAACCCGTTGCTAGCTACCAACGCCATACTGGGGCTGTTATGCCCACCTGCCCACCAGCATTGCATGGCCCCGCCAGGTGACGTTTCGTGGAGAATAAAGTGCGGCGAGTGTGTACGACAGCACAATAGTGGAACAAGACACGTTTTTGGGAGTGGGCGAGCAGAGCTGGGAGGGACTCGACCGTGGGTTTTGCTCACCTGGGCGAGAGTGCAGGGTTTAGAAGCTTGGAAGGCTTGTTTGTGGTCGATGTTATACTTCTACTTCTGTTATGACGAGAATGAAGATCTACTATACTACTATGGGCTGTCAACATCTTGCAGAGGAAAGTGCTCGCTGCCATCTAATAGTACTACAATATATCAGGCAGCATATTCATATTCAGTTCGTTTTATATGGTCGTTTTCGAGGGCTACTGCGCTAGTAGAATTATTTATGTCCTGGTAGTGTATGTACGTGCTTCTCATGGTAGATATAGTACTTCCCCCATTGTACTCGGAAGCTTTATCTTAGACAATACTACAGCTACAAACAAGGGACTAATTAGTACTGCAAATAAAATTTAACTTCTGAAATTATTTATTATCTCAAGTGTCAAAATGATGTTTTTCGTGGTTGCAATGTCCCTGAATTTGGTATTTGAAGGGTTGTTATTGGGAGCACTCCAGTCGGCTCGTTAGTCGTGCGCCACGAACGCCACACCCCCCCACAGAGCTGATCGCTGCCAGGATCAGTTCCCCACGCCCATCGCCCCACATTATTTTCATTCGCCAGCCCTGCATCTAGACATATCCGTCAACTCAGAAGCTCCCCCACAGAAACAGCATCCAGCCACCCGACATGCGCCAATACGCCCCAGTGCCCCTAGCCGCCTCGTCGGCCATCGACATCCCCGACGTCCTGTAGCACCATGGGCATAATCCACTCGACCCTCACCTCCCTCCGCATCGCGATCACCACGCTTCGCACGCTCTCCACCACCTACTCAACCGTTCGCAGACGCGTCGCCGTCTCCCCGTCTCTCCCGCACCCCTCGCCCACCGTCTCGGCCTGGCAGACCCCCCCCTCGCCGCTTGCCGACACCCAGTCCGCCGCCCTCCCCACTCACGTCGACATCCTCATCATCGGCTCCGGCATCACCGCCTGCTCGCTCGCCTACCACCTCCTCACCACCTCCGCCACCCCACCGCGGATCGCAATCCTCGACGCTCGCGCCATCTGCTCCGGCGCCACCGGCCGCAACGGCGGGCACATCAAAGAAACCCCATACCTCGAATGGCGCACCCTCGTATCCCGCCTCGGTGCTGCCGAAGCCCGCAAAGTAGTCTCCTTCCGCCTCGCACACCTCTCCACGCTCCTCGCCGTCGCGGAGTGCGAGGGGCTGCTGGACGCCGCCGAAGCCCGCCGCGTGCAGAGCGTCGACGCCTTCTTTGAGCCCGCCGCGTGGGCGGACGGCCTCGCCCGCTTCGACGAGTGGCAGCGCGAGTACGGTCCTTCCGACGACTGGCGCGCCTGGCACGCCGACGACGCGCGCACCGAGTTTCAGCTCCCCCTCGCATGCGGCGCCATCACCGGCCCCGCCGGCGCGCTCGCCCCCTACGCCCTCGTGACCGGCCTGTACGCGTCTCTGCTGTCCCGCTTCCCCGCCGCGCTATCGCTCGACGCGCACACGCCCGTCACCGCCGTCACAGGTAACACCGCCACCACCCCGCGCGGCGCAATCAACGCCACCCACATCGTCCACGCCACCAACGCCCACCTCTCGAACCTCCTGCCCGCGCTGCGCGCCAAGGTCGTCCCGGCGCGCGGCCAGATGACGGCGCTGCGCCTCCCCACGCCGCTCCCTGGCGGCGCTGGTCGCAGCTGGAGCTTCGTCTGGGGCCGCGGGTTCGACTATCTCTCCGTGCGCCCCGACGGCGCGGCGATGCTGGGCGGCGGCTGGGCGCGGGGTGCGAACCAGGGCATCGATGTCCTCGGCGAGGCTGGTGATGAGAGGGAGCAGCTGTTTGAGCGCGCGTACCTGGTTGGATTGCTGCCGACGCTATTTGGCGGTGATAGTGTGACGGTGGAGGCGGCGTGGAGCGGGGCGCTGGGGTTTAGTGTTGATGGACTGCCGTGGGTTGGCCGCGTGCCCGGGACGGGTAAGGAGTGCGAATGGGTTTGTGCCGGGTATAGTGGCGAGGGGATGGTGAATGCGTGGGGGTGTGCGAAGGCGCTGGCGGAGATGATCATGGGGAGGGAGGAGGCGGGGATGCCGGGGTGTATGAGGATTAGTAAGAGAAGGATGGAGAGGGCGGGGCTGGCGATGTTGGCGGAGGATTATATGTAGGATGCTGTGGGAGTGTAGGGGACTTGGACCGGTCACGCAGCTTCAGTGAGGCGTTGGTTGGGTTGAGGATGTTTGCTGGGACTGATGGAGTAATTGTTGGCATAGCATATCTATACCCTGATTGAGATCTTGAAGTATATCGTGCTTGTGATATACCAACAGACATAAAGGTGTCGTCGTTAATGTAATGATTGGGAATTAAGGAAGATCTATCAAGCCGCCCTCTTTTCTGTCGCGCGCACCTACTTAAAGAGTGTACAGTCCAAAGCTGAGCTCTCACCAGTCACTCGTGTAGTCTCGTTCCTAGTCGGCCGTTTTTGTTGCACTCACTTCACGCGAGAAACGAGCATCGACACACCGTTCTATGCACGAGCTGTCACTCGTGTTCACTTCCATGAAAAAAAACACAGAAAACTAGAAATAGTATGCCGTTTCGATAACTTAACTTTTTTTTGTTTTAGAAGTTGACAAAAAGTCTTGCCCACCCCCTCTAGACGTACTCTACAGTAATACAAAATATCTCAAAACCCAACTACATTCCCAAGTTATTCCCTTGTTCTAGTGATACTTTCACTACGATAATGGAATTTACATCTCGCTTATTCTTCTATCATTATTAGAGAAGACAGTAGAAGTTGTGAATGGCAAAACTTTCGCTGCTTTGCTTTCTTTTTATACTCTGAATCCCGGTTCCCACCAAAACCGCAGAATCCTAAATCGTAGACTCAGTAGACACAGCCCATCCTCAAGTGGTATAGACTGTGATTAACGTCTTCATCGATCGCGAAGGCTAACTGTTTACATACAAGTTATAGGGGTTAAGTGATGGAACGCACAAGCCACAGATCGATCAGCATGCTGTTGCTCTCATACAAACCCTCACCAAAAATTACTGTTGGTGGCTTTTCATGCTAGCGTGTGTTCCATCACCATATCCCTATATCTTGTACCCCATACATCCTAACGGTAGCTTTGGCTAGCATGCGATCAACCAACCCCACGACTGCCGTCCCACGACCCCGGCAGATTTCTCCTGATCTTCCGTTTTCGAAAAGCTGGGTAAGTATCCATTACATAACCGAAGAAGCGCAAAAGACGTTGGAGGGTTCCAGAATACGAAGCCCAATGTGGGGGCGCCTGAGGAAAAAGCCTGAAGAAAAAGAAATGCAGTTGTTGTTACGAAAGAGATACGGTTGTTTCCGGGTGACGAATAATCACTCGAATTTTGTGTGGGCATGCGATGTCACTCGTTCATGAAGTGTCGACAGTTCTGGGGTGTGTTTGGAATTGGGATCTATGGGGAGGGAAGCTAATGGAGAAGTATTTTTCCAGCGCCTAAATTGTCTATGACGGAAAAATATCAAGTTGTGATAGAAAGGCGACCTGGGAACGTCTTTTTCGGGCACCTTGTGAGGGGTTTACTTCACAACTTTTCCGATATCTCTCTCTCTCTTCAATCGTTACCAGCTACATGTCATTATTCTACTGTTATGTCTTGAACCAGCAGGTTTTTATTGTTTGCAATGTGTACAATTTTACCATTCCAAAACGCCGTTTTTTGGACATTGCTGTCCTCCGCGAGCTTAATTTGGATGATACACATAGAGATGATGATGCTAGTGCTTTTTATGGAATTGATCTAGAAGACACCTTTTGATGCCTGCCCCCGAGCTTGTGTTCATGTTCACACACGGGTGATATAGAAACATTGAACCTTTTCACAGGTCGAGTGATACTGGGAAAAATCAACGCTGGGAAAAATAATCGATAGCATAAACATTTTGCTCGGATAAAATGTCGCCATAAACAGCAAATATACGGCCATAGCTAAGAAAATGAGGAATACTTCAGTTTCGAGAATGCACAACTCACTGATAATCACTCGATCATTCGGGAGGCTTTCTTCATCGAACACTCGATCATTCGGGAGGCTTTCTTCATCGAACACTCTAATCTATGTCCATTCATCCATCCATACAACTAGCTCGCCTAGCCGTCTTCGAAGCTCTTCTGCACAGCTTGCACACCAACGTCTCCCCAGCCGCCACTTTCTCTCTCCGGCTCACCAAGTTTCTACAGACCTCGCACACGGCAAGGCGGAGATAGTCCGGGTCCGGATGTGCCACACTTATCGTCGAGCGCCGGCGGCTCACTGTTAGATGTCCTCCGCCATCTCCCGCAGAGCGTGGCTCCATAAGTGGTCTGCTTGTGTCCTCGGCAGGAAGCTTATTGGTGCGGCAGCAGCCGATTCGGCCTGGGAGGCAGCATGTGAAGATGTTGCAAACGACCATGTTGGTGTGGAAGGAAGGTTTGGCCGGAGAGTGGGATGGGGTATTTATTTGTTCCAGAGAGAGGGTTCGTGTTGGTACTGGATAATCTCGACATGTAGATATTTAGGTTTGTGGCATCTTGGACTTGTTGATCATGGTTGTGTGGCGAGTGCGGGATCGTGATTAAGCGAGCAGCGGAGAATGCTAGCTACATATCCAGATCGAATAGATGTTTTTGACTTGCAAAAATACGCCGTTTCAGCGTGTATTGATTTTTCGAGGTGATCAATAATTTGCTTGCCGAGTGATATCTTATGTGTGCATCTTTTGTTGATGCTGTATGCCACCGTGACGTCGTCAACCTCACCCGGAAGGCTAAATATACTGGAGTTGATTATTTTACCGAGTTACGGGATAACACAAATCACCTTATTTGGCCTGGGCCCGGGACATAGACGTAACAGCGAGACCAAACATGCTGTTGGAATCGAAATATTGACGTGGACAGCAACCCAAGGCCGAACAGGATATATCTAGTGTCCTATAATATTGTCGTTATAATTCATACCAAGCTAAAGAACTTATTCTACAATACGTTAAGCACATATAAAGTAACGTCTATAGAATCCGAAACATTACCAAGGTCGAGTGAACAATGAAGCTAGCTCTCCAATATAGTCAAACATGATGAATCTAGAACACAATAACATTCTGCCTGTTTCTTTGATATGAGTATACCTTTTGAAATTAAAAACAATTCGAAGACATTGCAAACATTCAATCAGATATGGCCACCCAAGGTCTTTATGAACGAGCCCAGTCGGGCAGCTTGAAATACACTTAAGACGACTCGACGCTCGGCCGGGCAGCCGGACAGCCAGTTTCACTTGAGAAACAGACAGAACTGTATGCGAAAGTTCCAGAAACACCACACTTGTGCCAGGCAACTGCAGCCTTCGAGCACACATCTCGAGTTCACTGCGTTCTCGGGAGTCGGGGCTCATCTTTCATCCCGCCATCCCTATTCATCAAAAGCATCCCCACCATGTTTCCAAATCAGAATGCGACCACCGAAGCTCGGATCAGGTACCTGGAAGAGCTTGCCGAACGTCATGCTAGTGCCCGAGCGGCCATGCCGCCTCCACCAACTCCTTTGGGACCTGACCCATTGCCAGCTACTCCAACTAGTATAATGGCATCCCGTGATAGTCAATTGGATGCCTGGAGGTTAAATGGCCTTCAAACGGGTGGTCGAAGGGGTATCAAAACTCGGGACCAATTTTTGGCAGAATTTGCCGAACGCCATTCCCGCTCGAGAATGCAAGATGACGAAGTTCCAGTGAACTATGAGTCCAATCAGCAGGTTCTATGCGCCCCCCCCATTATTTATCGTTATTTATAGGCTAACTATATGAGCTAGTTTTCTCAACCGCAAAATTTTGAGAATGCCTCGGAAACCCTTCAGGAACTTGCAGAGAATACTGAACGCCGCTTTGTTCTTGTTAGTGAACAAAATGGGCCACAGTCATGTATCCCTACTGATGGGTTCGTATCCAATCGTTACTCAATCCTTCAAAGCTGACTCTGTATTTAGTAGTATTGACAACCAAGCCAACTTCCCCAACATTTTTGCTGAAGAACAGCACAATGATAGTCCTGGACCGTTACTTCAAAGTGAGTGCAAGCCAGAGTATAGCCAGGAGGAAATAGTACAGCATGCCATAGACAAGGCCATGAAGAACGAGAAACATAGATTTGAAGGCACACGCTATAGCGATTACTATGGCGCCCCCACTAGACCTTTACACCAATTTGCTGGAAAGCCAGAGTTTCTCCCTCGCTACGCATCTCAGAACGAGAGCGTTCAGTTCGGCAATAGTAGGGTACATAAAGGCCCATCCTATCCAGAGTACAATGGCGGCACTGAACCTTTACTTCAAAGCGGGTGCAAGCCAGAGTATAGCCCTGAAGAAATATTACAGCATGTCATGGATCAGTTCACGAAGATCGAGGGAGATCAAGGCCCACCCTATACCGAGTACGATGGCGGCACTAGGCCGTTACCTCAAGGTGCTGTAAAGCCAGAGTTTCCCCCTCGCAACACACCACAGAACGAGAGTGTCCAATTCAGTGATAGTAAGGTATATAAAGGCTCATTCTATCCGGAAGAGGAGTACAATGGTTCGAACTTAAACTGCATGTGTAGACCTTCTAAACCCTGCATTGTTATGAACAAGAACGTCTGCGCATTGTGTGCAAAACCTATCAGTGAAAAGGAAGTGGATGCAGGATTTCCTTCTGCGAAGTATGTCGATACAGGATTTCCTTCTGCGAATGCTGGTGGAAGAAAGATAAGGAGAAAGAGAAAACGTGGCAATGTAAATTCTCTCTGAATCGTGAAAAATTCTTTGCTGACTTCATAATACTAGAATTGGTAAACTAAAGGTACGAAACATCAGATGAGGATAGCTTAATAGTTCCATATCTCATCTAGCTGAATACACTCTCAAGTGACCCATGTTGTACTAAAAACTTGTAACTTTCATATGTTTTGTTCACGGCCGGTTTCTGTGAGATATTCGGAAGCTGAATTAAGTCCGTGTAGCGTTAACACCGGAAAGAAAAGAAATCCGCCTTGAGAGTAAGCATCACTTACTACTACAACCCTGTGAGAATGACATGAGTAGAATTACTTATATAGGGAAGTACACTCAGTCTGTTGTACAACCACGAGGATAGTGGTCTGGCAACCCATAACACCGAATCGCATAGTTTCAAGGTGTAACATGAATGGTCATTTTAATCCTTCCGATATATGACCAGATCGAAAGATTACAGTGATCAAAGCCAATTTCGAAGTAGTTCGCAGGGCGCATCTCGAGTCAACCTTAAAGCTGTTTTTCAACCCTTGGGTCGATGAAGAGTTGAATTGACAGTAAGATATAAATTAATTGAACATGGGTTTCAAATAATGTATTTACGTAAGAGATTAGATCTAGGGTTTTCTGTAACATAGATCTTCAAGTCAATCCGCAGCAACGCAAACGGCGAAGGGGATGGCCGGCACGCGACAGCACGTGTTTTAGACATAGGCAAGGTTGCCTCAGGCTCAATTTGCAAACCTTAGGAAACGAAGACTAGGCAACAACAGTGCGCCTATCCCACCAACATCTCGTCTAAGCCCGGCGGCCTCTTATCGATATCGCATTCCTTATCCACGAGTTCTTGTTGGACGCAGGCTGTGCAGATGAGCCACCGACAAGGCTTTGTTCGAACCCTGCATAAAACGCGGACCACGTGCCAGGCAACAGAGTGATGTCGCAATCTTAACCGTGCACGGCCCACTCCATGCGCATGGAGGTGGCTTAGCTACAACATAGCCGCCCACCCGCCGTATGAGTTATAGTATCACAGACATGCCAACATGAAGCGAACGAGGCAAGCGCCTCCCCTCTGAAAATATTATAGAAGGTTGGTTATTGAATGCATTGACCAGGCCTAGGCGCCTGGTGCCAGTTGAGAAGCCTGCGACAACACTGCGCAGTGCTAGCCGCCTAGGCCCGGCTGCAGCGGTTGGCCCTCACGCGAAAAGCGAGTCATGAGCCAAAATTTGACGTTACACACAACTAAACATGCACGAGTGCCGATTTGCCAGCAAAAAAGTGCCACGTTTTTGACTTTTTTTTCATGTTTAGGACCTGCAGAATACGGCTCATTATCATCGCCGACCGATTGCATCTCACATCGTTGATTAATTTGGAATTTGTGTATTCGGTTATGGTAAGGTTTAACAGCAGTTTATTTTATCACAGGCTGCCTTGCGCTTTTGCCCTGCCTTTAGATCGGGACGCCGATTCGGACCACGAGATGATGGTCTTCAAATCAGGCGGCATATCTAAGTACATGTACTCTACATATGTAAGTATTCGCTGTCTCCGTTACCACCCGTCGGAAGGTACTAGAAGCTGCCGGTTCCGGACCAGAACTTAATATGATTCATTAGAAATCTCATCTGATGCATGATCCGTACATCCGTCGCATCCCGTCGGTCCCGGCTCCCTAACAAATAAGAAGCATCAGGGCTGACCGGACTTGGGGTAGTGCTCTTAGGTAGTATAGGGAGCCTATCACAATGCACTACGTTGATAAACCGTGGACAAAATATATACTGAAGGCTGGATTGAGGGCTTCGTAACCTAATTGCCGTTAAAAAATCCTAAATGATAATTAGAGGAATTGATTTAGGCAGTCATGGCTCAAAACCATCATAGATAAGTACGTCTATTAATGATTTATTTTTCAATCGTTTGGATGGCCAGGCTGCAGGCCTACTTGCATGGCTTAGCTGCCACGAGCCCAAATACGTTGCGACCGAGTGTATAATGCCAAAACTCATATCCTAGATCGAAAAATAAATTACATAAGTGAAGATAGGCAGGTATGATGATTTTCTCAGCTTACCTAGCGAGATCTAATAAAGAGTATCCTGGATGATTCTGCAAGTTATCCACATCCGTAAGTAGATTTATGAAAAGATACGCTACGGAGCCTTGTCTTGAGTTTAAATCAACCTCTTCAACAACAAATCTTAAGGACCAATATGTCCCTATATATTGCACAGAGAATGCCCCGACCTGATAAGTAATGATGCTTGTTAAAAACAACTGAGCAATTGGCGATAATCCCTTGTTTAATTTCCACTGTCTTCGAATCGATTGATAGCCCGGCTTAGCATGCATTGATTATCATATTTTAACCTGCGCGCGGCGCCTAAAAGGGACAGTCAGCACAATGTTGCCTATCTGCCTTTCTGTTGAGGATGCCTTGCGAATTAAGCGCCCTAAAGGCATTGTGATATCGCTAAAACAAGGTAAGGAACAAGCAAGTTAACTATCATTAATGTTTCATTATCGGCAGTGCATCGGGTACTCCATGTTGCAATAGCACAGTATTTTAAAAAGTTGGTGTGGCACGCACAACGGACATTCAACTTGATCCCTGCATGCATATAAGTCATGCAGGCAACGGAGCTAAGCTGCACCCGGACAGCTGCAAAAAATCCAACCTAAATACCACGGTGCTAAGAGAGCTTCTTTCAGTATATATAGCAGTGCCTTGACGCTCAGATTCACTTCAGATTCACTTCACACCTCACTCAAACAACAACATCTCATCTTAACAACATGTCTCGCCACCTATCCATAAAACAACTGAATCCCTTCAGAAACCGAAGATCGAGCAATGCTACAGAAAATCCATCCCAATCCGACACCAAAAAAGGCTTACCACCCAGTGATACAAGCTCAGAGTCAGCTGCTCCTCCTCCTGCATACATGGAACATGAAAGAAATTATGCCGTTCCTAATCAGATGGTTGAACAACGCCCCTCCGCTCGCGAAATCCCAGAAGAAACAGATCCATTCGAGAAGTTGTCAAAGTTTGACACTGTTTTCGTCATTGATGATTCCGGTTCAATGGACACAGACCAAAGATGGCAAGAAGTTTCGGATGCTCTATCAGTTATTGTTCCCATGTGCACCAAATACGATACCAACGGTGTGGACATCTACTTTATGAACAATCACAGAGCGAACGCATCCGGCATAAAATCCGATTCTGAAGTTTACCGATTATTTTCATCGGTTAAACCTGGTGGGTCGACGCCCACTGGCGCAACACTGGAAAGAATTTTGGAGCCGTATGTCAAAAAATTCAAATCGAATCCCAGGATAAAGCCACTCAACATAATTTGCTTCACCGATGGCTGGCCTACCGATGCTACCAGGCTCAAGACGGCCATCCTCAAGTGTGCAAAAGCCCTCGACAAATATGACGCCAATGAAAGACAGGTGGGTGTGCAGTTTTTTCAAGTCGGCTCGGACGAAGAAGCAACCGACGCCCTGGAGATGTTGGACAATTCATTTGTCGAGACAGACAGAGTGCGAGATATGGTGGATACTGTGAGCTGGAGTAGCATGAATGGCAAAGGTGGCTTGACTGCCGAAAACATCCTCAAAGCGGTGATGGGCGCAGTGGACAAATCACTGGACCGGAAAATGATTTTCAACAGCATGTAGAGGCTGCAAAGTATCATCAACAACACTGGCCCCAGAATACACGCCACAGACAGTATTGTTTGTTCCATTTCTATCAGAAGGCTGTTTGCGATTTTTCTTTTCGGCGTTTGGTGCAAAAGGGAGTGCTTCTGGCGGAAAACACTAGGTCGTATAGACGAGGGGGCTTTTTCATTCTGTAATATTCTTATTTCCTTTTGTTCTAACTATACCTACTTCTCAATTGCAATAAACATCCTTACCACACAATATCGATCGTATCAACTTGACATTAAATTTCCGTGCACGTGATTTCATCTTCGGGACTCGGCGCTGCCGATGCCGATCGCCCTCGCCACTGGGGCTGCGAACGCGCAACGCCCTGGACCGAGTTTTTTGGCCACTTTGATGATGGCCCGAGAAATTGTTCCATGGAATTCTCTCGAGTCTCGACTCTTTCGACGACGGGTTGGTCACCATCGGCATGACATCATCGCATAAGGCCGAGAGTGTGAGTACTGTAAATGAATCACCAGTTCAGCTCCGCCGCACAAACTGCAACCACCATGACATGCAACTCGCGCAGCAACCGTGGCAAAGCTATGTACTCGTACTCACACAGCAACGACCCAGTTGGACATCCGCGGCACACCACCACACCGCTTAGAAGTTGGAACTATACGTTGTGATATATTGTAAACGCCGGCCGTGGCCCGATAGCCGCCGTGTTGGTTTTCGAGGGGACGGGACGCCAAGCGTTTTCTGCGGTTGGAGGTAAGCGCATTGATGCCTTATTGAACGAACTAATGTTTGTATAGGTGTGACTATAGGTAATCAGGACTATGCTATGATAAAGCTGAAGTAGCGGCGCTAGTGGTGGTGGTGTTGGGTGATGACTATAGGAGCGCCTGAGGTTCAGCCGATATTATTATGTGTCGAAGCTACTTACACGCACGGATACAACGACTGCGGGGAATGAACTCGCAGACGGCCGCAACGAGGGCCTGGATTTGGCGACTACGTTATGCACACTGATAGAACGATGCGGAGAGTGAGATGGAGCTTACATGTTGCTATAGGGCATGCACGATATGCGAGACGCACTGGTAAAATTACTGATTAGAAAATTGGTGATAGATTGCATGAGTCGACAGAAATTTGGGGTTTGGGGCGCAGCCTTCACAATGGAAGCGGAAATTGCCACATAACACAAAGGGTTGGGATGATGAGATGGCGTTCTCGTAGGCGTGTATAGCAATACCTTGAGGAAGATGTCCGGTTTCGTAAGAATGGAGTACTTCCCGTACCGCTGGGGACATTTCAGACTCAGAATTTTCAAGTTCCATCCAAGTTTCCGCCACAACTACAAAGAAAGTTTTTGAGAGACATAAACAGGCTGAAATTTGACAGTTGGGTCTATTATACTGTAGACATCAATTTTAGAAAAATGTTATTTTGCGGAGGCGATGACCCAGAATCTGGGTTCTGAGTGATCCTCAGCCGTACGGGAAGTACTCCAATGCCTTGTAGATCTAAGATAGGCCCTGCCAGAGCTCGCGAGTCGCTGGTACAATGCGATATCAAACCCGGCGGCGTGCAAGACTAGATACCTTACTATGTCTTCCGGTGGATGGTACTTTCACACCACATGCCCCTACAGTATTTCGCGCCTTTCTGGAAACATCCACAGATGGCCGGTAATTCCGGGCTCAAGGATAGCATCATACAGACCTAGCAGCTACTACGTTTAATTAATCAGAAGACACAAAAGGTAAGAATTAAAACCGCAGCATCAAACTAGATTACGTAGAGAAACGAGTGATCGCAGGGCAGAATTGGCCACTTCTGTTGGAGGTGATCGTGTGATCATGTTCCATTGTGAGTTAAGCATACAGGAAGAAAAAGAGAAGAGCATGATAAGGGTGATGAGACACCAGGAGACCGCAGCCCACATGGCGAAAACCGAACCATCGATGCACACTTCAACATGTTCCACGTATTTCTGAATATATCCACAAATGGCCGATAACACCGGAGCACATATATACCCCGTAGCAGAATCTTGCAACATGAACAGCTACTGATGCTATTGACAGATAGGGAGTACTCTGTTTGAGACAAAAGCCTGGTCTTTTATTCAAAGAAGCTGTATAAGTGCAGCCGACGATGCAAAAGGTAAGAACTACAACAGGAGCACGAAACTGGACTGAACCAAGGACCGAGTGATCCCGGTGCAGACCTGACGACTCCACTACCTCGTCAACGCTGCCTGCGCCGCATAGCAAGAAAGACAAAAGGTATATAGCCCTCGAAGTAGCGTCAAGTCAGAGTATAAAAAGACGAAAGACAGAACAAGTCGCGCGTGGGTGCAGTTCTCATATATGGATCTCGAGTATTTCGCGATTTTTAGAAGTTTTGTAGACATCCAGAATTTCAGGCGTCTTCATACCATACCGACCGGTCGGGAACTAGATATAACACGTGCACGAGTTGGGTCGAGTCTTGCCGTTGGGAGCAAACCTCACACAGACCATACAGCAGAGTACGAGTGCTAAACTAACAAACCCAACAACCCGGTCTCCTCCAGTACCCGCCGCGCCCGCGCCACCGCAACTTGTGAGGCCTTAATTATGTCACACATAAACGTATAATCCTGTTGATTATAAAGATGTGCACAGGAAGATAAGGAATGAGCGATGAGACGTGAGCCCACATGGCCAGAGCCGAATGATCGATGGTGCAGGAACACAGCTGTACTTAAGCGCAGTCGAATCCCGAGTAGGGTGCGAAAAATACAGTACGGTACATGTAGAGTACATGTACCTGTATGTATGGTTCTTAGGATACATACACTAGCCGTCAACCGCAGTGGCGACCGCACATTTTCTATTAGTCAACTATCGTCGAAGTATATGATTATCTAAGATGCCATTAGGTAAATTATCATTCAACTGGCATTTTGTCTCGCGACGTAGGATGAGTAACAACGCTATATACGGATTTTCTCGCGCAACAAAAGGGTAGGAGGCAGGAAAGGTAGCGGGCCAGAAGGGCAGGAGGCCAAAGGAGTAGTAGGAACTTTTTTGGACTCGTGAAGCATTGGAAATTTTCGTGCAACGCAGCAAGAGTTCTGCGTAACAACGCTGTGTATATTACGATGTATGCTACGTATTTCACAAGTTTCGCCACTGTTTTGCCACTGTACTCTACATCGATGTACCGTACCTCTTCGCACCCTAATCCCGAGCGAGTGACCGGCGAAAGACGAGTATTGAACACGGTGCTGCGTTACACACGCCGCGAACTGTAGCTCCAACGGTGCCGGGTATGGGTAGGCAATTCGGACTGTTTGTCGACGCGTAGTCCGGGACTATGGCTCCTTAAAAACGGAGACCGTCAGAAAACGGTACGGTTGTGAATGTAGCTTACCTAGCTTGCACAGGAACAGAAAGAGGAGGGTGGAAGTTAAAAGAGTGACATGACGAAGACCGAATGATAACCCGTGCAGAGCTTCCATCTTCGCCTGGAACCAAGGCCTGTCGTAAATGAGGGTGGGGTTTCAAGCGCCGCTCGTGGGTTTGAAGAGCGGGCTTTTATATAGATGGTTTTGAGACATCTTATGACAATCTTCGAATGGCCGCAAGATGGCTTGAGAGTAGGATTCAACTTCAAACAACGACTTCAAAGTTCAAAAACCCGTCTGTTTTACAAGAGTACTTGATGACATTGACATTTCATGGTTTATGGCAGACAGGGTTCCAATTGTGCTATGAAAGATAGAGGGGCACGGCTGGGAGAGAGGGAGGTATTCGTACTGAGGATGATCACGGACGAATAGGAAAGTATGTGAACGAATTCATGATAGCAGCTCAAAACGTCTCTGCATTGCAACATCGCGCCCGCACACCGCGCCGACCACCTGAGTCTACCATATCCATACTCGTACACATGCGCAGTACTAGTACTCTTACATGCCCCATACTCGTACACCGTAGACTCGTGAAATCGCCGCCCTGCAGATCTCACCCCCAAAACAAACCAAAACACAACAAACCAAACCAAAACAAGCCAAAGAACCCCTTGGCCGGAAACGCAACAGCAGATCCGGCCAGAACAGAACAGAACAGAAAAGAAACCCAAGACAGAGAGCCAGACAGACCAAGAGAAACTGCGCCGTCCACGGCGCATCCACGGGAATTCCAGGCACACAGCCGTCCCCACGCCCCACAGGGGCCACACACAGAAAACACACAGACATAAACTCCCCTCTCCCCCCCCCCCCCCCCCCTCCCGAGGGCCTACTCCCTCCTCCTCGCCTCCTCCCTCTCCGCCGCAATCCTCCGCCTCACCACCTCCGCCTCCGCGTCCTGCGCCTCTTTCATTCGGCGAATCCCCTCCACCTTCGCCTTCCCGCGCGCCACGCGCACCGCCTCCGCCTCCGCAGCGGTCAGCACGCGCTTCTCGCGCGGCGCGAACACGGGCGCCACCGCCGCCGGGCCGCCGACCACACAGAACGCGTCGTCGTCGTCGGAGCCGAAGCCGCGCGCCGCGTCGAAGCGCGCGCGCACCGCGCCGTAGCTGCGGTCCAGCGGCGGCAGGCGCAGCACGGGCGCGGCCGCGGCCGGCGGCGGCGCGAGCGACAGTGGCGGGGGCCGCGGGGGCGAGCACGGCGCGAGAGGCCCGAACGGAGCGGCGGCGACGAACGCGTCTGCTGTGGCGCGCAGCGCGTCGAGCTGCGCGGATTGCGCCAGCAGCAGCGGGAGCGTTGGCGCGCCGGAGGAGGCGGCGGCGGCGAGCGCGCGGGAGCTGGCGACGGCGGCGGCGGTTTCGCGCGTGATGCGCGCGGTCCAGGCAGCG
Organism: Geopyxis carbonaria; assembly: GCA_024516215.1. Lineage (NCBI taxonomy): Eukaryota > Fungi > Ascomycota > Pezizomycetes > Pezizales > Tarzettaceae > Geopyxis > Geopyxis carbonaria. Next base: position 263,632 of record JAJJXG010000052.1, on the reverse strand, counting down.
TCGGTGGGAGGCGTGGCGGGCGCGGGGGGCGAGGCGAGGGCGCGCAGCGTCGGCAAAGGCAGCGGCGCGGGACGGACAAAGGCGAAGGAAGGCGACGAGAGGCGCAGGGACTCCAGCGCTGCGTAGTACTGCAGCGGGGGCAGGGACGGCGACGGGAGGCCCATGGCGGCGTTGGTGGCGGGCGTGGTCGGGGCGTGGGGCGCCGGGCCTGGATGGACGAAGTCAGTGGATTGTGCACAGGCGGTCACTCGGATGTGATGGGGCTTACCGTCACTTGGCACGAACGGCTGCGCCGCCGCATTGAGCGGCCGTGGCGTCACCACCGGGGAGGCAAAGCGAGGAGGCGGCGTACGCTGCTGTGGAGCAGCAGGCACACGCAGACCGGAACCAACACCAGCACCGACAGGACCAGCACCGAGAGAAGAAGACCCGACAGAAGAAGACCCGACAGAAGAAGAACCAACACCAGACGGAGAACCAACAGAGCCAACCGGAGCAGACGGGGGCAGGACCGGGCCAAACCCGTATCTCCCAAAGTTCTCTGGCACGCCAGGTGGAGGACCTTGGTACCTCACCTGCACCGGCGAAGGCGCGGGCAACGGCGGCGGCGTCACAACACTTCCGGTTGCAGGATCCACGACCCTGATCGGCCCACTGCTGGCCCTCCTCTCAAACATCGGCTTTTCCGGCACTGCGGCCGCGGCAGGGAACGTAAACCCCCTAAACCTTGCTTCCGGGGTTGGAGACGAGCTCAAAGAAGAAGACGACGGAGGCGAGCCAGACGAAGATGGTGGTGACGAGGGAGGAGTCACTATTGCCCCTGTGGTTGGGTCCTTGATATCCAACGCACCCGTGCGCTTCGGTAGCTCAAACAGCGGCTTGCGCGGGCCTTCCGTGTCCAGCAGAGCTCCCAGCAGAGCCGGCGGCGGCGAGAGCTTCCCGGTGTCTGGGTTGAAGATATTCATCGCCATACCACCCTTCTGCTTTGGGATAGTAAAAATAGGCTTCTTCTCGGTCTTCTTCAGCTCCGACGGGGGCGAAATCTTCCCAGTCACGGGGTCTTTGATATCGAGAGCGCCTTTGCGCGGTGGGATCGTGAATATGGGCTTCTTCTCGGTCTTCGCAGCTGGTGGGGGCGGCGAGATCTTGCCGGTCACGGGGTCCTTGATGTCGAGCGCTCCTTTGCGTGAAGGGATGGTGAAGATCGGCTTCCTCTCGGTCTTCACAGGTGAGTGGGGGGGCGAGATCTTTCCAGTCGCAGGGTCAACGATATCCAAAGCCTTGCTACCTTTCTGCCTTGGGATGGTGAATATGTCCCTGCGCCCGTTCATCTTGTTCTGATCCTCAGTATTCACAGCTGGTTGGGGTGGCGAAATCCGTCCAGTCTTAGGGTCCACAACATCCAAAGCGGAGCTTCCTCTAGGCCTCGGAATGATGTACTTCTGCTGTCCACTTGTCTGCACCTCTCGACGCACGTTCGTGGACAAATCTGGTGGGGGCGATACACGCTTCGTAACAGGGTCCACAATGTCGAGCGCCCGACTCTCTCTGGCTCTGGTCCTCGGAATGTGGAAGTTATACTGTCCCTCCGGAATCCGCTGCTGGCCGGAATCATCTCTCGTCATCATAGGTGGTGAGGCTTGCCTCGGAACTGGATGCAAGATCTCAACCGCCTGACCCCGCGGCCTCTGGAACTTCAGCTGCTGTTCGTGCGGGCTCATCGGCGGCAGCGGCGGCGAGGTCTTGGTCACCGGATCGACTATCGGCAGAGCCTGGCTACTCCTTCTCCTCTGCTGACCATTCACACTGGCATTTCCGTACGGACTGTATTGCTGGCTCGCATATTGATTCGGCGAGTACTGGGCAGACTGTGCAGGATCCGTGATATTGGACGACCCGTAAGCCGCGTTTGGTCTCCCGGGTGGATACGGCGAGTAGGAATTGCTCTGGCCCTGGCTCGGGCTGGTGGGCACAGTGAACGTTGCTGTGTCGGGGTTGTAGAGGAGGCCGTGGGCGTTGGCATGTGCGTAGGCGTTGGCGTGAGCCGTTCCGTTCATGATACCGGCGTATGTCTGTCCTTGAGCTGTTCCGTTCATCGCATTGGCATTGGCATAGGTATGTCCTTGAACTGGTGAATTGAATCCTTGGACTGGCGCATTGGCATATCCTGCAAACTGTCCTTGGCCTTGAACTTGTCCTTGAGCTTGACCTTGCCCTTGGCCTTGACCTTGAACTTGCCCTTGCGCTATCGCCATCGCTTGCAGTTCACTCATCCGTTGCTGTCCTTCCAATTCACCTGGATATTGTCCTCGATATTCACCTCGATGTCCTCGATGTCCTCGATGTCCTTGAAACTGTCCTTGATACTGCCCATTCCGCATCTCCGGCTCGTCCATGGAACGGTTCGACTGCCGCCTACCGTGACTGTGCATCGAACTCTGCTCGCCGGGGTCCACAGGGTGGTTCCGGTTCCGGTTCTGGCTGTCGCGGCGCTGATGGCCTTGACCTTGACCTTGACCTTGACTCTGACCTTGGCCTTGACTCTGACCTTGACCTTGGCCTTGACTCTGATGACGGTGCTCCATGTTCCGATCTGGGGGATGCTGTGACGGGTCCATGCGAGTATTGAATTGGCTGGTGGGATGTGGGAAGGAAAAGTTGTGTCTGCGGGGATGGGGGGGTTAATATAGACGCTCTGCTAGGCTGGAGGGCTGGTGCGCTAGGCTGGCGTGCTAGGCTGGGCGGGGGCGCTGGGCTGGCGGGCTAGGCGGGGAGGGCGGGGGTACATACCGTTCTCTTACAATCCTAGGCTGCGGCGGCGGCAGCACGACAGGCCGGCCGTCAAGATCCGTCATCGTAACGCCCACCCGGCCCTTCTCTTGCTTCCGACCAGGTGCCGTTTTTGGCGCGCTTGGACCTCCGGCTTGCGTTTTCGAGAAGACGACGGGATTGCCGTCCGGGTCGGTAATCCGGATTGGCACCGTCCCGGTCTTTGGCGCGGCGGGGAGGATCCTGCGGGGCAGCGCAACTTCGTTGCCGTCGGCGTCGGTGATGCGGATACTGGCCTGCGGTGTTGTAGCGGCTGTAGGTGTGGTACTGGCCTGCGGTCTTGTTGCTGTCGGGGGTAGGATCCGACGCGGTAGGGGGATGGTGTTTCCGGCTTGGTCGGTGGTCCGGTTTGCAGGTGTCTGTTGTGTACTTGTACCAGGAACGGGGGCACTGGGTACCTCGATATCCTGCCCATCTGGATCTGTAGCCTCAACACCAATCGCTCCGAGCTTCGGCATTTGTGGTGTCGTGTAACGTAAAGTAGTAGTTGATAGTGAGTGTCGAGTGATAGTTTATCGACGAGTGATGGGTCGAGATGCGGGGACGGGGACTGCGGAGAGCGGGGATGCGGGGATAGATGTGGGATAGAGTGGGGATAGACTGGGAAACAAGTGATGGGCTGTCGCTGCTGTGGTAGAGGCTTGTTTATAGACCCCACGATGCTTCTGCCAGCGATGATGCGTGGAGCCCTGGCACGTCGCGGCGAGAGTCAGGTAGGGTTGGGATGTATGGCGATGTATGGCGATGTATGGCGATGTAATGCAGCGATGTAATGCAGTGCGGGGATGCGGCGATGTATGGCAATGCGGGGATGCGGGGATGTGGAGATCTACTGCGGGGATGTGCGGCGATGCTGAATGACTCGTGCTGAATATATTATAAGTTACCAGGACGACTCCGCATCTGGTATAGACACTCCATCAGGAGAAAAGGGCAGGAAAGGACAAGCATAGCCCAAGTACAGCCGTGTAGACCATGCCGCGAATCGAGTACTACCTATATCCTTAAAATGGAGTTAGAGTGATGCTAATTCTAATAGTATTCTCACAAAGCTTCGCCCTACATAAGCAGCCGTCTGGCTTGATGCTGGTCGTGCTCCGACGGAGGAGGAGACTTGACCTGAGCACGTACTTCGTCGTCGCAGCCATTAAAGCGGTACCTGAGGAAGCAGGCACTTCCGGCATAGTCCGTGATGATGCAGAGACTGTGATGATATGAGCAACAGTGTTGCTGGTCGGCAAGTTCTGGTATGTTGAGGCGATTTATTTGGAATGACGATCATATTATAACATTGAACTTCAGGTGCGTGGTTCGGCCATGCTCGGTATTTATTGAACTACACTGTTGAACGTGCAGTTTACTCATGGAGGACTGGGACGCAACGACTGAACCGGTCCTTCACATCTAAACTGGTCCACTCGTGGAGTGGTGGGCCGCCTGTCTCCACCACCGGACCAGTACCTCCGTGGATAACCTAGGCTATTCATGGAGCATGCAACCTCCAACACTCAACCAACCAGTTACTCCAGCGAGCACCCGGTCTACTGCTGGAGCCAACTCCACCGCTGGACCGGAACAGATCTCCAACCCCGCTCTACAAGACTATCAATGGCGTATCATCTCTGTAGAGTGCAGGAATGTATGCTCTGCAATATCTATCCCGTGTGTCGACGAACCATGACCAAACCTCGGCTTACCCATGGCGCGTCACTCGTGCATTTACTCGTGGGTTCAACCTCTCCTCTGACTATTCCCGACTTACATACTTGTATTATAGATATCTCAAGCTCTGCCCGCCGTAACCGCCGCAGAAGAAGGCCTGTGGCTGTGGGTACGGGCTACCGGCGTGGTCTGCACGACCGCTCACTCGCCCAGGAGTCAGAGGTTACATCCCAAGCTTCATTTGACGCATCCTGCTCAAAACGATTGGGTTTACTAAAATTCGCACAGACAGTTCATACACATTGCGTGGGCAACTTTGTCGACATTCAGTCTTACGAGTCACCACTACAACTGCAACTTGCACGTAGACTGGATGGGCAACACCGACAAGTTCTCTAAAGCACTCAAATAATTACGATACATTTTCCGCCTACTTGGAGCTTTTATTCTCCTTGCCCTTCCGCGCTCGCTGCTCCGCCGCCTTCTGCGACGGCAGCAGCGGCTTCTTAACCGCCGGCGACGTCGGCGCCGCGTCCTTATCCTGGCGCAGCGCCGCGAGACGCTTCTCCGTCTCCTGGTCAATCGCCTTGCGCAGCTCGGCATTCATGCTCGCGACGGCCTTGTGCACTTTCGTCAGGTTCAGCCCCGTGTCGGCGGGGATCATGCCGGGCACGGCGTTCTTGAGCGCCTTCTCGGTCTTGTCCAGCTGCTTGGCGCACTCGTCCACCACGCGCGCAAACTTCTCGACGGGGTCTTTGGCTGAGAGCACATCAGTAACGGTTTGGACGACACCTGCAGGCGTCAGTTGTAGCGGCAGTGATTCACCATCGTCCAGGATGGCCTGCATGGCCTCCAGATCGACGCCACTCTCTTCGCCTGTGGGCCAGGTACATATCCACTCTGGATGCTTTCCGGGCACCACTCTCTCGGTAATCCCCATGCTCTTTCTAGTCACCTCCACCTTGCCCAGCAATAGTGTGCTTCGCTCTTCTGGGTTCTTTTTCAAAAAGTAACTGTAGGGATGTCGCGTCGGATCCGGATTGTCCGCGGGTTTGAATCGTGGCCGGTTGAACGGCAGCAGCACCGGTTGGTAGTCAAGAGTTGCCTGTGTGGAGATCCTTCCTTTCGGATTCTTGGCGCTCTTTGGAGGTTCGGGGAGCTGCACCGGCGAGGGAAACAACGGGTAGGTAAATGCTACATCCGTGACCTCGCCAAGCGACAGCATAATTTTGAAAGTGCGTCGTAAAAAGTATGGGGCTACTAGAGCTGGCAACAGGTATTCAGCACCCCATTCACAGAATTTGCACAATTCGGTTGTCGGCTGAAGCGAGGTTGTGTAGTGAACTTTGCACTCACTATCTGAAATTAGCTGAGAAGATTCCCATTACTCGTTGATTCTTACTGCTTTTCATGAAGACCTTGAACATGACAAATAGTCTTGTCGATGAACGCATCTATTACAGCCTGATCTTTAATGAAGAGAAGCTTCGCAGGGCAGCCTTTCGGAAGCTCGGTCCCAGGCTGAAGCGGAAGCTCAACAGTTTCCGAACCCTCTCTCTCAAAATATTCTAATGACTGCGGAGGTCCTGCCTCGGTAGTTTGTTTGGCGAACAGCGTGTGGATTGGAGTATACTGAACAATATCGGTGTGCGCAGCTTCATCAAGATCAATTCTTCGGGCTATCCTGTGAAAGAAGTTCTTGCAACAGTTTTAGCAAGTTTTACAACTGCAGACGTTTTGTTCATACCTGATACGTCAAGTTAAATATCTGGCAAAGCACCGTTTGCAGAAACTGAAGATCTTTGGTATCCGGCTTCTGAACACGCCGTTGACGACAAACGGAACAAACTTCACACTCTTTTTCACATCCCCGACGCCCTTCCGGCACAGTCTTAGCTTTACTGGCTTTGGTTGCTTTGCTAGCAGTGTACTCTGCCTGAACCCGTCAGTCCCTTTACACGCAAAATATCTAGACACTTACAAAGTCCGACAATACAGATTGGGCCTTAGCTATCAATTCAGAAATAAATTTTTCGTAATCGTCGTTCTCTTTTTTATATTTAATTTTCATTTTGGCCAAGTGAAACCCTTTGGCAACCTGTCTCGTGATTAGCGCGGGCAACACTTTCGGCTAAAAATATTGTACCTTTAGCCCTTCTGTAAAGATACCGAACGCCTCCTTCTCGGGGTGATCATATAACCCCTCACGATCCTTCGATTGCATAGCCTTTTTTTCATTTCTTTCTGAGGCATTGTAGATAGACGAGCGGCATATCCCTCCTGTCTTGCAACCAGGGCACACTTCCCCGGCAGTGTCCGCCTTGGGCGGAGCGACTTGCGACTGCGCAGCTTTCTTTGACATGTTTGTTTATCCTTGGCGGCGGCTAAAGTTGGGGGATGAGCCTTTAACTTTGAGGGGTTTGGTTGTTGAGTCTGGAGGTAAGCAGCAAGGATGACTTCTTGTTGTAAACTGCATCTGCATGTAGGAAAAGAAGAAGGCATGTGGGACAATCGCCTCCACGTGATATTTAAGGTATTGACGGTTACACGACAGAATTAAGAAGCGCACAGCATAAAAAATCCATCTCAGCTCAAGGCATCTTGATGAATCATATTTACTTGGCGTCTAACCGAATTAATGTTGGAAATTTTTACTTGATAAATTAGACCACTACATCGATGAACAGAACTAATTGATTTATCTTCGCTACGTCTTTCCTCAGACTAGTAAAATAATAAAACTTCATGATGATCGTATTCCGGCCGATACACCAAGCTTTGTATGAGTACGAGTACTTGGTCGACCTATGATTTAAAGCGACCGATTGGCCAAGTGCTAGCAAAATAGCTGATTTAGGTCCCGATAGTTAGGGCAGGCGAGGGAGACAAAGCTGAAAAATTCTGTAGCTTTCCGCCTCACTGAGCTCCAACTACTGTCGTTTTAAACAGTTTGAAAGTTCGTTTAACGAGATTCTCAGCCGCATTTATAGGGAACCGGCTACTCGCAAGCGCACCAGTACCCACAGGAAATTCGCAGAAAACATATCAGCCCAAATGCCGGGAACTCGGTGATTTAAGTTTTCACTGCTACAAAATGTATCTTTAAGTCTATCATCGAAGATTTCATATATGTCTTCATCGACTACGATCAATTAGTAGCTAAAAGGAGATCCCGGTGTATCGGTCGGAGTAGTTACTTTGATGGATATGTTCGACCGAGGATTTAGTCGTAATAGGGCAAGTGATAGTATCCCGTAGACTATTCGTTGATGATTTAAGTGTTTAACCATGGGAAAATTATTCTAACCTGCACCATGGAACAAAGCTGACTAATCCGACCGGGTGAGGGACCATGGACTGGTTCACGTATGGGCTAGATGGTCCACCTTGGTTCGTGTCATACTGTTTTGCGAAAATGGAAGGCTGCGACCCAGATCGGACAAAACTCTTCAACTCAACCTTCTGCCATTTTTACAGTGCGACAGTCCCCATTGCCTGCCATGGAGAAACGTAGAGTTCTGCGTCACAAACGCACCTTCAGCGCCCCTCCGATTTTGGAAGAGAGTCCTCAAAATCAAGAAGTGGATCCCGAGATCTTGAGTCCGAATGAGGACGGAATTATCGATGAAGATCTGCAGAAAGGACTCAGTGATGTGGAGCAAGAATTCTTACAACGTCGTCGTCATGAAGCACTCAACAAAATCAAGGAAGATGATGGCGAGAAAATTCTTTCACCTTATGAACAAGCGATTCAAACTATGGACCGTAAGGAACCACGATTCATCGGCGAGGCAAAGCGCTTCATCAAGGAATTTGCAAAGCGCCGCGAGTTGGAAAATGCAGTAAATCAGCCAGGATTTCAACCTAGACAACCCAGCGTGAGCTCTCGGAAAGGCCGCAGGCTTCCTATTCCAATTGATCCGCACTATGTCAAATCCTATTTCAGAGGAGTGTATGGAAACACCTACCCATAACTATAAAGACTTCCAGCTAACAATTTTCACTAGCCGTCTCTATGCTTTCTTGAATCAGACAGAAGATGAACCCTCAAACTTTCTTCCCATGCCTACTTTTATTCCTGACCGTGATGCAGATGAGAGCCCGCCCGCTTCATTATATCGAGTTGGAGAAACCGACTGGGCCAGGGATTGTGACAGTTTGGACGGGGTATCATTCAAGGATTTTGACGGACCATTCCTATCGCAGAAAGACTTTTCTAAATCACTCAAAGACCGCAATGGATTATCTTTACGTAGAGCCTCTACAGATCTGAAACAACCTATGAATCCAGCGTCTCGGGAGAAACCTAGTCTCACTAGATCGGCAACATTTTCCTTGGGACAAAATACAACACAGGAGTCTACAACCACGGCTAACACTCCCCGCGTCTCTAAGCCCAAGGTCAAGAAAGGGTTTTTTCGAAAATTCTGGTGATCTTTCGATACTCTCTTAATTCGTGTCTAGTGGTATTCTTTCAATTCATTCTCCAATTGGGGGTTGAATAGATAGGAAATCTGGATTAAATACGAGTAGTAAGAAAATGAAAATTTCATTCTCAAGTATCAGTAAAATATTTTAGTGAAGAGCACATTGCGTTTCTTTATTTCTAGAATTACCAGATATCTTTGAGTTTGAGGGAACAGCGTGTACGACGCGAGGATTCTGAAGAAACTACCGCAGTATATGCATATCACGAGCGGTGCAGCAAGGTGAATGGATCGCCAATACGTCATGGGGACTGAGGGGACAAGTAGAGCATAAATTGGCCACTTGTTTGTTAAATTCGTCACACACAGTAACTGCGGTATTTATACTACACCCTACTATGGCGCAGTTTCGGCTCCTAAATTTACTATGCCAGTGGCATCGAGTCTGTCAATGGTTCACCTCCGTCAGTACAATCACCATTGAGGGCTGTTTTTTATTTCTTCTGGCTGACCTTGACCGTATAAGCAGTAGACGGATTCTAAACCTTACAATCCTGTGAGCCGTTCTATCAGTACCAGTTTGGCAAAAGTTTTCCTTATGCTCGTTAAAGCAATCATCACCAAGCTCTGAACTTCATTCTTTTGGCATCTAAACCTGACTTGACAGTTTGTGGATAATATTGCGAATACTGGTGCCGCATGCAGTGAAACTCCCGCTGCTAATTTTCTTGTGGGCTCGGGGTACAGTTACCGGTTGACCGATACAGAAAATAGTGTGCAGCATGGGCTATCAGTTGATGGGAAGACGACGAATAGGTCAATTTATCATTTGGGTGTACCGGTTGCAACATATCTGACATCTACACCCACTTTGTTGCATGGTCTGACGGATATAATTGGTCGAAAAAACTCGAATATGTATGAAGGTATCATTACCAGCTGATTTCTAGTCTGTTATTCGGTAATTTTAATTGATTTTCCCCATCGGATAGAAGTTCAAGGCTCGTAGCCTATACCTTCGTTTACACCAACTTATTCCATGACTGATCTCCGATTTCTGATCACAGCAATCATGAGATGGACTGGGTATAGAACAGCATTTTATTTCTATACGGAAAAACATATTTTCTACTTCTTAAGTGAATCCACTTTAGATATTCAGATATGTGTTCTTGCCTACCAACCTCTCTCTTCCACTTTACATAATTAGGATGAATAAACTATTCCATCGACTTATTATAATGCTTCTTGGGTTTGGTGATTCTCAACAGCCGAATTAGAATGCATAGCTAATATTTTAAGTAGTCTAATCCCAGGCCTTATTTCTGCACTCGATCGTGGGCCGTATGCTAATTCAACCCGTTTACTCACCGCTTCGAACTCGATATTGTCGGAAAGCCGCCATGATGACTTAAAATCACTCTCGACCCCCTCTATCTTTGATGGAACCAGTATTACTGCTCGGAATATCAGTAAGGATAGCCGGAAGTCACACACACAGGCTCAAAATGATACCAGATCACAGTTATTTCTACCAACGGCAATTGTTACCCAAACAGATGTACGGACTTCAACAGTATCACTTGTCAACACGACAGCAGAAATGAGCTTTTGGAATTCCACGAGAGTTGGCAGAAAAACATATACCATAGTTCAAAGTACAGTTCGTTATAGGAATCTCACGACATCGAAGATTTTAGATGTGGAATCCCACAGCTACACTTCAATATACAATCCTTCAGCGAATTGGACGGCTTCATTTAGTAATGTGGACCTCGGTTTGACCACCACTCTACAATCAAACTCAAGCCTAGGTTATACAAAATTTACTACTAAAGCCACAACTGGGGATTTTTCAAGCTCTACGGCTGTTGTAGAGCCAAAAGATAGCAAAAACCAAAACATCTCGAAGAATTACACTGGAACCTGGTCGACATCATCCCCAACCACAACCAAGTCACAAACACAGTCAACACACTATTTTAACCATACATTCACGTCATTACCAAAAGTACTGAACTTTACAAGGTCAACACCTGCTCACGGGGGATCTTTGACCAAGATTCAATCAAGCACAAATTTTGGAGATCAACTACACCCGATATCGGTATCCGTTCCCTCCAATAGGACGACTAGCCTTCAAATGAATCCCGCAACCTTGGGCATACCGGTTAAGCATATCACGAGGACTAAATATATTCAGATTAATAATGGGAGAACGTCGACGGTGTTTATTAAGGCAAATATGAATGAGACAAAAGTGCTAGGCGACGCACCAACGTCTAAATTAACCTTGGAAAATGTTTCTAGTTTCAGAAGTACAGAGCCAACTGCCTCCATAGGCGGGACTCTTTTCCCTGGATCTTTAACAACTAGTCATGTGGGGTTCTTTAACTTTAGATCTACAAGAAACTTGACCCGAGGAACTTTTGCATATCTAAATGAATCATCAAAGCTTCATGCTCCGTCAATTTGGAGCTTCCTAATAGCATTCACGATTAGTGTACTTGCATCCTATATATGATGGCTTCACGAGATATAGGAAAGCTTGAATTGGTGCACAAGGAACCTGCATTTCCATATATTTCTTACAAATCATTTGTGTAATTACAAACTGTCTTTGAATTCGTATGAGATACGTCGCATTGTTCTATATTTAGATTACAATAAATCCGCTTATACTCCTCCTCGCACGAATTGTTGACATGGATTCCATCATGGGTATTATAAGAAGACCAAAGTTTTTTGAGTCATGTAGAGTGATGCGACCGATCAACGGGTAATTTGTAGCATCGATAAAGCAACACGTTCACTACATCACAGTAACTCACATGATTTTCGTTTTTAATCTCGCATCAGCCAACCACTGTCCCTACTTACTAGCCCCTAACTACACACAGTCTTTTCCTACAATTTTCCCTTTAAAATGACCCGGATTTTCCGACTCAGCGGAATAGCTGTAGTCGGTACGTTATGGTACGAAATTACACTGTGATGAAGACGCTTTACTAACCAGAACAGCGTGCTAGCCAGTTGTGCAAATTTAGGTAACGATATATCACTGGGAGGCAGTTTCAATTTCATCGACCATGCAAAGACTTCCAATGACCATCCGAACGACAAGCATGGTACTGCAGCCACTCAAGATACGACCTCTACAATCGAGCATACAGTCACTGTTACAGTGGGTGGATCTACACTAACTACCACGAGAACCCCAACGATCACTACTACGGTTACGCTTCCTAACAGCCATAGTAAAGCCAATAGTGGGTCAAAGGCGCAGTCTGCAAAACCAACAGCCAACATCAAAAATTCTCTGCCGATTCCAACAGTCACTCAAAGTGTCACAACTCACTGTTCCTCTCATGAAACTGTTAAGACGAGCTCACAAACTCCTGTGCAAACTAGTGATGTTACGATTATAACAGTCCCCGGGGCTTCCGGAAATGTTACATTTACGTTCACAACTGGCACTCACGAAGAACCAACGCAAAGCAGTTCTCAAATGAGTATTACTAGTGGAGTTGGCTTTAACCACACCACAAAGACCTTGGTACTTCCTACCGGCGGATTCACTTTGACGAAAAACAAAACAAAAATCAGCATCACAAAATCAACTTCGGCAACAACCTCAAAGAATAAGCCCACTGATCTGGTTACAAAAACTTCAACAGAGATGTCTACTGAAAATCCAAGTGGAACAGAGCCGAAAGACACTCGAACGGGTATTCCCATCATGGGAGTAACAGCTACACCTGGAAAATCCCATGGTCTAAGCCAGAAGCGTACTCATATTCTCAGTACACTCTTAGTGGCAGCGGCAGTTATTGGGTTTGTAGAAAATTTGTGACCGCAAATGATCATGTCCATGATGGCTACTGCTTTTGTACATCATTGGTGCTATTCTCGCTTTTTGTGCACCACTAGTTGTCAATTTTAGGGTCTATCCACAAATTTATATCGACTGCATGTACTAGAAGTGTTAAACTTAAGTATTTACGCTAATGTAGATTTTGTGTCACACGACCCGAGTGGATTTAACACGTCTGATCACTCGATGCCTGATTTGAGCTTGCATTTTGTGCAGCTTCCATCACTGCCTTCTATCGTCCTCCCGTTCCCACATTCTTCTCTGTGCTTCAACATTGAACCTTCACTTCACAACTTGCTTTTCATCGCTTGCTCAAGAAACACTTTGCTCTTTGCTCTTTGCTCTTTGCTCTTTGCTCTTTGCTAAAAACCCAAAAAACTTGTAAAAATGACTGTTCGTCTTTGTCTGGTCTTTGCATTGAGTATGATTGCTCTTTCCGATGCAATTTCTCAACTATCCGAATATTCGACGGTTACCAGTGAGCCTTCGAACATTCAGTCAGGTAAGCACATATCAGATTATCGTAGAGATTAGAAGTCTGACTGAAAACCCCACGTTTTTTCAGGGTATTATGAAAGCACTACACTCACGGCTGTTATTTGGAGAACTACTCTGTCGAGAGGCAGTACCTCAACATATATGACGACTACAAAAACTACCGTCATGGTACCTAGCTCCACGTCGAGTCCTACGGCCAAGTTATTGCCAGCAACAAAAAATTGCACATGTCCGATAAAGAGAAAGTCAAATAGTAGGGATAAAGCTCTCTGGAGTCCAGTTGGCTGGTTGGACAATGCCTCGGAGGGCAAAGATTACAGAGTTCCTCCTGCGGGACAGTGCATAGAGTGTCTTGTCACGGGAGAGGAAGCAGAACCCACAAAACGACCTGGACACGACATGACCGAACCATATGAGAGTGGCCCAGGACAGGAGTCAGATGACGATAATGAACTCGATAAACCAGTGGATGATCCGCCTGCTGACCACCCTGAATTGCTGACAGGCACGTACAGTGATGGGCCCAAGAGTACAATCATTAGTCCAAGCACCACAAGTAACAGTGAAGGTCTCTATCCTTTCGCAAATGCCACCAACAGCTTATCTTCCGTTGCCCCGAGCAGCGTCTCCAATGATTCACAAGTAGATTTAGGAATTGTGACCCCACAGGCAACAAATACCGATACGACGCTCACTGAAAATCAGAATAGCGGCATTTCTACTAGCCCTCCTGATTCGGCTGGAGTAACGGTGTCCCCAAAGGCAAGACATCTTATTGCATTTTGGGTTGCAGTGCTGGCGGTACTTTTTGTTCAGGGCCCGGCTACTATTTTACAGTCATGAGATTATCTTTAGTATATGAATGTTTTGAACTACACGAATGCATTAGTCGCTCTTTATGGAGGTTTGGAGTTTCTGGGCGTTAAAGGGGCCTTCTATATGCTCTGTAGGCATGTGGGTTTTATCTGAATTGCGGCCTAAAACCTGCTCTTTGATGTTTAAAGAAATTGGTTTTCACGACAATGAAGGATTGTTTACATTGTATTATTGTAGTTGATGTACAGAAAATAGAAGCATATTTATAAAAAAAACAATTGCTACTTCAGTTCTTCAGCACATCCATGAGTACGTCACCTTTCTGACACTCTTTATAAACTTGAAAACTACATAGTGGTCACATAAACTTGCGTTCAGTAAGGGTTTTAACACTCTCGCTGTGAATTAGCACCGGATCGTCAAAATTTATGAATGGGCGGGCGGCATACATTACATAACGTACTCCATAAGTACGAGTACAAAGTAAAAACGGAAACAGGGAAGCTATTCTAGACAGATTTCTTCGAACATATAATAGGCATGACCATACCAGGTGACCATGTTCTATACAAAATGACGGGAGATTCCGCATTATAACCGAAAGCTTCCCCATATGTTTCACGGCTAAGAAGTGTGCGAGGATAAGTATTTTCTTTGGAACTTTCTCTAGACAAGCAATGAGTGTTAAGATACCGTTTGAACCAAAAATCAACTGAAACCGCCTACATAGTTCTCCGACTGGCATCTAGTCCGTTGAGCTTTGTGTTTTTCTTCCTGTTTCTCCAATGGAAAGCGTTAAGGCCGCGTATTTTTTGTTCGACATAATGCTTACCTTTTGAATCAAAATATGAGTGTAATATCACGCATAAACTCGTGTGCGTACTGACCTAAGTAGTACGTAATTTGTATGACCATGGGCGATCATTTACGCTTGAAATCAGTGGATTTTGGAAACCCTTACCCACAGCCCGAAATCCATGATGGATTTTGTGTCGCCACTATTTATTCGGGTCCGAGCCCCTTATTTTCCATTAATACATACTCCTTTTCCGTTGTATTCTCTCTTCTTTAACATCGTTCTCATCGAAGTTTCACAAGATGCTGGCCATCAATCTGATTGTTTTAAGTGTTCTCCAGCAGCTGGTCTTGTTGGAAGCTCATGCAGTGACGAAGACTGCAGATGTAACAGCAATTGGAAATAGGTAATAGGCATTCTTGTTTGCGTTCTTTCAGTGACTGATAAAACATAGCTCGGCTATCATCACTGCTACGCCGGTAGAATCAAATGAACCAACAACAACTGTTCTCGTGGCCACCCTAGCTGAATATTCAAACGAAGTAATAACAGAGGTTTTAACTGCTATTCCTCATGAGTTAAATGAGCCAACGCAAGCTGTTATTACTGGCTCTCCGGTACAGTTGGAAGTTGATGAACCCTTGCCTACAACATCACAATGGCACGGACAAGCTTATGATGCACCATACCATGACCCTTATCAATGGCCTGATCACCCAGGGGACACATTGTACGGTTACGAAGATGAGTTTGGCCGTGTATATCTGCCAGTACCACCAAACGTATACGGGATGACGCCAGAGAGTGTTGATTGCATTGGATATCCAAGTCCAGACTCTATTATTACAGAGGACTCCTTGATATTCATAGACGATGAAGGATCGGCTTGTGTTGTCACTCCGGGGTGTAAGACTCCACGTGGTATTACCACTTGTTAATTCAAGATATTAACAGTCGACAGATGATGAAGACGGAAAAGCCTACAGTCAGCCATTGTATTCAGAAGTTTTTCCATATTACGGAATGCCAATCCCCGATATAGATAATGAAGATATGGACGATGACATTGACGATTACGATTACATGGACGATTTAATGGTAGAATACATGGCAAAGCCTACGGCAAAGCCTAAGGTAGAGCCTAAGGTAGAGCCTAAGGTAGAGCCTGAGGTAGAGCCTAAGGTAGAGCCTAAGGTAGAGCCTAAGGTAGAGCCTAAGGTAGAGCCTAAGGTAGAGCCTATTGTCGCAGGGCCTTTGGGAGAGCCTAGGGATATGGCCTTTGTTTCCTTGGGCACCAGTTTGCTTCAAAGGAACTTATATCGTCGGGCTTGGGTCTATTTTCTGGCCAGTGGTCTCGCAATCTTCTTACTTTAGGCAGGCCTGTGCGTGTTTCCAATTATTCTTCTCTATGAAGATTAGACTGGGGTTCATCTTGTTAGTTATGGGGTCATCATTCGGCGGGTCCTTATCAATCCTGTAGTGGGTATGTAGTATTAACAGAGCGCTTAAGTACGTATAACTTCGAGAGAGAATGAAACGAACACTAAATTCATGTCCTCGTTCTTGGTATCTTTCTAACCTCAACCTTTTTTCTTTCGAGAAGGATCATAAAATGTACGGGAAAAAGAGGCCCATGGCCAGGCCAAAGTTCTTGAGAGAATTTATACTTTGTTTGAATTAAGCAAAAAAGCCTTAAACACAAAATATTTACTTCCATCCTACCATGCATGCGATCTGCAAATCTTCAGCGGCTAGGTCTACCAAAGTATTCGCACGGCAAAGCTACTAGAGTTTTTATGATACTGTTAAATTCACACATTCTCTAGCTTGCATATTAATAGCTATTAATTCACTTTCACTTTCTCCATGTTAACTCCATTTCCATAACATCAGGACTTGGTTTCAGTGAGCGTTTTGTAGTCAGCAGCGGTTTAGATCATCTTTTAAAGTTGTAGATACGGAACTCCATATCTAATATGGCCAAATCCCTTTGAAATTGCCAAATGGTAATAGGCCGAATTATCTTGGATAGCTTGTTACAAACCAATGTCTTGTGGAAAGGAGTGCTTATTCCATGACTAATCAACAAAATTAGTCTCGTGCCTGTTGACGTCATGGCCGTGCACCCTTAGGGCCTATTCGCCCAAAGACTTCCGATCCGATTCCCGCACCAAATTTGAGAAGTTGTTGGATGGCCGACCGAGCGAATTTACCGTTCCGAAGAAGCGTCTAAAAGGCCGACGATTTGACCCTTCGGAAGTCCAAAATTCACTGACTTTCGGACCGATCATAGGCGAGCGCACTCTAACAGTGCCCAGCCGGTTTTTGTTGTCGTTCGGGTGTAAGCGAGGAGTTCCCGAACTCCCACCTTCTCTAACCCAAACAGATGATGAATTTTACAACATCGCAGTGCGGCCTTGCCATTCATCCACCCAAAGTTACAAAACAGCTGTACTTCACCGCTAAATTCATTCCACAGGTCTTGTCGACAGAAGATTTTCTGTGTGCCGTCGTCTCTGACTCTCAATACTACAGACATAATACTAGTGCTGGAGCAATCTTCGGTCTTTCAGATCTTCGGTGCTCGATGCTTGAACCAGTGAAGTGGTAGCGGCGGTTGCCGTTGTTTTGCGGAATATTGGCACAGTGAATTTTGCGAGTGAGTTGTGCACGGACCAATTGGTTCCTTCGCGGAGGAGTCGCTGACTATAACAAGTGTCAGCTGCCGTAAGCGACTAGCCAATAACCAGCTCTGCAGCGACCTCACTAGATTTTTGTTTCTGTTTTGTCATTTTCTCTGTTTTTCGGAGAAGTGATAGTGCTCACATATGGTGGAGTCAGCTACAGATGCGCTGCTGTAGACGGGCGCTAAGCTTGCAAGATGCGCCCATAATCGGTCCGAAACTGGGTGGATTTTCGGAGTTCCGATCACGACCAAGGGTCCACAAGGTTATCGAATCCTCCGAACGCAGAGGATTTCGGGCGCTAGCAGAACGCCAAGATCCCGGCGGTCGGCCGTCCGATTTCGGTTCGGACAGCTGGTGAGGCAATCGGATCGGAAGACGTCCTTACATAGGCACCCTGAGACACTAAAGAAGCATGGAATATGCATGTATTTATTAATATAATTTAAGCTCCGCGATATAACCAAATTGAAACAAACATGAATCCTCAGAATCCTTTGTTGTATACCAGTGCTATGGCAGTGCTGTCCAACAGCAGCGTAAACGTACGTTGGATTCTATAATTAGCATTGGTACCACCCCAGCTGAACCGGCTATACAAATAACTCTACATCCCTCACATCCCACCACTCTGCCCTACTTGAACACTTCCTCCAATACATACACACATCACCGCCATGGGCTGCAACACCTCCAAACCCAGCACCAAAGTGCCCTGCAACATCTGCAAAACCCCAATCAAAATCTACGAGCTCCCCCCGAGCACGAGCGACCGGATTTGCGCTGCGTGCCTTCGCGAAAATAACAGGCACAAGGCTGGACTGGCCGGTAGTACAAAAGCAAAAAAATCACACGGGCTGCCAGAAATCCCGGGGTGAGGAGATGCCGATGTAGTTGAAACGGTATGTTTGACTCTGATATTTACAATGTAAGATGTCTGGTTATCTGATAGAGTTAATTGTTAGATCGGGGTTTAACGGGCTGTATTGATTTTTTTGTTTCAAGCGGTAGATTGCTAGGACTTTGAATTTGCAAATAGCGCATTGCTGGGGGAATTAAGATTGGGAGGCATATATCTTTAACTTGTGTTTTTCAATGTGGGCAATTATCAGAACTAATGGGGCTTATAATCTGTCGAAATACTGCCTCTAGTTCACTGAAGTGAAGGTCAAATTCTGTTTGAAAAACATGCTTAGAATTAGAATCGAGTTAAGTATTTTTTAGATGAGAAAGTCGCCTGTTATCAGTAATATTCGTTATTTCTAATTTTGTGATCGGGGAAATCCTTGGTGTATCGGTCGCAACAAGTGTATACTGGTGATCGCCCATTCGAGTGATCGCTTCTAGGTAAAGGCTGGATTTTCCACTGACGACAGATCATTATTTTGATGTAGTTAGAACTTAGATGTCGCCTCCTTCACCAGCCTTGGGATCTAATTTTCCGCCCCGATGTTTTTTCTTTGGTACATCCTCGTAGTCCAGACTCGAGACTCTCCAGATTGTAAGGGAAGATATCCAATCTACTTCAAATCATAGTCAGAACTGAAAAAGTCCCCGAAGTGAGATGTGGAGGATTTCTAGGAAGTATGATTACGTCTTGAGAATTTCTCCATGGTGCTACGAATTCCGAAAAAAAAGCACTTGTGAAATTCACCTGGATTCAGACACCACTCAGACAAAATATAAAAGGTCAATTCCCTCCTCGCTTACCCCTGAGACGATAACACCTTCTCATCTATCTATTCTTAAGAAACGCTCTTTCGTCTGTTTCCTTTTTATTTTATCAAGACTAAAGAGTTTTCTCTTTGAACGAGTCAACCACTCTCAACTCTGTCTTATTAATTTTCTGGGCGGTTTATTACCATGCCTTTTATCAACCCTCCGGCTTTGCAGCGCTGTTTGGCTTGTAATACTGCCTTTTATCGTGTCAAGGAGAATCCTGATCGAGGCTTGTGCGGAACGTGCCTGGGGATAGAATTTTGTCAGCGTGAGATTGCAGCTCAGAAGGCTGTGGTAGCTCAGGCTCTGGCAGCTCAGGAAGCTGTGACAGCTACGATACCCCAGGGGAATACACAAGCTTCTTCGAATACTCAACCTAGTACTGAGAATCAGTTTCCAATCATTTCACATTGGCCTACAGGTTCCTCTGGAGGGTCCTCTGGCTACTCAACTGGTCACCCAAGTGCCCCCAGCCCGAAAAGTTTTACTGGATGGCCACCTTCTTCAAGTAGCGAGCAACCTGTGACGAGACAAGCATCTTCTACCATGTCAGCTGTCGCCTGGGGGAAAACCGCAGTTAGAGATGCCTCACAAGATATCGCAGGAAAGCATTCTGTGTCTAGACCTGAGACCTCGGGCGAGTCGTCCACCGCATGGGAGCGGCTAGCTAGGAGCACCCCACAAGATACCTCAGGAAATCGATCTGTGTCTGGACCAGAGTCCTCGGTCAAGTATTCCACCGCTTGGGAGCGACTAGCTATGAGCACCCCACAAGATACCTCGGGCAGGCGTTCTGTTTCTGAACCAGAGGCAGCAGGTTTGTCATCCACCACCGGCAAACAACCAGCCAGTGGCCAAACCCCACCATATATCTCTAGATCGCTACCAGATGGGAAGTACTACGGCCTCATGAAAGGTGTACGATCCCCGATTGTTGATTCCCAGGGGAATGGGACAAACGTTGTTGCTCTTGCTGCACAAATTCCCCCCCCTGTCCCTCCGCCTAACAGTAAACCACCTCCGGAATCTGGTTCACCTGGTACCCGTGCCTCTCCGCCTAACCTTAACCCACCACCGGACTCCGGCACTGCTTCCTCCCCGGTTAATAGTAATCCACGGGAATCTGGCTCATCAGATAATAACGGCCAACCTACGCGAAGGCGACGGAGAGATATGTTTAAAGATTGGTGGAAAAATTTGTTCAATATCAAAGTAAGCATTGGATCCAATGTAACATTGATGCACTCTAAAAACGGTAACAGCGGAGGTGAAGAGACCCGGAGAAATCCTAATAACTTATAGAAACGAAAATCGGTGAGTTTCAGAATTTTCCAAAGTACGCGATGCACGAGCTAACTATAAACTTGTATCGTTCTAGAAGACTCGCGTTTCTGCCGTTTATGCTCGTCGGATTGGTTTAAGTTTCAATGGCTCTCCTATGTTTAGAGTAGTGTTTCATAAAGTGATAGCCCCTTTGTGTTTTTATCATGGTTATAGCCTAAATGGGCTGCTTGTATGAGTGCATTTATTAGTCCTGTCATCTTTCGAGGTCGGGTTCCGGAAATTACTAAAGTAATAAATGATATGAAGTACTCCCAATGGGCTTATTGAAAAACCCACGAGATTCATCAGCCGCAGATAATGACTACGAGTAACTGAATGAAGGTTATTTCACATCGTAGACTTGAAAAATTCTTTTGATTATTGGAAAAAGACGTTCATACAGGTGCTCCTTGGTGCCTGTGGTGGACCTGAGCTTGCGAACTTCAATACAAGCATGCCAAGGAGACTAGCATCCCTCGGGGCCATCTTTGTTGCCGTCACCAACGTTTGACGCACACGAACGAACGATGATAAAACATGCTAGATACGAGATGATATAGCACAGGTATAATGGTAGCGGTTAAGTGATTCACGTAAACACCGACATAAGCTATTTTTAGCAGCTTTAAGCATGAATTTTATGTAGCACTCACGTTGGTTAACGTGCAATGTTGAGTTCGCCAGTATGCAATAATTTTGGCCGTGGACAGTTTCTATGCGAAAAGGGAAAATGTTGCTTTAAGAACACCATTATAGCAATGTCCTCCATTGAACTATGGGCCAAGTAGTTGGCCAACGGCAAAAACCAGTGTATCGGTCCACACATTTCGGGCGAATGCCGAGTGAGTATTCATGACCACTGGGATCCTGTCTAACTGAAATGCAAGGATCGTTTATAAAAGGTAGATAGCACATGAATACTGTCGCAGATGATGAAATCTTTATAAAGTAACCTGTATACGGTACTGCCATAGCCACTTCGTGACTACACATCTAAAATGAACAATCAATCAGACGAAGACCGTAGACGCGTCCAAGAAGATCTTGCCGAATGCCATCTTGCTCAGTATAGAGGATCTTGCAGATGATCCAATAAACCAAGCTGTACCAACTTTCCCATAACGACATTGGAAACTACTAGCGAAATAACGAGCAATGTAGGTCCCTCTCTTCAATTCTCCAATTGCTACCATGGTGGGTCGCGTTATTCAATTCCTCCTTCGCCCCTGGACAGGACGTCTTCCTCGTGACAGCAAAACTGATGGTTCTCGTCATGTTAAATGTCGCGAATGTAAAAAGCTGTTTAGAGTCTTTGACGAAGTTGAAACTGACAGGCCTATACCACGGTATGTATGCGAAAGATGTCAAGGAAGACCAAACCCGAAAACGGTGAAGGGAACACCGGCGCATCAGAGAAAGAAGAGAAATAAGGAAAAGAGACGTAAGACGTGGAAAAAGATTTTGACTCTCGGAATATGCTAGGCTAACATCTGTCTGAGTAGAGATTTCGTAAATATATAGCAGAATTGTTCCGCACTATAGAACTTGTTTTCGATAAAAACCTGGGTGATATTTAGCCTTGCAGTGATCTTCATATCGTAAGGGACGATAGTAGTCTTCAGGTTAAGTAGTGTTGTAAACTGATCTAGAGACACACAGTCTCCAGTGTCGAATTGCTCGAAATTTCCAATTCGAATTGTAATCTTCTAGGCCATATCGTGGTTTATACAACTGTGAGCCCCAAAAGCTGTATTTCAAGATCCGTAATGGCCTGGTGTATGCTTTGAGCCGTCAATCTTGGACAATCACTCGTTCAGCGTACACAACATCTTATCTCGAAATATTAGCCTGGACCTTGTTCTTACTAAACACTATTCCACAGAGTCTTAGTAGTAGTGATACCGTTAATTGTGAGGTCAGATACATCGTATTGTGATCGAAGTACAGAATGAATGAATGATCAGGTGATCTCGTAGTCGCTCTCAAGGGTGACTAATCTCGATGATGTAATACCCACTAACGATGTTGGAGGCATCACGTGGCTCTCTCGCCAATGGTGTTGATCACAGAACAGCGCTGGAAATCGCATGTGAAAAACTCAGATGTCGAAGACTGGCCCAGATCCAATGGCCTTTTATGCGACAGGCTAATCGGCCACGCAGCAGGGTTGAGTGCCGAGTGATTCTCTATGATACACCGGACATTGAATTTGTCTCGTACCCAGTCCATTCGTTAATTCTATTGTAAGTCGTGCCTCGGCTGAATACGGATATCCCGGAGTCTAATGCAGCTTTGCGGAAATTGCGATTTGAAAACAAAAAACCATTTGGCTGGAAGTCTAGACAAACCGGTACCATGATTGACTCAGGGTATGGTGGAATATTGGCCTGAATTAACGTCACAGATGATCACTAGGCGTTATAGCGTTTCGCGGCATTAACATATCACTCGATATTTTGGCTCGCCATCTGTCCCTTTCGAATGGAAGATGGAGAACGTGTTTCAGCCTACAGCCCTGAAATGGGAAAACGTGGTGTTCCAAGCCTTGCAAAAGATTACTGGTACATAAATAGTGCTGATAGTTTTCCCATAACTCTTACTCAGAATAACACGAAAGATACCCGTACTAACTGTTAACACACGACCCGCATCGGTTACAGTCTCCACTCCACGAATCCTCAAACCATGGCGAATCCGGGCACGCCAGAAAACTCCAAAAATGGCAAATCTAGGTATATGTCCTCTTTCCGCCACCGTATGAAGGACCTTGGCAACAAGATTCGTCACCCTGGCGATCACTCGAACAGTGTTGGAGAACTGTTCAAGAACCCACTCTCCTCTGCCGAAGTTACTTTGCGGAACTTGAAACAGCCGTTTATACGGAGCCATTGCCACAAATGCCGCAAATCGTATCGCCGTTCTGACATGATTGAAGTCGGGTTCGAGACATGGGAATGTGACGGATGCATGCGCAAGGGCACGCCAAAGACAACTTCCCCTTGTACAAAATGTGGAATCATGGTGGAAGGTGCTGTGAGCTGTGAAACCTGCCTCATGGCTGATGCTGCAGCGGCCTCCGTTGGTATGAAACCACTGCAGAGACGCGAGGACTATGCCACTATCAAAGATGGGATGCCACCGCCTCCAGTTCCGGCTCAGTCTCTAGCTGGCATGAAGCATCGTCGTTCAGATTCGAATACAACTGGCATGACCGCGCCTCCTACGCAGAGACGGCGTTTCTTCGGAAAAGTTAATCCGTTTGGTAAACGAAATAAGCAAGATACCGATGCTGGTAGTTTCAATGGCACAAGAAGTAACCAGGGTAGTGAAGCTCAACTTTCCGGGAACCTAGATGTTGACGCAATGGACATCGAGAAAGAAACTGGATCCACAACAAGTTTCAAGTCTTGCTTGAGTGCGCAGGCTCCTGTGTTGCCTCAGATCCAAACTTATGGAAGGCTGGATGCGACAGCTATAACCGGTTCAATGAGAAGCAGAGAGCAGAATGTGGCCGATCAATATGTTCGTCGTGAGATCGAGAAAACTGAGAATATATACCAAAAACTAAAAGATGTTCAAACTCAGGACGAAAACGACCGCCGTCAAAATCGGGGTGAAAGCAAAATTGATACCAAGATCACCGAAACTAATTCTGGAGCTCCAGTCGCCGGCCCAAAGATTTCAACTCCAATCAATCCTGAAGAAGATGGTATTAAAAATATCAAGGTCAACGTCACTTCCGAATCATCGATGATGAACAGAGCACCTGGAATGAGGCATGGCAGTTCTACCTGGTTTGGAAGTGTCAGGGATATTTAAATAGTTATTCTTAATCTCTGTTACCTTTCAATAATATGACGTCTTGTACAATAAAAGCGAGCAGACCGATTTGTACTATTATCGATCCTGTGTGTAGGCAAGATTAAATGCAACTTCATATTTGGCACATGATTCGTCCTATGCTATCGATTATAGAAAACCCAGGCTGTTTAGTGAGACTTCGCGTAATATATAATAAGTCCAATTGTAGCCTAACCGCCTCTGATTCACAGTGTTGCCCTTTCAAAAAAACGCAAATCTCTCACAAAAAGAGAAAGATATTCAAAAACATACACATAATTATATGCGATTTCAGCCTAAAAGATGATCTCTAGATGTATTTAGTGGTTACTGGTGGAAGCAAATACATATATCCACATATTCTTCAGTCTCCAACGGCGAATATGTTTGCAGACTTGAAAATAGACTTAGTGTGTCGTGAATCCAACAGAAACAAGCCGAATTCAATACACGATGACTATGACCATTAATATTTGGAGTTGAATTGAAAAAAAGGCTGATATTAGCTTCTTTCTACGGTTATCGTGTCATACAATTCGGTTGGGCAGACGCGTACAGATTTTCACTTCACAGATACGCCACTCAAACAATCAACACACCTGTGTCTATAAAACTTCCACCACTTCCACTCTGCCACTTGCGAACCCCAAATCTCACAAGAAGTGCGTTCATCCATTATTTCCTGTCTCCACATCTCTTTAACACCACCAACAACAAAAGTTTTATTAGCTAACATCGCAGTGGATATCAGCAGAGTCTTAGCAACACTCAAAGAAGAACTTCCCAAGATGAATACCACCCGGGAGATTTTTGAAGACGGTCTCAGATTGGTAAAGAACGTTTTACCAAATCGGAAAAAACGGTGTGACCAGTGCGTCCTGAAAATGTCGTCGATCGGTGATCTCCACGAATACAACGACGAAAACGGCCAGTCCCTTCTATGTAACAAGTGTTACATCAACAGCAATCGCCGGCTCTGGAGAAGTCAGAAAGGGATGACTAGAAATATCCCTTGCTATCACTGCAATCGTTTAGTAAAGGTACTTCTGAATCTTTTAGAAAACTTGGATGAAGACGATTACACAGTGCGCTGCCAGTCATGCAAGTCTGAAGTTGAAGCCAACTATGCAAGGAATGGGAAAAAATGCAGCACCCAAAATCGGACCTTGACGGGAGAAGACGCATCAGACCAAGAGGAAGACAGAAGTGATGCATTTTCAACTGATGCTACAACTGAAAGAACCGAGGAATATGAGAGGCCCCTGTCACCAAAGTCTCGTATTCGCTCTAGCTGGAGCTTGAATTACGCGAAGGTTCCTCCTCGCCTGCGGTCAACTTCTCTGGCCTCGCAGCAGAGTGTATACGCCTGGCGTGATGCAGACAACCCAAACTTGATAAAGTTTTCTAACACTACCTTGGTTGCATCGGAAACTACTGCGACACTCAACTCAAACCCTCCTTCGGCTCCCGGGGCGTTGTCTACACCTCAACTTAAATCGGACGACAACCTATCAGGAAGCAATCAGACCAATGAGAACCAAGGTCACCAAAGGACGTCCTTTTTACCAGAAATCGATGTATCGTCTGAAATGAGTGATTGGATCCAACAGGATGCCGCATTCTTTCATTCTGGTTCACAATAATAGAGATATTTGGAGACGCTGTGGTTAGGTTTCAACAAGTAGGGTTTTTGCTGACGTTGAACCCCCACTCAACCTCAAATTGCATTGGACAAGAAACAAACTGTTTAGATCACAGATTCGCATGTTTTTGGATTAGATTTAGAATTGGAGCAGGATTAATTCTGATTTAGATCGTTTCATAGATTTAACTAATCCAATCTTCATATCACATCTGGGTCTTAGTCGAATTGCACAGGTTTATTTTCCCAGCGTGATATGTAATCTCGAAATGATAGAACCCACAACGCACAATGTGTAAACGTATTTACGTCGCAAGGCCATTGGAAAGCAACATATACTTTTTGTACACGATACGCATCTAAAAATACAGTATATTTGCCCGCAAAAATCGATGGTTGACCTTCATGTTATATCAGATAAGAGGAATGCTGCTAAATATAAACTGTAAATGATTCCTCCGGAAAATCATTATGTCTCCGCTATGAAAGGGACATCTAATCACACGGAGAAGTAATGCTGGCTTGCCAACTCCCTACCACGACAGAGGTTGTCCTGCGGCTGCTGGTCAGAGTAGACGGTTGGCACAAGAGGAGGAACTTACTGTGATGGCATGATAGTAATGCGAGAGAGAACAGTCGGAGAATGCCTGTGATGGTAATGAAGGGAGAGAGAGAGATTAGGGGGGTAGCCTGCTCTGTTGACGGTCCGCTCCCCCAAGGATGTTAGCGGAAAACCCGCCTCATGACTGCACGACGGCCACAGGAGGATGAACTTGTTGTAATTTCATTGGTATAAGCAAGCGAGAGAGGATGGTCAGAGAATGAAGGCGAAGGTAATGAAGAGAGGGGAGGGGGAGCGGGGAGGGTAGAATGTCTTTGAAAGATGATGGGACCGGATGCATCAATACAATTGTTCCCCAATGCATGGAAAGTTAGAAACCGAGTGCCAGCTCATGCAACTCTCGCATCCATGAATGTTTGCCCGACCAATGTCGTAGAAGACTATAAATGTGTGCAGTTTAAGTTATTATGGTAGGCACAGTTTCAATAGGAAGGATATTAATTTTCGCGGTGTAATATCAGAGTGTAGATATAGACTTTCATTCGATAGGACGTTGAAGGAAACAATTACATTCATAATTTGACAAGGACAAATATACGCATCCTACTAGAGCTGATAAACTAAATCGATTACAGAACAAACAAAAATTAAACATTATAAACCAGATACCTGATTCAAAAAACCCCTGAGAAGTTAAAACAAAATTCCAAACACTCGAAATGATGACGTTATTTAAAATCGCCATGAAAACTACTGGAATACTTCCCGTGAGAATCTCGGAGACTGCCTCAGAGTCCAATTTACTGTCTGTAGGTGGTCGTTTACCGTAGGATACGAAGGTCTCTCGAGCGGAGTAAAATCTCCAGATATTCTAAAACGGTAAAGTTATAATATCCTGGTGTTGTCGCACCATATGACGCTTTAGCCTACCACCATGGTACGCTATCGCTTTATTGACCCCTTAATATACTTCTCGCAGGCTCTCAAATCTGAAATTCCAAGATCTGAACTCTATACGAATTTGCCCCCACCTCCAGATTGAAGTCGGATATCGAAAATTAGAAGAGTCTGTAGAAGTCTGCTCAAAACCTCCCGACTTCTAAGGAGAAGAGTTTCATTAACAACCAAGATTAGTATAATCCTTCCTCTTCACTTTATTTTAGAACAATGTACAGACATGTTAGTATGTTAGATAACAAAACATTCATTGGTTAGCAGAGATACCATCTGTTCCATCATCATTTTTCCTCATCAAAGAAGAGCCACTCGTAGGTTGTACAGTGGCTGACTCTTTGCTGGTCCACCAAAACCAGCCTTTTTTCTTGGGGGCAGCGCCTGAGCTTTCTTCTTGGTTCTCTTCATTAGCATGACGGGAAGGACCTACACCAAACACCCTTGCTGCCCTTGCAAGACCTTCTTGAATGGCATTGCGGCGTTTTCGTCTAGCATTGGACTCGAACTTTGGGAACGTGGTGTACTCGTGCTCATCTCGTGGGAGTACTTCGAAGTCTGCCATAGTTGGAAACTGTACACGTGAAGACGTGCAACTACTCCAGGAACTAGTCCTCGAAAGGATACTTGACCGGCTACTTATTATGCTTGATGACCTCGGAATGTCAAGACTGGCAGAAGGACGGTGCCCACGACGAACGAGAGGATGATCCGTCGAAGTTGACGATGAAGGTGTTTGGCGATGTTGTCGTACAGAAACCGATGCCGATCGTCGAGCCGGCTTCCGTCGAGCCACTCGGGATTCACTGTCTTCTGTAATCAACTGTGAAATTCGACGGTAGTTTCGTCCTCGTTCCTCTGAAACTGGCGCATCCTCGAAATTTAGTAACTTCTGTTCCCTATGTTTGGCTCTAACTGAAGGAATTGGGGTCGCTTCATCTGTCTTGAGTTTCGTTTTTTGCTTCGTGAGATCGTCTTTGGAACCAACCGGAACCTGAGTCTTCTCGAAATTATCAGTGCTTTTGACTTCAATCTTCTGTGATCGGAGTACGGGTTCGATGGGGATCTCTTCAGTCACCGAAGCAGCGGGAACTTGCGTATCCACAACAGAAAAATCTATAGAAGACAACTTTGGCAAGGGAGTTAGAGTTGTAGAAGGAAAAATGTTCGCATCAAGCTGCACTGAGTTGGAAACTTCTTCGTTTTCGGCGATCCGCGGCATCGATTGTTCCGAATCTTGGAAGTCCTGTGCAATCTTGCTAGTCGTGTCTTTTCCAGCCTGGAGAATATCTAGATATAACCGATCAATATATATAATGAATCTGGTATTATACCAGCCGTGTACGCACCTGCTCCAAGGACAACTTGTGTCCTTGAACCTTCGTTGATGCAAGTCGAGTCCTCCATACGAGTATCGGATGACATGATGCCTAGTTGAAGTTTTTCCGTTTGGACATTGCAAGATTCATTGATATGCGGCCGTTTGCATGAGTCTTTCAATGTGTGCAGCATGATAGAGTTTTTCCGCTGCGGAGTTTCCAACAAACTTTCCAACGATGTTTCTGACTCTGATTTTTGTATTATTGATGGAGGTTTCTGCAGAGTTGTGGGATCGGATTGCGAATCATGGGTTCGGCTATCCTCTCTCAGTTCTTCGTCCATAGTAGAGTTTGGCTTTTCGTGTGCAATGGTCGTTTCGCAATTTTCGTGACCACCAAACATGGCGTTAGAGTTGTGGTAGAGTTTATAATTTGCACCCGTGCACCGAAAGAAATCTAGTCGTGGGTTGGTTTAGGGCTTAGAAATCACGTGAGTCGTGTGTTGGGCACTGGCGTGGTTACCCGCATTAGAGGGCTTGCATTATTCACAATCCCTAATACCATGGGCTGTTCATTTTTCGACGGGCTCATCTCACCTGGGTTTGCATTTCGCTGTCACCTTCTAATCTACAAAATAATTTTGGATGGTATTGGTAATGAATGTTAATAAATTTGTTGTTTGGAAATACGTAAATGGTGAGGCGGAAAACATCTTGTCTCTCCATCATGAAAATAAGTTCATTGAAAGGTGCGACTTACACGCTGAAAATCTTGGCTCAAGCTGCACTCATGTTATCATTTTTAGCCAGCTACACATTACGCTGGTATAAAAAAGCAAATACGTATTGCCATGGGCTACGATAAGCGTTATATCGGTGCATTCTCATGGCTAGTAGATGATTTTAACAATGCTAAAAATTCATCCGCAGTGACGCACAGTACTGTATCCGACAAAACTACTACAATTTCACATATTTGAAGGTGTTGAAAATAAAATCATGAAAAAAAAAAAACAGACAAGCGTGAGAAACTTTTCTGGCTGGAATTATTTGCGCAGATTAATATTCATACCGTAAAAATTAAGTCATCTCAGATTTCTGGTTTCTCTTCCACCTTCCGTCTCTTATTTTTTCCCTCCTCCCATTTTGCATTATAGTAGTCCCAATCTATTCCCCGCGGTTTGTTGTCTGTGGATGTAGGTGATGTTGCTGGTCTCTTTCGCTTGGCCTGGTGCAAAGCTTCATCGGCTCTGCGAACGGCGATGGATGCGGGCCCTGTAGTTGCAGTAGCTAAGGTATTGTGATCCTCTACCGAGCCTTCAATACCCTTAGGGGCACCAGTGGCAAGCTTAATCTTCAACGAAGTCTGCTGTTTTGCCGTGCCTAAGTTTTTATTAACCTCCGCAGAGCCATTACTAACCTTACGCGAACCAGTCGCAAGCTTAATCTGGCGTTTTGCCGTTGGAACCGCAGTAGCTAAGATCTTATCATTGTCTACCGAGCTATTTTTAAGATTAGGCGCACGAGCGTAAAGCTTGATTTTCTTTGCCGCCGGTGCTGGTGTGCTCATGACAGTATTGGTAATCGCCATGGTCGGTTTCCTACTAGAGGGAATTTTCGGCGTCTTGCAATTGATATTGGGACCCTGATCATTTTTGGCAGAGCTCTTATTTGGAAAACTTGGAGCATCGTCTCGTTTGCGTGCATTGAAGAAGGTATTTCTATCCTTGGGTGTAACTGATGATAAGATAATTTTCTTTCGTATTTTTCTATCACTTCCAACAGTCTCTGCTTCTATCGGTTTAGAAGTCTGGTTCTGATTAGTGGGTGATACCACTTTATTGAGTGCGTTCACTGTAGATTGAGTGTCTTTAAGAGCCGACTTCTTCAGGGAACTTTTGTCCGCAATGATTTTCCCCAGGCGTAACGGTGTGCAAAACGCCAGGGCTGGCTCCAGTTTACCATCGAGATGTTCCGGAATATAAACAGCCCGCGGAGATTTGAAAACTTCTTCAGATGGCTCATTGGTATACGGAGTGAGCAGTGCAATGATCTGCTCAAGGACGAGCTGGTGTTGGTCGAGAGTTACTTTGGCAGACTTGTGTAGCGCTTTGATGTGATTCAATGCGTCCTAAACGGTTAACAGTTACTTCAGACGGGTTGTAATCTGGTATACCTTTTCTAACATAAAGATTTTTTGGCCTATATTTATCGTTGGCTGTTCCTCGACATCGGATTGCTCGGGAGAGTTCATAGCGTTTGCTGTGCTGTATACCAAAACGATGTGGGCGCGAGTGATGAGTTATAGCTGACTGAGAGAATTAATTTGGATGTAGCGGCTCAGTGATTGAACTTGGGTTGAAATGTTTTTCAATGCACACATGCACGTAGAATTTTATTACATTCGAGTTGAGCCGAAAAACGACGGTGCCTAGAAAGGGCGACTTGATCTATGTGATATCGGCGTGCCAAGGGGGCTGACCGTCACAAGTCCAAAAAAGTCTAGCGAAGAAACCCCCTGCGGAATGACCCATGTCGAAATGAAGTCCCGACATGATGGACGTGCGAAACCCATCCTATGAGCCGAGGACTACGCTTACTAGTGCGTCGTCCGTGTCCTCACGTATTAGAAATAAATGTCTTTCACTTTCAAAATTACGACGAATCGATTTCTTGTAGATAAAGTACGTACTAGAAAACACGCAATTTTTAAGTGATTCCAAAGATCAGAGATATTACATAGTTGATAAACGAACAAAACAATTCCGCAAGTATCTAGCTAGCATATACTGAATAGTAAATCAATGAAAGTTTGAGCGGTTGGAAAATGGATTGCGATGAATGGTGGACAGGCAAAGTTTGTACGTCAAATTGATTAAACAGAATATATTCCTCGAAGGCAACCTAAGTAAGTGCTCAAAAATGCCATAGCATTAATCGAAAATTGACGCTCTACCTCGGGTATTACGTGGAATATCAATGATACACGGATCCAAACATCTTGAGGCTTCATTGATCATTTCCTCAAACCACAGAACAAGAGTTTGACAATATCACCGTCGAATACCAAAGGTACATGTAAATCATATCATCTTAGTCGGCGGATATTTTCAGCTGCGCTTTTTGTTATTAGTTTCGTTGGTCTTGATCCAGTCTAGCAGTTTCATACCAAGTGACATGGGTAGTGTAGCCTGCGACGTAGGCATTTCAAAGATTACCAGTGAAGGCACAAGAACTGTCGATGAGTCTGGTATGACATGAAGCTGAGAAGGATTCTCGTTATCTCCATTGGTCTTAAGCTGTAGGTCTAGATCTTCGTAACTGACACGCTTCCGACCAGATGTGGCTTCCAGATTCTCACTGGTTAGTTCATCTTTCTTGAGTTTGTCGCCGGTACGTATCAAAGACTGCCTCTCAAGAACAATCCGATCGGTGAGTTTCTCGTTCCCGCCACCACGAGAGTCATTTACCTGGGAGGACACTTTTGGACGAACTGGTCTGTCGTATGCAGGCCTATACCTATCCTCAGATGGAAATCGTCGACGGTATGGTTGATGATCCCTGGGGTTCCAAGTGTCAGTTCTGATACGGTATATGGGTCTCCAGCTATCAAACTGGCGGTTTGAAAATCGACTTTCCCCAGGGCTTCGACTGCGTGACCTGGAGCGAGATCGATATCGCGCAAGTGGGCGCTTCGAACGATAATAGTCACCATTTACTCGCAGTTCGCATCGGATCGGGGACCTGGATCTTGAAATGTAGCGATAAGCGTTGTAAGAGCTCCTGCGGTCATCTTCTCGGTCAACGCGACGCCCCCTCGGAATCTCTGGAAGATATCTGTCGCCGTGAAAGTAAGGCATATTTTTGTCAAGTAGCAGGAGAAGAATGAGATGTGAGAAGTTTAGTGCAGTTGACTGTTGTTGACGTTGTTTATGTAACTGTCAGCGTGTCTATGGGCATGTAGGTTGCGACTGTTGGGCTTAATTTGGCACACAAGTCGCAACTTCAATCGCTACAAAGTACCAAGTAAATAAGACCAGGGAATGATTCAGGATTCGTGTGAGGCTTTCGATTAGTCTGTCTCGCCGCGTAACCGAGCGAACAAACTTTTAAATGGTACACCAACAAGAGCCACGCACAGGTTGTTACGGCTGAACAGATTACATCGCTTCCGATCCGAGTTGCCGAACCGAAATTGAAAAGTTATTTGAAGCCGAGAAATCGGTCAGTCGAAGCAATTTTGGCGTTCTGCTAGGTGCCGAAGCGTCCAAAGGGCTCCATGGCCCGCCCCACTTCGGAGCCCCGAAGATCTACCCACTTTCGGACCGTTCGCTTGTAGGCGAACGACACCTTACAAGGGTACCCTTGCAATGACCTAGGAATCCCCACCAAGACCTAACTTACTTTTATCATGACGTCCTGTAGACATGATTTTCCACTACCTAACGTACTACATGCTTACTTTTGATTTTGATGAAGGAATATATGTCATAGAACCCTTCAGTGTCATATTGTGAAATTCACAACAACGCTCACCTTGTTAAGACTAACAATTAGAAGATTATGCTCAAAAATGGCCGCATACAAGATGGATTCCAAATGCTGTCAATTATTGACCTCAAGTCGGTACTGGTTAAACAGGCATCAGAAAAGAATAGTCTCACGTTACCGGTAGATCGGCATGCCTTCAGGCGCATCTTACCAAGACAGTTAGATGAGACCTCGCTTCATGGATTAGGAATTGACTAAGAAACAACCGACTACGCATGTCACGACAAAATGCAACCACGCAGGAAAGGATCGCTCATTGAAGATCGCAGTATTGAAACGGCATACGAGTATGTTGACTTACTTCGGGGATCAACTTAAATATAAGCCTAAATAGTCACTTGAGGGTGAATGGCAGGAAAAATAGCATGTGTCCGGTAATAGGGATTTTCGTGTTGACTGCTGTGCAAATATTCGACTTTACATGTGTAGAACACTATTAGAAGTAGCAAACACGAATTAATTTTCAGCAAGCAAAATTTAAATACTATCTAGGCAACTTCATGTATCCTTTCATTCGATCATCCTAGCTCGAATCACTGTCATCTAACAGCTGGCCCCATCGCTTTCCCGGCACTTTCATAGCATCCGAATCGATATTATCAGAATCATTATCAACGTCAACACTGCTCTCTTCATCGTCAGAACTTCCATCGTTCGAACCGGTTTCATCTTTATCGTCGCTGGGGTCTTCAATAATGAGACCTTCCGGACGGGAATTCGAATGTTGTTCAGAATAGTCGCAGTTTATACTATAATTTAGGTCGATAGTTTTCGACGAGTCCGCTTCAGATAGATCATCAGTCTCATCAAATACCTCACTTCCTCTAGTTGTCGATTGTGGCAGGTAGGCGGTATCAATGTATCTCAAGTCTGTATCATCAACATAAGAACGCTCGTTGGTTTCCACTTTGTTGAGAGATAACTGATTGTCGTAATATTCTAGAATGTCCCGACCTTCTTGAGACGTTATAGTATCACGATTGCAGAAGCGCGGCGTACGCTCTACCGACTGATACTCCTCGTTTGGATCCTGACTTTCTTTGGGACTTTCATTGTTTTCATAGTTATTTAAACTTTCAACACTTCCGTGCAAACTTTGGGCCCAAGATTCCCGCCTGAGATTGATGAAGTCATCATTGACTGGGCTAGTCTTTTCACTTTCTGTATCACTCAGAGTGGGAAGTGCCGAAATATCCAAGACTGGGGTTGGTGGGGTGAGATTTGATGACGCCGGGCGAGAAGCAACATCATTGGACGGAAATTGTTCAGACAATTTGGCCCAACCGATCATGCTGTCTATAGATGCCCTATTTTCATTTCGCAATCGTCCAATGTCTTTCGGTTCTTGGGGACTTTGCTCTCTATCTTCTTCCGGTGGGGAGGGAGAATCGTAAGAAAATCCACTAAATCGATTTTGACTACTGTTTCCATAGGAATCAAGACTGAGGTGTTTATCCTTATTGGCATGTGGGGATTTGGGACGCCCCAAATCAAGGTCCGACTCCTGTATAATCATGGCTGGTTCTTCGGGCTCAGCACTGTTCATTCGAACTTGGCGGCTGCAAGGATGCGGTTCATCCGGAGGAGAAGGAACTACAACTGCCGTACCCCGAATAGTGACCATACGTAAGTAGTTCGTACCGCTGTCCCTTATTCCAAATGGCTCTCGTGCTGTACATGGAGTATCATAGTTGTACACAATATCTTTCAGATCCGGTTCGTCCTCGGAACCCCAGTGAGCATGTTGGCTGTCTGTGTCGAGAATATGCCGCTTCTGCAAAGTCCATCCTAAGGCATGAATGTCGTTCCAGGTTTCAAGTGCATCTACTTAAATTAGCATTATGATCTAAGACTCTTAAACAGGTTCTACCATTGGGCATCTCAAAGTTATATAAAAGTTTGTATCCACGATCTTGCCGGAAAAGAGCTCGAGGGGCCAGGTCGGTGATGTCCTTCCATACACCCTGCTTATACCTCGTTCGAACGTTTGGTACCTGAATGGCCGAGGCTGCAACAGCCATCTCGGAGAATGCGCTTGGGGCCATTGCTTTGAGCCTATCAACGCTTGGAAATATCCGGTTGGTAGGCTTGGGTGCAGTCATTTTACTATGATCAGGAACGTAATTTCTGGCGCAATAGCCAGCGTAAGTTTCCTCTGATTCTTTTTCCGTATCTGGCACAGGATTCCACTCGCGCTTCTGTTGTGGCCAGATTTCGCGCTGATGACTGAGATCTGTCACATGCTTTGTCATTAACCATCTCGTCAATAACGCGGTTTTAGTTGCTAGAGGACTCCGTAGATCTTCGATATCTGGTTCAAGCTGAAAGTCAAACAGTGACTCGTTTGACGGATTTCCAAGTCGTGTTAAATTATTGTATCGTTTCCGAGATATATCTAGTGACCTATTAGAACTAAACTGCCGAGATATCAATATCGAAAGTGTACTTGCCTTTTCGCATTTGTCTAAATTTCTGCTTTCGCTGTTCCAAGAGCTCTGGCTCCATACCGTGTACTGGCTTTCCGTGCTCCGCATATTCTTCCATTGCCCACCGGGCTTCCCAAATTACCGTACATTCCTCGGGAAGCGGTCGGCGTCTCGCTTCTTTGCGCGGCATACGGACCATCCAGAACTCGCTAATGCGTAGGAGACAGTCATGAACAGTCGCATCAGCAATTGCTCTCGGTTTTATCTTCTGGCGGCGAATCTTGACCGGTGCAATCACGGGACTCGGTACGCGGGGGCGCTTCGGTTGCGGTAGCACCGGGCTAACACCGTCTCCCGGAAGCATCACACCTTCTGGGGCGTAGCGAGCTCTCACTCGAGCGCTGCCCATGAATGCTGGGTTCAGACTCACGACTGGAGGGACCCATAGCCGAATTGGTGGAATGTAGTTGTCGGGCTGATCAGGAAGCAGCTCACGAGCTTGCGCACGTATGCTCAATCGCTCTCGCATGTTGGCCCACGGGATAGCAGCAAATCGGTCTTCATCAAAGTCCAGAGCGCCGGGTGTCCGGATTACAGGGACACGTTTATTGATTTTGCGCATTGAATTATCCCATTCTTCAGGAGTTTGCCAGGGAGGCGGTTCACGTTTCTTCTTCAAGTGAGGCATTGTGAATAGTGCTAATGACAGAATGTGGCTCTTTGTGAGGAAATATTTGTAAAGACTGAGCCTGGTCAGTCTTTTATTTATCGTATTAGATATGGCTTAATTTGAATCTTTTTATCGTTGTATTTGGAAAACTAATACACAAGTTTTTTCTCGTGAACGGCAAGGAGTAGCATGTGAAAGAGATGAAGCAATTTACATCCCGTGCGCAACTTTGAAAGCTACATATGTATATGTTCCGACCAATACATCAAGTGCTCCACTTGATCAACTGGTTGACCGAGGGATCAAGAACGCAACTTGATGGTTAGGTCGACGGATTGATCAAGCGACCGAGAGACCAGGTAAACTTCGAAGATCAATTGAATAAATGGCAATTATAGAGGATAATAACGCCACCCGACCCTTGTTTTTGGATTATCGAAGCCATGCATGTCTGAATGGCAATCGATAAAACATTGTACGTTTTTATTTTTCGAACACCGGAATCGAGCATGCACGGCGCATTGTTTTACAGTTGAATTTAACATAAAGTATGCGAGTGCTTCTTGGCTCTTTCGCTGTTGCATCTAAGGGTTGTGTGTTTCTTGAATCCTCAATCAATCGACAAAAAAATCTGAAAGATTATCGGTTGCTGCTCTGCCCTGAATTTTTCTTGAGATTGATTAACTGTCCAAACTTTATCAGTCGGTTGACCGAAACATCAAGACTTCTTGTTCTTGACCAACCTGTTGGCCAACTGATAAATTTGACCAGTTGATCAATCGGTCGACCAGTTGATCAAGTGGATTACTTGATGTATCGGTTAGAACATATATGTTAAACAAATGTATTTCATATTTATTGATAAAAACTTTGGTCAATTTCATAGCAATATTAGCAAGGAGGATGTGGCCACACGTTGTGAGTTTTTTTTTTGGATGCAATCAGCTCTCCCTTTACAGTGTAGTCGTACACGTGAAACTAGTGCCATAAACTGGGCGTGTGTACGAAAAACACACTAAGACCGAAGTATACGGATGACTGCATGTGCCTCCTCTTTGTGAATTGCCATTCTTTTGTAGACCTGAGTTTCCCTTGGCCGTCCATACTACTACTACGCTCGGCGGTAAATAAAAATCTACAAAATGGGCTGAATATAAGGTTGGTATTTTAGATGCGATTGACAACACACATTTGCCCCACTTGAATTTATATTTCAATTAAGTCGCAACTCCATCCGATAATGACTACGCGAACCAGCTGGATAATGACTACACGCACCAGCTGGACATTTCATCCCGGCAAAGACGATCGTAACCGCTCACCAAATGCCAATAACTCTGCTCAAAGTGTCAAGAGTAGTCACTGCATCAATGGTGCTTTTAAATACCACTACCAGCGTTTCCGTCGCTCACGACTAGCTGTATCCATGAAGAAACGAGTAAAGGGTGGTTTGCACAAAGTGCATAAAGAGTGGGCTAAGCTTGCAGGAGGCCCGATTCCTAGTAAGTTTCTCACGACGATGCCCTTGGAATCTCACTAATGATCAGCAGCTAGCATCAAAGAAAAGCAAGAACCGACGACGGTGAAGGATGAAAGCTCAGATCAAAGCACAATCAGGGCTCCAAAGACTCCCCCACAGTCTGAAAAGTCTGCACAATCTGAAAAGTCTGCAAGGTCTGAAAAGTCTGAAAAGTCTGAAAAGGCTGAAAAGCAGGGATCTCCAAAGTCGTCCCCACTCACTCGACTTCCTAGCCTTAACATTCGGAAGAGAAGAGGGACGATTCTCAGTGTCAATGGAATTGCCGATCCCTCTACAAGCTTCATGGACGATCCAAGTCCGTTGTTTGTTCCGCCGAGTATCCCCGTCGCACGTCCACAAAGTCAAGGCAGTCAACATTCGAGACGTACAGCCAGAAGTGCGAAGAGTATACGCAATGCGGATGACTTCTTTGACTCTAAGAATCCAGTTCCACCACATCCTGACGATGAAGCCGCTCGGCAGGTTTCTGCGACTCTGTCTGGGATGCCCCCTGGTGGTTGGACCCGCAGTTCTAATGCATCCAGTCGTGCGCCGTCTCCTGCTGGTCCTGTTCGTCTTGTAGAATCCTCTGCGAAAGACAATCATGAAACCGAAAGCATGAGGCAGCGGGTGGTTTCGGACGGTGCCAACTACAGCACATTTCCGTTGAATTATCCTCGTGATATTGACCCATACTGGATCGAATCATGGGAACCTAATTGTGTCATCTACACCCCGCAAATGACTCCCGAGGAGCGCCTGACCCATAATGAACGATTTCTTGCTATCCATGATAAGCTGCAAGAATTTCAAGCGGCTGCAGGAATCTTGCCTCCAAGTGAACCTCCACACGGTGACGGTGCTCAGGCCTGGGAGCGTGCAAGCGAATTGGAAATGCAGGCTAACCGGTTTGGAGAAACCCGTGGTAGAACTTTCAGGCAACGGTAGATATCAAGATTGGTTTAATAATCAATATAGAGAGAGGATAGGGGAGCAGTGGGGGCTACCGACAATTCAATTCAAATTACTATCATCCGGATAGCTATAGTCGACTCATCAGAATAGTACACTTGCTCGAAAATCAATTTTTCAAACTCTGCAGAAATGTTTCTTTGTTATAAGTTATTGTTTATTGCTATGGTTATTTCTTAAAGTTTGGTCGCCTTTCGGTAGGCTTTTAAAAAAGATGGATCTAACTGATTTGACTGTAGTCAAAACATAAATATAAGGAAAGATCTTGATGTTGGATGTTCGATATAAGTTAAGTCTATAAAAACTTCAACACATATCCAATCCATGATGTAGCTTTCACATAGACAACTGGCAAATAATGTAAAATAGCAAGAATAGACCAAAAGACTCGCATCGTAAACACTGGCAAGGGGGAAACGATGCGACTCATGAATCCGATCTTGCTACCTTTGGGATCTATCTTGGCTTTACCACCTCTTCACTGGACTTGATAATCGGTGCCCAAAACCCGTTCTTATCTGTAGTTGATTTTGGAGGAGGTGGAACCGGGGGTTTCCAGAGACCGGGGGTTACTGTGTTTTTTGGTGGGGTTTCTGGAGGGATCTTCGGAAAAATTGGTGAAGACATTTGGTTCTTGATATAAACTGAGCAGTTACCGCCTTTAAAAATGTCGTCCTGATTCTAGGGGAAATGTATACATACAACTAGTTTATTGCAGGCACGATTTTTAATTATCAATTGGATTTCGGTTCAAAAGTTTGAGGTGACAGATTGGGAGCTTATCGGTATTAATGGTGGACTGTACTATTCCATGAAAGTCAAATAGAATTCGAAGTTTACCAATATACTATTGTGCGGTTTCGCACATGCTGTAGCCATGGAGATGATATTGATGAAATTCAGAGATTGATAGTTTTTATTCACAATTCAATATCATATATGGTGGATCTTAAGGCGTAGGTGTGTTACGGCACTTCCACAATCGACTACCATGATGCTGAAAGATCTGATAATTCAAGAGGAGAGAAATCCTGCTATATAATGCCCGAACACAGGCATTTCAAAAGGTATCGATTCTGAAGTTTCAAGACCGAATAGCAGAGGTATACGCTATTCTTAGTTAACGAAGTGGCGTTGATTTTTGGTCCTCTACAACCCACGCGTATGAAGTATATTTCGGTACTGCGCTCTTTTCAGAGATCGTGAGCATCTTAATTTTGCAGTGTGTTATCTATACTTAAAAATTACAATTGGAACGTGTGCCGCTGATGATAAAATATGAACTCCTAGGAAATTTTCATGCAAAAGAGCACATTAAATGAGTACTTGTAGAGGTAAAATTAGGTCTTTTAATGGACAAGCGTGGAATGAAATATGTATTTCTGCTTTTGTATGCAGCAATATTATTCAACAGCCGGTCCGGGGTGAATTTTCACACCAACTAATTTGTTAAGTTTGCTTTAGAAACCTGTATGGTTGCCGAATTAAAATAAAGAGAGATTTATCTTCACCATTTTATAGTCTAACTTCCGCCGTAGATAGATGCATCACCACCCAGAGCACCATTAAGAACTTTCTAGTAACCAACCTTGGAACTGTTTTATAGTGAGTTTCATTATCGAGCTCATTCCGAAGCTTTCTGGTTCGGTGGAATTATCTCACAACCATCTCGAATCACTAAGCTAGATGGGAAATCTTGAGGAAACCTCGTTCTTGCAATCTCGAACAACAGAAATAACGTATTTGTAGCATGTATTCCTAATTTCTTAATGTGGACTACACTGTGAACTAAGTTCAAGACCATCCCTTCCACGGTCCTGGGTCTTCTTCCAACTCTCTCTTCATAGCTTGCCACAACGCAAAGCACGCGCTGTCTGCCGAAAGTCCGGGAGTTTTTAGAAGAAATAGAGCCGCCCATCCCATGCTTTCAACAGGTAGAGGATAAGTGCCGCCATTTAATTTTGTAAACATAAGGATGAACTCGGAATGTACTGTCCGTCGGACTGACTTCTCTGTGATCTGTAGTAGTCTTCTACCAACGACCTCGGCTTTTCCATAAACCAAGTCGTAATAGTGGCGGAGAACTTTTTGAAGAAGCTCAGCGTGGTGAGGATGTAAAGGGTTCTCTGGAACTGCTGTCATGTGTAAAGGATCTAAGCGACGTGGAGGTCCTTTATCGAGTATCCTAGGGGTCACATCTTCCGAAGAATCCCAGCGTAGCGGGATGTCCTCACTAGGCCACAGATATTCTCCATCTTCGTTTAATGCCGCCATTTGATATCTGAAAGATTTTAGGAGCTTTGTGAGGAAAAATAATATGAGTGGTGGGGAACTACCTTTGATAGCTACTGGCGAATGAAGTTGTGGCGGCCGGGATTGTAAGTGGCGAACTTTTGAAGTGTTTTTAGAAGTATTGATTTGTAAGCACAGCAACAGAAAACTTTCTATTCTGTTCGTACCTTGACCAATTTTACAATACTAAGTGCCTGTTTACACACCAGAACTCAAGAGAACGCTCTGCAGCAATGATTTCTACCGTCTCACTCACCAGAAGCTTGGAAATTTGTTACCCGTGCAAAATAATCGGCTTGTGAATGACTCCCTGCATCCTCGGAGTTTTCTTATCATGATACTCCGTCGGATATTCCTATCGGTTGCATGTGTGTATAAACTCTTACTTTTCCGGCGTCAATGACCGCTCTTTGGTTGTGCATTTTGAAACAGGTTGGCGTAGTATCGAATTTCATCCTGGCACCACAAAATAATGAGGAACAAGATCACCTGTGAAGAAGTTCATACAGCGATGGTAGCTCTGAAGACCGGTAGTTACAAGATGATTTCACAATGTAGGCAAATCTCCGCATGAGTGTTACTAGGAAATCAATATACATCCATCGGCATCAAAGACCTAGCCGGCTTTCTGTTCTTTGGTCGGATCTGATGGAGTACAGCAGTTCCCACGAAAGAGGTGTGATGCAGCAATCTTTTAGGGATCCTAAACTCGCTAGAAACATCTGTAAGATTTAAAACTTGAAAATCTGATATAAATTCATCAAATCTCGTGAAACTATTCTACGAAACTGACGACATTATACGGGTACGAAGTCCCGCAACTGAATGAAAGGACTCAACACTGCCAAAATAGTTCGTTGTACGTGAAGCACCCAACAACATTTGCAGAGTGCAGTTGCATGGTTAGAAAAAAGTACACTTTTTATTTATAAAAAAACGAATAAAACAACTTTTGCAAAAAGAAGCAACTTTTGTCTGCGAAAACATGATCAAACCGCCTCTCATTTCAAGCTTCCTAACCACTTTTGACATGTCGTAGGTATGGGATAGGAATGAAGCTATTCTACTTGGCGTTCTTGGGTAGGTCTACTGGCCAGGTAAACGGATATGCAATGTGGTCAGAAGGGACTTGGTCGTATTTGATACCCTGATCTGGTTAGTGAAATTTGCAGAAAATAGTGAAAAGACATACCAGTTGAGTATCTAGCCACATATCAATGATTGTCGACGGTTCATCCCGGGTCCAAGGGTCGTCTATCGACTGGAGGTATTCCAATGTATTAGTCCCATTTAGCTGTACTGGCTCTCGTGGTGCATAGCTTAGGATCGGTTCATTATTTTCATCTTCGCTTTCTCCACGGCGCCGAAGATACATGAGTTGAGTGTCC
This sequence comes from Geopyxis carbonaria, assembly GCA_024516215.1. Taxonomy (NCBI): domain Eukaryota; kingdom Fungi; phylum Ascomycota; class Pezizomycetes; order Pezizales; family Tarzettaceae; genus Geopyxis; species Geopyxis carbonaria. Next base: position 220,873 of record JAJJXG010000052.1, on the reverse strand, counting down.
CATGAAATCGCTCCATCGGAAACCACACTACCAAATTCAATGCTGTCCACGCAATATGGTCTACGCCAGTCTGTATGCTGTTGGCCCTCAATTTTTGGCCATTGCTCATCGAGACGACGAATCTCGCCCTCAATCCAGGGGATGGCATTTGTCGGTTGTAACTCCGGAATAAAAGATCTCGTCGGGGGAGATGGGGCCTTCCATCTAGTCAGTGATTGAAAAAATTGGTAAGAGGCAGGTTTACTAACAGCAGCTGCGGGATCGAAGGAAAGATCTTTCGTGACACCTCGCCATAACTCTGGAAAGTTGGCCCACTGGCGCCAGACGTCTGAAAGTTTGTGTTGGGGCACATACCAAACCGAAATCTGGATGATCGGTTTTGATTGCGACTTTTCCAGCCTTTCTCGAACCAGCTTCTGGACAATAGAACAAAACCCTGTCCATTGGATCTCGTCTCGAGCATATTTGCATATGGAAGGATCTTCGGCCTCTTCGCACTGGAATCCGGCAAGAGCTAGATTTTCACTTGGCAGTATATATTCCTTGGCCTTGCTCTTGCAAATAACTTCCAAGTCCTCATACTTAGTCCAAGGCCAAATCGTACCATAGTGCGACTCATAATCAGGATTCAACTGGCTTTCTTTTGTTGGCCAGCGCCGAAACCGGATTACAGTTGGGAGTTGAATGCTCCCTGGCAGATCTACACTGGTGAGCGTCTGCATGTAGCGTTTCACGGAAAGATATACTGTGAAAAAGGATAGGTGTCGCATAGGCAGAGAGATCCTTCATATATCTCTGGATGAGGTTGCGCTCCTCAACCAACATGGCTGCCACATCAATGTTTGAAGTTGGGTGCGGCATGGTCTCGAGGTAGGGAAAGCCACTCATGGTAAGATTCTGGGGGTCAAGGCTGTTGGGAACTTCCTGATCTGCATCAGATTAGAACTTGTAAATATGAGAGAGAGATGTCAATAAGTATTTCCTCGTGGGGAAACTTGCCTTTGGTTTGTTGCCACATGTTGGGTCGTTGATAGATGTGAGCGATGGGAGTGGATGGAAGTTTAAGTTCGAATTCCTTATGGAGCGATGAAAGGCTTACGCTTGGCCTCTGTATTGACAGCCTTTTGTGAGTACTGATTTGAACGTTGGATCAACGTGATATCACTCGTGTGATATTTAAAATTCTTGGCGTCTGTTAGATTAGGGCACACAAGGTTAGTTTTATCGATGATTGTCTACACAGAGCCAGAAAGAGATCAGTTCACAAGCACAAAATAAACTACGAACCGATTACAACAATACGTAAATTTAACACGAAATTGTATTATCCTACGATGAAACCCGCGAAAGCTACATGGTATGCACGACACGAAATATCTAATGAGGAAGTGCTGGATCCTGACAAGGTGGGGCTTCGGCCTATGACGGCCAACGAACGACGGTCCTTTGACATTTATTACAACCACTGGGAGTTGAAAAAACCGGAAGAGAGTCCTCGCGAACGTCCCACCACCAACCAAAATCCATGGTGGCTAAATACTGCGGACCTGACTGGTGATCCCGAGTGGTTGAATATACGGAAACGTAGCCTAGCAATCAATCATGGCCTCAGGCCCTATGTAGCTCTGTACAAGAGCCCTGACAAAATCGCAGAAGAACAGCGATACAAGAGCTACTACCAGCGAGCAATCAATCTCCATGACCAGCACAGAAAGGAACTGAATGGTCTGAAGCACCAAGACCGCATCTCTGCACTGGCCGATCGGGTTGATGCTTCGCACACCGACAATTTCAGCAACATAATATACCAAGAATGGACGGACACACGCATGATTATGCCAGCTCACTTCCAGTATTTCTGCGCCGTATTTATCTGCTTGCTTTCGATGCTGTTTATGGTGCCAGGACCTACATTATTTACCACTGTGGCTCTGCTTTGTGCTTGGATAGGGAATGTCACAATAAAGGCTCAACAGGCTAAAGAACGTGCAGATGACCTACAATTGTATCTCAATCATCATCGTGAAAAGGAGCTCCTTGAAAGGGCGCATATCTCTATTCCAGATTTTCAAGAGCGGCAGAAGTACAATCACTACAGAAGAACCGTTAGTCAAAAGTTGACTGAAGAAGATTGTGACAAGATAATGGGTATCAGACTTGAGTGGATACAGAACAACCTAACGTGAGAGACTATTTTTAGAAATGGTCATGCGAAAATCAGATTGGTTTAAACAAGAAATGACAATCGATTGAATTTGCTTGATAATTCGATAACATGATTCTTCAAGTACACAGTCCTCGTTTTGTTTCAGTAGAAAGATCCGTGATATGAAATCTTATTTGTCGAGCAAGATTGTTCGTCTGGGCGCATTGAACCACGCATACATATATACAAAAGTATTCTAGTTACATACAGCTAACGTAACTGGAATTACGGGCACAAAACTGGAAAACTTCGAAAATGTGCTCTATGGATATATTTGATGTATTGACACAGTGCATGTGTTGATAGACCTGTTGACCAACTATTCCAGCTAGCCAGTCGGCTGAACCATAACCAAACCGTAATTCTTAGGTGGACTAGACGTTTGGTTCGCCAACCGACGTGCTTCGTATCTCGGTCAGAAAACATGTCATAAAGCTCCATTTGGGAGTCATCTCACCCTTAACTGTATTAGGGGTCACAACGAGCGAGTACCTCACATCATCACAAAAGAAAAAATTCAGCAAAGAAAGTTCGATTCAAGAAATATGCAGACTTAATACTGTTGTTAATCGCCAACCTTAATCTAACTATGACAGGAAAAATTCGTCGATCTTCTTTGATACTGCATCCACATCCTCAAGGCTTGATTTATTTGAATCGACCATGGTGATGTTTGTTACTTCTTCCACGGCCTTCTTGGCCAGGTCTAAGTCGTTCGTGGTCTGTGTATTTGCCTCTTTCTCACTGTTCATGGTGTTGTCAAGGATCGCAGTGACGCCAACAGGCTTACGCCAGCTATCAAAGATTTCAACGCCGTCTATATTCTTCTTGAAATCAGGCGGCAATAGGTATACATCGTTTTCTTCTTCTTCCATAGCACGGCGAACATCAACGTCACCGTAGCGTTTGGCTGCGTGTTCGGCATTCAGTATATTTCGACACTTGGCGTTAGGTGCAGGTACTGCAAATAGGGCGAAGTTATAGAAGACCTCGTCATGGATCTGCATATACTTCTCAACAAATTCCTCGGAGTCATTCATGTCTGCATACAGTCTGGTTTCGCGGCTTTGGGTGTCAGTGAGATCGTCGCTGTGTGCATAGTCAGCCTGAACTTTGTGTCGAGATGAAGGTTGGTACTTACAAGCCTACGAACAGGCGATAGGTAGTACCTCCAAATGTCTTCTTCAGTCCTTCCGATGTTTCGCCTTTGAGAAGACTATCGCGCACCCCGATCCAATCACTCTCATCTAGAATCGGAATCGGCGTAATAAGACCGGCACAACGGATCCACAGCCTATGAACTTTACCATTGCCGATTATCTTGCGTCCCCAATCACTAGCAGATTGTTTGACTTGCGACAAGCTGGTTTTGGCCATGATGAGCTGTTTCTTGCCGACGAAGTCAGGGTGCTCCGGGTGCAAAGGCGAGCTCAACGGTTGCGCAGGGTGTTGTAAGGTAAACAACAAGGTGAAGCGAAAGATTCGGGCAGCAGATTCCGTCATCGGTGCGGATACTGGTGCTACTTCGTTCGATGTCGTAGCACTACGAGGGTGGTGGCGGTGGTGTTTCGGCATTGTTATTGAGTGGAAGCTGGTAGTGATGTTTCTGCGGCGCAGAGGAGAGCTACTATGAGCCTGTATTCGCTTGTTTCTTACGTTGTACGTCAGAGCTTGCATTCGAAACCGGGTGACACCAGGAGAATCGCCATCCTGCTAGGCGCGGCGTCAAGTTTTTTAAGTCAAAATGATTGATGTTTGCAGGTTCACAAACTATCACCCTTGGGTGCAGTAGACATATGTAAATGAAATATACCACAAGCACAACCGCGGACGAAATAGTTAGCATGTGTCTCAATTATGATTTACTACCCGGTATACAGGCTGTGAATCCATGGAAACCACTAAAACGTCAAAATAAAATTTCACAAATGTTTTGTGTGCTTTGTTACCAGAGGTTGCCCCATGTTAAATGCGGTTGCACACAGCTCATATCATCTACATGGGATTATACAATGGACCTTCGCCACAGGATACGATTCAACGGAGAAAAGTGCCAATATGATAATATTGAATACGAAGATATCGTATTCTATCTGATGAGTTATGGTGATTGTTTGAATGAAAGTTCGAGATAATAACTGTGTTCTTGTCAAAGCATCAACTAGGCATCCACCGTAGCGTTCAACTTTCCTGGTTGCTGAGAGGTAAACTCTGTATGAAGGGGTGAAGTTGAATGTTTCAATCAGGTAGTCTAGCTAATGACTTCGAAGTACTACCATGTTGAGTCAAAATCATCGAGGATGCCCTGGGTTCAGTGATGAACTTGAAAGCTGCAAGCTTGCGCACTGTACCGAAATCTTGAAGTTTTAGACTTCGCTGGTAATTCGTAGATTGATATCTCACGGGGAACGAAGTAAATCATCCGAGATGTGACGGTAAGAAACGATCATCCGTAGAATAACGTATATCAGGACGCTATATATTACGCGTAACAAATCGTGGGTAATCGCTTTCGAGTGGCAATGAGAGAAATGAATGCTACCTGACGTCGATCGAGAGTGTTCTCAGCCAGATATGCCAAATAAGGTTGCTCGTTTGACAAAGGACATCATTTTGACTGCGGATGGTTTTCTCCGCAAGTCGCTATGAATTACAAAACCGCGTTTGATATGTATTTAGGATAGAAATCAAATGGTTGTCTCAAGGTGTGAATAAGCATTGTGAATTTGCCATCATGAGCAGTGCTGCATGCCAAAATTTCCAAATAAGGAGCCAAGAACGAGACTGATTCACGTTTACTAACAATTAGGGCACACGTAGTTAGTTAATAGTCGGCCAAAGTGACCGTGCAGCCAGGTAATCCGTCCTTACAGTGTTTGATAAACAATACCAATCATCTCAGGGAGCGTTCACAATCAACATCTTTGATTAACATACTTACAGTGTACATTTTCACCGACCTTTGAGAGGAAATTATTCAATTTTCTTAATATTACATCGTCTCACTCCCCGCCTTATAATCATCGTTGTATGTCACTGACTGTCCCCCAAACAGAAATAACTCTTGGAGTAATGGAAGTCACAACTGCTACAACAACTTTGTATATCCATGTCAGCGATGGCGATCTCTATCGTTTTTTGGTGTACCGTGTGGATAAGATGGACCCCTACATGCGCAACACCGCGGAGAGGGGCACAGCGACGGAAAAGCAGGTTTTAGAGGTGGAGCTACCTACAAGGCATCAGTTAATCCGTGGAAAGGAGGGATCAAAGGATTCAACATTTCAAATTGGAAGAGCGGAATTTGGGATGGGCCCAAACGGCTCAGAAATCCGCGCCTCTGTATTTTGTGATCGCGAGGAGTACACAATCGCCATAAGAGTGTATGCACCACCTCGAATGAAAATCAAAGTGGTAATTCAGAGCCCTGGTTCCGGTTGCCCTTACCGGTTGTCCGCATCGGACACGAAATGTTTTAGGAACGGTGTCTTCCGACATATGCGTGCCAAAACGGAAAGAACCATTCTTGTCGGTTATCCCGAGATCACCAGAATGATGACCAGAGAGGTTTTGAGATATGGCACTCCAGCGTACCTCTATTTTTACTGCGACAGTGACCCGAACCAGCTGATACACAACGAATCTCTTGACACCGCAGATACACTATTTCCAGACTCCTTTTGGCCTTTGAGCGAACAAGAAGAACCTTATGACTCAGAAGAAGAAGCGGATCCAAAAAATAATGGTCGTTTTGGACACACCAATTACGCCAGGGCTAGGAAAGACATGCTAGATGAGCAGCATAAGAACTGTTACTATCATCCGATGGCTCTAGACGGTGTACCGAGTCCGGCGCGAGTCAAGTGGCAACGGTTCAAGAATCAGGTAAGAGAGATGTTGGGGGTGGAGCGAATAACCATCGAAACCAGGAAGCAAAAAATGAAGAATTGGAAGAAAAAGCGTACAGCGGAGTACAATAGAGGGGATGTCTGGCGTCCGAAATTCTGGCGCACGTGGCTGGGGTGGGACAAGAAGTATAAGATTGCATACGAAGATGTGCTGAGGGTGGGAGCAAAACGATTGGAAGAATAGATTGAGGGTGCTCTCTAAGTTACTTTAATATGACAATTAGGCCATGTATATCAATATCAGGGAGTAATTACTCAATGTTACAATTCCCATTGATTAGATACGCGACATCACCAGAGAAACTGTACATGTTTAATTTCAAAAATAATTGCTTTTCACGTTCCCCAGCCTGTGAATGAAAGCTCTTTCTACTCGAAATTCCGCAATACGGGGTAATTTTCAACCACTTCTCGAAAAAATAGACGTGCAAATTTTAAATAAGCAGAGAATTTCACTTCTGTAAAGTTATCTTTTGAGTTTCGACGAGTGATCTGTGTTCTTCATGAATTCGTTTTGTAGCAATGGTTTACCGAACGCGAAGTGGCCAAACTGTCGCATTAGCCACGATTTGCCTGCATGCTTCAAGCCGCTGTTGGTTCAATCTGCGAACGTGCAAGGGACATTCCGTCACCTTGTCTTATGAACGGCTGTATCGCTAGCAGCAAGTCATATTACTTGCCATATTGTGTCGTGAATTTGATTCAAACTGTACTAGCACTTTCACCAATAATATTCAGTCTTGCAGCGCGTGTATGAATGCAAAAAGAAAGCTCACAAATCCATGTTATAGTCACGATCACACGGTCGGCGGCACTGAGTATTAAATATAGCGATGTATTCACTCCGCAAACATCTTGGCTGCTTGAATACGAACTTTGACCTTCACATATTCTAGTCTACTCTTAACTCTCTGGATATCCCTGGGTTGACTCCCTGCGATTGGGATTGACTCCATCATCTTGCCCAACCCCATCATCGTTGGCCCTTGCAGGCTGCGCTCCGCCTTCATAGTAAACCTCATTTGTGGTACGTTGCCGTCTAATGGGTCCATTAGGTGGGAAGACCTTAGGTTTCCCGATTGGCAACCCTGCCTGGCTAATCGGGCGGCCGTATCTATCGTAATCGGGCACTGGGTGACGTACCACCTTTCGAACTGCTGGCAACCGAATCTGAAAACTTGGGTCATGCGCCAGCTTATCGGCGTAACTATGTAAAAGGCTTGGGGTGATGAAATCGTGAGAGTGTCCATCAGATTCGTCCGAATCGTCCTGTTTGCCGTCGATCCTTGGGTACACACGTCTATCAGGTCGATTTGGATGCCTGAGCTTCGCATCATCTGGTTCCTTTGCTGCATCCAGGCGTGACTCGTACACACTACCACGGAAGTGCGTATTTATGATACGAGGAGCCCCAGGTATTGAAGGATCAATGCGCTGATTGCCAAACCGACGCAGTTGCTCCACGTTTCCACGGCTGCTTGAAGCGATAGCATATCCACTACGTATTGGGCGATCGTTTGGTGACATTTGTGGGGGTTCCGGCGGGAATCTATCCATCCAAGGCCCGTTGATTTCACTGTTCCTAAGTATCTATTAGCAAAATCTGAGTAAGATAAAAGTCTTATTACATTATCGGCGCAGAGAGTGTCGCCCCCGTCGGATTGAGGTGCTCGCGCATCTCCACTTTGGCAATCATCGACATCCATTCGCGAGTGAGCTCGGATTCTGCCTTTGTAAACCGCCGGTGAGGCGTGTACACAAGATTCCAGAGGTCTTCAGGACTAAGTGCGTTGCGTGGAACAGTGTGATGGACATGTTCGATGTTTTCAGCGCTAAAGATCACGTAAGTATTAAACTAGATCCATACAAAAGCAATCGAGGTACACACCTTGCCATCGCTGTCTGTATATCTGTTAGCACGGGAGGTGGACCAATAGGCATCTGTTCAACAAGCTTCCGCGCCCCAGATGGTTTAGCAACTTCAGTGTTGGTTGGCTTCGCGGGCTTGGGTGCGACTGGACGTTCATTTCTCGTTTCGGGAGAAGATGTAGCGACTTGTTCATCCGCGCTGTTTCCGGAGCCTTCAATGGCAGGTGTCGCACGCACACTTGTTTCGGTTTCTTCTATCAACACGATCCTGGTCTTTTTACTGCGTGCACGCCCGCCAAGTGCAGCAGCGCTTGGTTTCGCGGCCTTCGGCGTTGCACATGTGGTAGTATTCACATTCGTGGTCCTGGATGGCCCAGGTATTCCCAGAGGTTCCTTCTCAATGATTATTTTTTTCTTGGCGTTTTTTCGTTTCTTGGTGGACGGTGCCATTTAGTTATCGAATCTGCGTCAGGGTTTCTTAAGCGTATTGTTTCGGTAAGTGCGGTTTTTGGTGGTCCGCAACATGTATAAGGATGACTCGTGTGAGGTAACGTGCGTCGACGATAATAACCGTAGTCCTATTGTTGAGCATCTTGGTATAACGAAAGAAGCTTAGAAAACTGCATTCAATTGACCCAGGGACATCTCATAGTTTCTATTGGCATTTAGATTACGATAGAATGGGAGTCTATATCACCTGTCTCCCTGTTGCAAATATGTATCATTTTATTTTATTCCTTAATATGTCTTTACCACAGTATCAAATCAATCGTATTAACAATTTGCGACAGCTTTTTTACTCATCCCCTCCGACGTCTTGTGTAGCATGACATTCTACCACGTGAAAACATAACACTCATCGTTGACCGCTCCCACCGTTTCGAGTATCTAAGTACGATCAAAATTCACTACGAAATTGTGTCCTATGATACTACACATAGAAGATGTAGCAATCTATGTGGTAGTTCAAGTGAATTATCTTCGGAGTAATGCAGTTTTTTTCGTGAATACCGTGAAAATGTAACCATTCGTTTTCTTCGAAGACCATTGCGACATTGTTGTCCCGCGCCACAGGGCTGTAGTGGCTCGGCTGCAACTCGCTTATACCTCTTTAATTCACTTTTTCGTTCTGATTTAGATGTCTAGGAACAATATAAGCAACACCGTGCTACAAAAAAATCCCAGAGTGTCCCTTTTTTAATTTCTGTAACTGTACTGTGCAATTCATCAATCAGGCTAGACCGAACCATGCAAGTTTGTTTACAGATATTTGAATCGTTGCAAGTACGTTGCGATCTGTTACGAAATGTGATTCAACGATAGTGAGCGTGTATAGATCACTGAGCCGGGCGACCTCACACAATAAATACTGCTAATGTTTTTTAAACAACAAATCGGGAGTTGTCTCACATCTACTTCGACCGCAACTCATGACCATGGCCACAAAAGACGTCAGTAACCCCGAAGTAGGTGGTCGCGTCCGAGACAGACCTCCTGTCACTCCGACCAACAAGACGACCCGCAATCGAGGCACTCAATCATGTCCACGAAGCACTCCGGCAAAGATCATTCGGGAAGATGAAGACAACCTGCTGGATGAACTGGCCACCCCAGGACTTGTTCTACAGTTGAACTTGGTTCAATACGGCTCTCCTCAAGCGAAATTGAGACCAAACCTCGGTTCCTTGATCCCGTCCAAAGCACTGCCCTCTATGGTGTCCGAGAGAGTTGATGAGAGGAGCAAACCAGTGCCTAGTTTCTCTCACACTTTGAAAGCGGATAGCACCTCCAGCGAGACAGAAGTTGACACAGAAACGGAATTAGGATCTGTGCAGCCCGGCAGATTCGCAAAGGAATCGAACAGCCTGGAATTGGAAGAAGAAAGTTTTGTGGTAAAGCCTGCTATTTCGAATACACGCTCATTGAGAAGTGCTCAAACTCTGAAAACGCCGCAGAGAATTGCAGCAAGCGCCGAAAAACAAATCGCTTTTCATACAGACGACAAAAGGGCCAAGTTCACGACTGTCACTGCCGATGTTCAGCCTCCACGCGACGTAGACAATCGAATTGGACAGCAAGATGGCACAGGAACGGAGATAACTCGAAGATCTTCCCGGATTTCGACTCGGAAAGCAAGCATAGCACAAGAGCATCGGAAACCTCAAGAGGGAGACGATGATCACAAAAAATGTGACGGTGACGATTCCGGCTCTGCATCAACAGTCGAAGAGACACAACCCGATGTTCCAATCAAATCACTATATCAGCACAGGGCAACCCGCTTACGAAGAGTCTTAACTGTTCCAGAAACTCCAAACGAATCGAAGCGCACTCGTACGCCGCGGGAAACAAATAAGCGTAGTTCTCCTTCCACGACAGGAAATCCACAAGAAGACAAAATTGTATCAGTAGCCAGAGAGGACAAACAGGTCGGAATGGCAAAGTCCCAGAGCAGCAAAGGGCAGGGTAGTTTCTCAGTTGAAATACCGGCGAAAAAGGGTACGTGTGAATCAAGTTTTCTACTCATGAGGAACCGTAGCATCGTGGCTAACTTCAGGTATAATAGTTTTTACGCCAAACAAGAGAAATATTGATAGATCAGACTTCTTCGACCTTTCTGACGATGATAATCAAAGTCCAAGCAAGAGGGCCAAAGTTACTCGAACATACAAAAAGACGCCAAAAAGAATTGTCCGTACGAAAGATTCCTTTTTGTCCTGAGACAAGTTTCGATTCAAGGTACGACTTACAAAACCGAGTTTGAAAACCTGAATTTCAACAAGTAGACAACTATGGCCAGGACTATTCGAAATCCGATCAATAAGACGTACTTTGCTTTGCCTACTCACCGTTGTGATCAAGAAAACTGTCGAACAATTTGTGAACCTCGGGATGTGAAATTCAACCGTCATATAAATCATCAAATAACTTTCCCGTGATAACTTTTCATATCCATGATTCTAGTTTATACAATGACCAGTCAAAGCCTGGCGCCTATACTATTGATTAAGAACTTTTGGAAATACTTCTTATACTACCGGTTGTTTTATAGATCTGTTCCTTTGTTAGTGAAATGCATAGGAAGTTAACGATTGGAATCTAATGCTGAGTTTCTTCACAGTGGCTTCAATTGGAATGGGATGTAGCGGGTTTTACAGCCATATTGACGATAACCTAAAGGGTACAGCTATTTTATCATTCTCTGAGAGTGCATGGCTGTCAAGTGATGATGAGAAGAGCCAGGTGCTTCTGTGACCTATCCGCAAGTTGAAGGAAATTACCATGTCTGGTTGATCAGATTGTTCGAACTTTGTGATATTTTTTGCGTATATTCATCAAATCAATGGTATCACTGGAACTAGTCTCGTTCCCAGCGGTGGTCTTTGCTCGTAAACTCACTTAGCACCAAGCGAGGTACGAGCAACCACGCCAACGTTTGGGCACGATGCTACATTGGAACCACATTCTAGAGAAAATACTTTAAGGATAATAATTTATAAACGGTAAACTATCAGAATATAAACGCATTGCCAAAAATCTCAGCAATAGGCGAGGCCAGTACATGCCAGACAGCGACAACTGTGCTCAGTTCTCTTTCCTTTCGATCATCAAGTTTCGTTGGCTTCGGGAACGTCATTCCATGTACCAGTGAATTCATCACCCTCAAGAGCAGCAGCAGCGTTGACCCCATACTGACCTAGTTTTTTCTCATTACGGCCAGGTGAATGGTCAAATGAAATCGACTTCATCTTTTCACTGTACCCTAAACGTTCTCTGATGCGTTCAGCTTTGTTCTTTTCCAACAATGTGGGGTTTAGGATAGACGGAGAGCGCGGTCTAAGGGATTTGAAAGAAGTTGTACTACGGGACGCCTCTGCCGCTTCACGCTGGGCTTCGCGAGCTAGGTAGGAGTTTGTGGCCATTATCAGAGGCTTATCCGAGCTGCAGAGACGAAAATATTAGCATGAAACTTTGTAAGTTTGAGTGCTTCTTACCTTGTACTGCTTTCAGTCGTTGCTCTTCGTTGACGAGCTTTCCCTTCTTTGCCGGTATCGCGAGTTTCATGTTCATCTGGATAAGCTTCCTCACCAGTGCGAAGTAACGGCAGAAAGTTCTGAGGTCTATCAGGCGTTGCATCACGATGAAGACCAACAGAGACCGCCTGACGAAGATTCTTCTGCAGAGATTCTACACGGTATTGTTCATCGCGAGGAAAGATGTGTTCATATAGCGGTCCACGATATGTGTCTGTTATGTTAAGACGTTGGTACGATTTAGGGACAGATGAAGGTGTGCGGTTCTCGTCGCGGTAAATCCCGAAACTATTTGAGCTTCCAGGACCAAACATTGAATCGCCTGGGCATTCCATGGAACGACTAGCATTCGAAGCAGGGCTATCCTTGCCAGCCGCATCTCGTGCAAGCTGAAGGACATGTTCATCTTGCATTTTCTGCATCATGGCAAGATATTGAGCACGAGTCATCTTAACGTTGACTAGCTCTTCGTCGTCATTGTTGGGAGTTTTGTGCTTCGACTCGGGCTGTGGCGGAACATCCTGATTGATTTTACTTCGCTTATCATCGACTGCTCCCGGCACATGGCCAGAAAGCATTTGTGCCTTCTTCTCTAGTGTCTTGACGCCTGGACGACTGAGTAAGTCCGTCTGTGGACAATCTTTCTTCGCATCTGGATCTGTACGCAGTTCATCGAATATTGTACGCCCCTGTGCAAAACTGATTTGTTCGTCAGTTCGCATTGCAGGAGGATTAAGCATCCCCTGAAACCCGGTCCGACTCTCCAACTGCACGCCAAATACATTTCTGCTGAGTATTACGCTACCAGCTGCCTCCTCAGTTATAGTTCTTGCTGTGCTGTGCTCCAATTGCCAACCGAGGAAAGCAGTGTTCGCTGGACTAATGTAATCTCCGAACTTATTTCGTTCCACACGGGCTGGCAGTTCCTGACTGTCTTCGGGTACATGAAACCCAACGGTAACGATTGGTCCATTGTTGTCTGCTGTAAAGCCACTATGAGGACGTACTGCATTTCTCTGGTCTTCTATACTGAATGATTTCGTTGACTGAAAGGATTGTTCAGGTCTCGCAGAAACAGGCTGCCTTTGAGGGAAGGTAGCCAAGTTCGATGGCTTATAACCGCTAGAGAGTGGGGTCGGGATTGAAACATCAGAAGTACCGTTGGAGTTCAAAGAACCACCATCTGAAATCTTTTTGCAGAGATCTGGAACTCTTGATATGCGCTCTGAGGATCCGAGTTCTGTGTTACCAATAATAGCATTGTACGGATTATTAGAAGCCCTTGTGATGACAGTTTCTGCCGTTGAAATCGAGCTAGTCGGTCTAGATTCTGGCCTCTTTTGGTGAACTTTGGTCACGGGTATGTCCGCAGTGACAGGATCCGGTGACGATACCTTTCGGAATGGGTTCAATGGTTTATCCTTTTTGGCTCTCATGAAAGGATTCGTTGAGTTTGAATTACCACCTGAAAAGTCCTTTTTGGAAGCGAGGGTCTCAGTTGACTCAGCATCTGAGTTTCGAGATGAAGTTGTTGTTTCCATGGGTACTTTTTGTGGAAGTTTCGAGGAAAGTTTTAAGTCGGACGGTTGATCGTAGTTGTCGGAATGAAATATACCAACCTCGTCATACATGATGAGATTGTTGACGAGCTGGTCTTTTTCCACCGGGTTCTCTGGCCGAACGTACTGCTCTAACACTTGCAGCGGAGCTCCAACATTAAACGTAACATTGTTCGCCCCTCGAGCATAAGGGTCATCACGATCCTGAGCATGAGTACGCGCTAGTGGAGATGCTAATGCATATGCACCAGTATTGCATTTTGAACTGTTCTTTGGCAACGGCGGAGGATCATCCCAAGACTATGAGACTATTAGCGGATTGATTACATGATGATCGCAAACTTACATCTTCCATGACACCCTGTTTTCTGGCTGCGTCCAGTTTCTCCTGCTTAGCCCTTTCGTTTTCTCGGAAAAGTGTCATACTCTCGTGGGTGCGGTCTATGTATTCCAAATTGGGGTCGCAGAGGTGAACACTCGGTGGTTTGAGGTTCAACGTACGGGTAGCCTAGAATGTTTAGAAAGTGGAGGTTGTTAAAACATACCTACAGATACAGATAGCACAGCCTGTATAGGGACTAACCTTCAGATGATGCACAATAAAGGGTAGCAGCCATATAGCCAAGTGCTCATAAGGTCTCACTCGTCTTCCACGCTTGGTAGCCTTGATAATTATCAGTTGGGTTCAAATACAGGTTGCGGACTGCGTTCTATACCGCTGCAACTACGCTAGGAAGTAGATGAACCGTAAATCGGTTACGCGCGTCTCGTATCTGGCGTTCCTCATTATGAACTAGCGGACGAATGTTATACTGAACTACGGGCTTCCTGTTCCGCAGAGCCTGAGGGAATCTGTTAGAGCTGTTTGCTCAACTGGACCCTTATCATACGTTTATAAAACCATGTTCTTGAGCTTGGTTCAAGAACTTTCTGAGTGGTTGCTGGTTCTCCTCAGACTTCTTGACTTCGTCTATCTTGCGCTGCTTGAACACAGCGACATCTTCGGTTAACTGACCCAAATTTTAGCGAACCGAATTTGTACTGGATGTCTCGTATTAACAAACTTGCTGAGATATGAGACCTTTCTGTAAATTGGCACATGGACCTAGGATAATATTCTCGCCGATAACAGGGATAATAGTTTGCTGCTACATGTCAAATTTGAAATGCATGACAAACCCGTTGTTGAAGATACCTTTCGCTTACGCTTCGAACTGTGCGGTTTTGGGTTGTCCTCAGAGCGAACCAAGTCAGTCTCAGCAGTTTTATCAGTATTTATGCGCATGCTCGATAGCTCGTTGTGATTTCACCTGTTCCATTCGGACGGTTCGCCAGTCCATGATATTCGCAACATCATCCTCACTGGAAGGTGAAGTGCTAGAAATGTCTTCGTTTGCAACGCCGATTTTCACCGGACGTTTCCCAGAGCCGGTCTGATTTGACCCGAGCAGATATGGTGTTTGAAACTGAAAACTGTCAAATAGGTGTGATGAAACTTGCTCACGTTACTTACAGCAGAATTCTTCCCAGTCGTAGCCTCAATATCGGTGGGGGAATACAAGTTCGATCCAATACTAAATGATTCATTGTACTTCAATAGACCTATGTCTATATGTTTCTTCTTGATTCCCAAAACGTGCTGGATCTTGAAAACTTTGTCGAACTTAGTTTTTGATGTGCGACCCTCCTTGACGGCTCCAGGCACTTTCGTTTTTGCCGTTCCACCGTCATCGATCGACGCCTTTCGCAAATCTCGCTACATGATGTGAGACCTTGAATGCCATTCGAAGATCAGGACGACCAACCATCGAAAAGCTGCGAAAGCCACCGTCTTTTGTTATCCTAGCCAGCGTCTGAGTATCGTTTGTGCTATCATCCCTAGCGGGCTCAAAATGATCCGTTGGAGATGCTTGTGGCATAGACTTGATGCTGCTGGCATTGCTGCTCCGACGACTAAACAATCCTTGTTTTATAGACCTGATGCTACTAGCATCACTGCTTCGACGACTAAACATTCCCTTGAGCTTTGCAGAGATACTGGACGCATTCGATTCACTACGATCCCGGGAGTTGGTTTCGATCCGTTTCGGCATTGTTTTGTCAGTCATGGCTGTTGAAAAGTGAGGTTACTGTATGGGGTTTATTATGAGATGTGGAAACGCTGGATGATGTATAGAAACATCTCATTTTTCAGCGGAAATGTGATGTATTACCATGCTAGAGTGGTCGAGAAATCATGAACGGTCACCCACATTGAATTTTCAGCCTGTTTCATGTGATAGAAGACATTAGTTAGACAAGTATTTCAAATGGGAAGACTCTCAGTGAGATGGAATACCCTTGATAAATACAGCTGGTCGAATAATTCAATGGTATTCTTAACCAGCTTTATATTGCCTCAGTTTTTCAGTCACATGTATGGTCCACATGGGTCATGTAGAGAAACTGCTGATTCCGTGATAGTTGAATGACAGACCTGCCCAGCGCTGTATGGATGATTAACGTACCGTTTGGTATCGACAAATTCGAAATTTTAGTTGTATAAATACTAGAACATTAAAGTACTTGAACCATTCTCCGTTTACTACTAAGAAACGTCGTCAGTGTCGGAGATAGCAGATGTTACAGACTCGGAGAGATCAAACTGGAATTCCTCAGTGCTGTAACCATCCGTCCAATGTTATTGTAAGTTCATCTAAATATCTTTGTTGACTTCAGTTAGAAGGATGCAACACATTCCACATTGCGATAATCCGAATGAACTCGTGGATCTACTCCTTCTACACTAAAAACCTCGAAGATTCAGAAAATACTAGCCACTACATTCGACTGTGCCGTAAGATATTGATTGATAATCACAATGGTTGATTCGAGTTTTCGGATCAGAAATCAGGTGGATTGCTAAATGAAAATGGTAAACAAAGAGGTTAAAAGCACCGAAATGCTGATTTTGGGGATTCCACGAACCTTCTCTCGGATGGCACGTCGAGGACGACTACACGCGTAGTATGAAACAGACACAGTCCTGCCTTCCAATGATAGATTAACTGGCGTATAATTGTTGCGACGTCTATCTGTGTATGGTACATGTAAAAATCTCAGGCAATTTCGAGATCGAATGAAAACCGTTATTTGTGATAAATTGAGACTTGACGATAAAGCAAAACGTTATTGGATATGCATAACCCAACAGATAGATCAGTAGTCGTACAGGACTCGCTTTATAGTGCTGGTCCAAATACAACAAAGTGACAGAATTCCTGTAATCAAGCTTGTAGTCATCGACAGTGTTGTTCATTAAGCACCGTAGCCGCGATCATTATAAAGACAGTTCATGATACCGAAGTACTGGCATGACTTTCGCCGAATGAAAAAACCTCTTTATTTTGTAAAAAAACTCGTTGTGAAATAACCTAAAAAAAAAAGAGAACACAATATTTATTCACATCAATCATGGAAAAAGTTTGTCCGAATTAAAGAAATGCAAGCAAGAAGTTATCATCTGATTGAGCTACTACGGCCAAATGAACGGCTTTGTTATTGTAAACTCGCCAAATCATCAGAGAATCCATCCTACATTGGAAAGAGCAGATACGACAGCCCCTTCATGCGTGACACATCTCATACAGTGAGGACAGACAATATCATTTCCATTCTCCCTGGCAGAATTGCAAACATGGCAGCTCGGGTCGCAGCTCGTGTGTAGGTTCAGTTGCATTGCGGCCTGGCAGAGATCCCCCTCCCTCCTGAGCCACTTCAGGCCTCCCCCTGGTAAAGTACGAGGTTGCGAAACGTACTTGTGCATTTGTTCAAGCGAGCACTGAATGTGTACCCTGGTCCAGGACTCATCGATTCGTGGCACGTTTGGTGAGTAACCGGGGTAGTAGGATCCTTCGGTACAGTGAAATTTCAGCAACAAATCATGGTAGACTCGAAAAACAGCTTGAAAAAGTAGACGGTGGCGTTCTAGGACATCGCTGCATGGACATCCAGGGAGATGCGGATGACTCAACTGCTCTTCACCATACTCAGTTCCAAATGGGTTCATGATTGGATTACCTTGCTAGTTAAGTTCGATGTTTGTGTGCGTATAGAAGGTTGCCGAAGAACGGAGTGTGAAATTTGCTCATAGAGCTATTAGCAGTTGTTTCCGGAATCGACATTCTGGAGCATTCCCCAACCCAATACTCCCGGTTCGGTAATCTGGGCTCCCAAATCAGTATTGTTGCGCTGGGCTGTGTTGCGTCTAGTGCAACTTTAGTGTGGGGTTTACTGTGTACTAAGTCTACATATTCACAGGATAAATAAATAAATAAACCACAAAGGCGGTTAGCGTCCATAGACTACGTTTTTGCAGAAGGATCAATGCCTAGAGAGTACGGAAACCCCGAAAAACTTCTCGAAGCATCCATTTCAAATACAAGTCATTACACCATAAAATCGGCACTTGAAACGGTTCCACCGCACAGACAATCCCCACAACCACACTGAACAATGGAACCTTCAATCGAAATCGCAATCGCGTCAAAGCCCCAGATCGTGGAGTATTTTCTTGAATCAGATTGGCCCCAGACACACGGCGAACTTCCAATCAGTCACGCTCATTACGCACTTTTTCCACGGACTATCGACAACTTCTACAGTCTAATCAGCACGCGCAAACCTCTCAACCCGGGACAAGTAAGCTCGAAATCAGGCAAGATGAAGCTAGCCCCCGTCATCGATAAGATTAGCGTCATGAACTGCACCAGGATTGAAATCCTTGAAATGCTCGACGGTTACGAAAGATACTTGCAGTCCCTCGAAACCCGGAAGGAGATCCACTGGAAATCGTTCAAGTGTGCTGTGGAGCTAGCGGTTCAACCAACTGGCTGGAGGATTGAAAAGCGTCTCACATTCTGGCTACGCAAGTCAGAAGAGGAACGTCGTGCCTGAACCAAGACGCAGAGAAGAAACAGCCTAAGTGTTGAATAGAATCTTAGCTACAGTAACAGGAAACAATAAATCGTGAATTGAAGGCACCGCTCTGAGAATACATGTGTAGGACTGTCCATGCGTATTGGGTCCATTTTTTCCTTTCTTTCCGTTATTAAGTTCCACAGTAGCTGCCCTGTATATAGTCTCACGAGCAGCGACAATACCGTTTGATTGATCCTGCCTGGGAATATCACAATCACATTCACGGTATTATCCAGCGGTACTTGCATCAAAACATCATATATATGGTGTAAGTCATCGTGGGTTACAATCATGACTGTGCATTACATATATTCCTTGTATCCAGTATATGGTTTTCCGGCCGCGTACTACAAACGAACTCAAACGATGCTCCCAAGCAATTCACAGTGAAGTTTGGGATAATTCCCAAAGCCGATAATTTTAAACAACTTGAACGTATTATCCCTTGGAAGCTCAGAGATAGTCAAGAAATTATGCTACATATAGATACAGCAAACTATTCTAAACATGTCTATGTAACGCAAGTTTATCTTTTGTATACATTGAGAAAACCGCCCTTTATGCCCTGACTACATGGTTTATCACAAAATCTAATCGTCGTGATATATTGTAAATATTATATCTGACCGCATTCAGTGATCATGAAGGATGCTGATCGAAATTACTTCATGGGAGATTCGATTAATGTCGTCACACACTCCTTGAGCAAGTCATAAGAATGTTTTTACGTCGTTAAATAGAGAAAAATGGTGAATGACTTTCATGATTTCTATAACAAGAATAAACTACCATGAAACTGTACGCAGAGTGTGCATAGTTTGGAACCATCATGTCGAAATAGCAGTGTAAAGCTGCAAAGATCAATTGATCAACAGCTATAGAACGCAGCTTCTCCTGAACACAGTGGTAGCTCACAGTTTAGGTAGTGTTTTAGTTGTAAGCGCGCCATATATCGCTCTCGACCGGTTGTGGAATGGCCCGTTGCGCTCGCTTAGTCTTCTCCAGTCTGAAGAACTCTAAACAACGCTCAACGATATCTCTAGACATTACGTCCTCAGGCTCGTTCGCCAGTGATAATGCAGAGGTGAACATTATTTTGTCCATTTTTGTTGGCTTTTTCCTTGGCTCTACACGACATTCTTCCTCCAATTGCGACTTGATCCTCCGATTGACCCTGGCCATAAACGCCCGCATCTCATGTCGCAACAACTTGTGCGCAATCTGCGGCGGTCCTCGCACGGCCATCTTCGGTGTCTTGATCAAGTCAAAATGACGGTTGATGCATAACTGGAAGAGCTCGGTGATGTCCTCGTTGTACTTTCCGAAGTGTTGGGCGGCGGCGACCGACTGATCCTCCATCGCGTAAACTGACGGCGCGTGGTACTTTGGCTGCCGATGCTGTTGCAGTTGTTGAGCTCTGTAGATTGCCGCAAGCTCTTCCAAGGTCATTCCATGCTTAACGAGAGGGGCCACCTCCGGGACTGTGAACTCCCCTATCCGAGGTGGACTGCGCTGGAGTAGCTTTTCAGGTGGGTTCTTACGCAGGTATTGTAGATCAGCTTTGTCCTGGGCCGACAAGGGCACAGCGTTGGCACGTCTGGCTTCAAGTTCAAACTTGGTGAATTCGCCGGAAATGAAGTCAAGATCCTCTTCGTCGTTGCTATCATATGATAAGTCGATAACCCGTTGCTCTAGTTCCTCAAGCGTTGGTACTTCAGACTTCACAGTATGTCTGTCCTTGTCATATTGAGATGACATTGTGATAGATGGAACGGAAGACATGGTTGATAGTTGTAAAGTCGACTGTGAATCAAAAACGGTTGTATGCTAGTTATTTTCTTCGCTGTGCAAGTGATAAGGAATCTAGGAAAGCTAAGATCAGTGCTGTTAAGTATACGCCAAGAAGGTGGGCTGGTAAACTGGGTACACATTGAGCCCTGTTCTAATCTTGCTCTGGGGAATTCACAGCCTAGCATTATCTGGTTTCAATCTCTAAGCCCTGGTGAAGCAAATTAGGTTTACAGCACCATGTGACTTGTCTTGAAATTGAGGACAGTAAAAACTCGACCCGATGGTGTTCATGGTTTCTGTTTCATGAGACGTACATAGCTTTCATCTTCTCCTGTACGGTCTAACCGAAAGGAGACCATACATAAGAAACGGCCGTTTATGCCTCAAAATTGGGTATTCTCTCCGTTGGGCATTAAGGCTTTGATCCTGTCAAATTTTGTGTCATGTCTCCGTCATTTGGTATTCTCATTACTGAAGTTATCGATGTGCAGTACGTTGCTAACCGAATAAAACCTTGATCTATGGTATCACTAGAACGTAGAGGAACCCAGACCCCAAAAATCAAAGAAATTTATCACTCCAGAGTACGATGCTTGGTCAGTAAGTTGCTTGACCTTTGAGTATGCAATATCGTGTTACATGCAAGCGGCCCAAGCCTTGAAAATGCGAAAGTATTTTCGTAGCCTTGATAGCAGGATATTTGCTCCACGAGCCTTGAGAAGAACTTGGGGTCCACGGTCCACCGATACTGTCTTCATACTAAATCCAATTAGCCAAATAGTTACAGTACACAATTCACGGGGATTTCACTGTGCAAAAGGTCGCTACCCAGATACTAAATTGTTTCTAATTTCAATGAACTTGGGTTGAATAAGACCGTTCCGTTGTTAGTTAATCGATGAGGAAGATTTGTACATAGGTTAATTCCTAATTCAAAATATAAAGTTGACATTGAAAAAAGGCCATTCAATATTAGTCTGAAGACCAGCTTGGATGCTATAAATCGCTACCATTTGGCATGACGGTCCGTGTCCCATCAATCAGCCCAACTTGCTAGGCCTAACAACTCGTCCCATTGTATAAGACATACCACCATAAACTTTCAACTTCCCTTTCCTCCCTGGCCATCACACATCACGTCTGCAAAATAATGGCCCGCTTCACCAAAGTACCGAAGTTTGCGAGAGTCTGCTTACTAGCCACCTTCTGGTTCTGCTGTTTTGACTGCATTTGGAAGATGGTGACCAAGCAACCCGAACCTCCTGCGACAACCGCGCCACCAAGCGAGGCCCCCCCAGGTGAAAAGACTGGTACTGGGAGCGCCATGCCACCATCTGACGAGGATCGAGAACGCTCCAGCGGCAGAACACCAAGAGAGAACAACGGCGATCACATCTAAGCATGGAAAATCTCCGCAGTACAGCCGAAACCGAAGCATATCAGGGATGAAGTTGTCGCCTTCTGCAGCAGGTCCGTCACTGTTCTTCTTCCATTCCTCACCATGCTGACATATCTTGAGATTTTCAATTGTAGATGTTAAAATTGAGCACGAGAGTCTGCGAAGCTTGTTAATTTTTAGAATAAAAATTCCTTCAGCGTAAATTCAATTGTTCCCTAACTTTTGTCTGCAGTGGCTTAGGCACATGGCGCATTTTCGATGTGATATCCGTGAAAGAAGAATTTTCTGTGTCTCCCTCGGGTGAACTTCCGATACATGATAGGCTCTGAAGAGTGGCAATTACTGCGACGAGTTGAGCTACACAACATTATCGATAGCATGAGAGTTCCTGACCTTACCGAGGTCATCTTTCACCAAGTAGTGAATAGCACGGCTAAATTCTTAGTCGCACAATAGTTCTCTTTCTTACAGCAAAGAACTTATAGGGAGTGTTAGGATTCGGAGATATCCAGCCAACTTTGTACATCGTTATAACCGGGAGGGTCAGTTTAGAAATGTCGAAATTGATTGTGAATGATGCATGCCGACCACCTACCTCTCCAACTTTAGCTGTGATTACTCTTTTCCCCTCGGCTAGAGTTAAATTTCCAGAACATCTCCCTAGAGGAAGTGACAGTTATTGTCGTCGTGCCTCCCGAAACTCAACAGACATCCGAAACGCATTTGTCAAACCCAACGATGAAATGCGGCTTGGCGGTTTGTCTCTAAACAGAACAACGCTGTCTTAATCATTGTTCTAGTTGGCCGGCGGGGATTGTTCGCCCACGGACTACCTAGGTAGTCGGCGGACCACCCAGGTGGTCCATGGACCAACCTGCATCCGCCGGCCAACTAGTTGGTCCGTGGACTGTGGGTAGTCCACGGGTCACCCAGTTGGCCTACAGAATTAAGGTAGCAGTCCGCTCATCAACCGGTCAGCCGGCGGACAACCAGTTGCCCCAGGGAGTTTTTCGTTACCAATTGCTCACTAATATTTAACAGCGGTGACAAAATATAGATCAACGAGACGCATTCTCAACGCACTCTTTTCCAACAAAAGAGTGAATGAATTAAAACACGACATATACCCACAGAGCTTATATAGATCAGACTTCATATGTGTTCCGATTGATACCGAAACACCTATGATTTCGCTAAGACCACAGTTTAATTTGCCGTACCGGGCGACTTGTAGGTCTATCGGCTGCATTGATACCACCTATCAGATACACAAGTGCGCAGTTTGACTACAAATCGAAAAAAGTTCATGATATTCTACTACTCACCGTCACGAGCGGGCAGTATCCAGACAGTATTCACAATATTCATGGTCATTGTTCTAGTTTTGGTGGAAAAATGAGTGGTTTCGGCAACGACGCCGTGCATTTTTATCACGTAATATTAAGAATGCTATGTTATTTTCAGGCAATAAAGTACGACTAATTAATGGAGTGTTAATCTTAGGTGCGGGTTTTGTTTGGCGTGTGATTGTGCAATTTTGTGGGATACAGTGTATTATCAGGGTTCTCAGACCCTTAGTTGGCCGGCGGACCTTGAACTACCTAGGTGGCCGACGGAAGGTGGGGGTCCGCCGGCGAGCAGGTGGTCCGTGGACCACCCAGGTAGTCCGCGGGCGAACAATCCCCGCCGGCCAACTAGAACAATCATTCTCACATTGCAACGGCGGACTGTGCAGAACGTAGCGGTCAAGTTCATGCTAAAGAGGAACTTGATCAAGGGAAATTTTGGATGATTAGGATGACGAACGCAATAAGGCACAGCGTTGACTAATTTTCAAAGGGGACAATGTCGAAGGCGGGGTCCAGTGCTTATACGGTAGATTTCGGTGCAACTATACACGCTATTGTCTACAACCTTCCGATTCAACCTGTTCAAGTTACACTGTAGCGACATGGTGTACATTCAGAAGAACTTATTGTTCACAGGCAAAACCACGATTGGGAGATCCAAGTGAGGTTTCAACTAGCCCTCCACTCTTTGAATAAATAATCTCCCATCACCTGGTTTTCCTTTCCGCAAACCCCCTCAATAACACACTTGTATACTGGAGTCTGCTTGTTTTATCGCAAAAAGAGGTACTTATGAAGACCATTGGGACTGAAGGGTGCACCTGTAGTGTAGGGGAAACACGGGACCTTGCCATCTGCCAGCACAAAAGCTCCAAACCCAGGTTCGAATCCAGGCTGGTCCACTCTTTATTCGTTTTTTGGCCACGAAGGTGTTTCAACTTATAATTGTGTCATTTGTTATCGAAGAAGAAAATGATATTCCTTTAAGACAAGAACAAGCGGTAATAACGCCGATGAAATCGAACCACTCCTGAGCAAACAGCGAGCTATCGATGGAGGAGCATTTCACCTTAAAGTCCTCCTTCAAGCTCGCATCGCTGACAGTTTAGTATATCAGGAGTCGAGACAAAGCCGGATCCTTCATCGAGGACGCACGATTGTACGTTTCAACAGAATCAGCTTTCTCGAATACAAGCCGGTTCTTCGCCGCCCCAGCCAGATCGAAATCTGCAGACGGGCTGTAATCAATTCCGTTGTAGCAATGGCTGCATAAGCCTATCGAAGCGTCAGCCCAGCGAGCCTGGGACTCGCATAGATAAAACTTCTCATCATTTCATACGCCACTCATCTTCAGTCTCACACTGCCATCAAGCCCAGCCACTCTCAACGTTTTGGTCGTCCGACCCCAGTCTACCCGAAGCTATCCTTGCTAAGCTCCCACCACATGCCTCGCAACAGCAACAACGACGTTTACCCCAAGGGCCAGATTGCACTCTGGAGGCGCCAACAGGAAGCTGACAAGGCAGCCGCGGAGAACGAGAAGCGTCGAGAAGAAGCACTACTGCTTTCCCAGCTCGGCAGCGGCTGGGAGTGTCAGGAGGTGCCTCAGAGGCAGCGGATCATGCCCAGTCAACAGCAGCAGCGAATCATGCCGAGCGAGCCGCAGACACCATTTGACCTCCACCCCAATCCTTTCAAGAAAGATGTCCGTAGAGAGCCGGTTCCCGTCGACGCATTGACTAAAGGTAAGAAGTCCACTCCGCAGGAACGAAAGCAAAGTACTAGGACCGGAGACCCCTGGCCGCTTATAGCACCTGAGATCGGGCCTTCGCAGGCGCGCGCTGGCAATGGAATTCGCGGCGACGGACAGAATGCTGGACAGGGATACCCCTTGAGCAGTGGCCCAGTGGAGACTTCAGAGCGAAAATACGGACGGGTAGCCAGCGGATCAGTGGAGTCTCGCACAGGCTATCACATCAACAACAGCCATGACCAGAACGTTAACGCCACCAAATCTAAAAAACAGCAATCCGGATACAACTTGGGCCCCAATGGTTGGTGATCACATCATCCGGTATCCAGTGTCGTGTCGGTTTTGCAAATGTCCAGTAGCAATTCAAACTAGTGTTCTCAAGAAATAATGAATTCTCTCGCCAAGAAAATCTCACATGTCACTAACTATATCTTATCCTAGGACCGATTAAATGGTGCATCTCGCCACCTCTGGGCGTGGTAATGATTGTGGCTACAGATTCTCGATTCTGCTGCAAACTGCTCGTAGCGTTGTACAGATCAATACATAATACTATGGCTTATCGAGCTCTCGTTACAGTGACCTCCGACAGGTCCCCCATATCTATGCTGTGAAGTTTCGTGTTAAAATACTCCAGAACTTGATGCATGGTTGCTATCCACTACTTAGAGAGAACAGGGGCTGATATTATAATGAAGAGCCGATTGATTCATTGCTTTCTAACCTTCAAGAACAATCCTGAGAACAAAACGCAAAATCAAATACCACGAACATCAAGCACTCAGCCCAGTTGATAACAGCACCTTAGCACAATCAAAAAGCACTTGGAAGTCCAGTCTCTCCGTTCACCAAGCACGCATGCAACATCCTGATCTCGTCCCTCGGCACATCCACAGGCGGCAACCGCACCGCGAACGCCCATTCCGCCATCCATGCCCGCCAATAATTCCCCTTGGCGAGATATATCCTGCAATCACAGAACTTCTCATAGTTTCTCGCCATGTTGAAGTACTTCACAGACGTCCAGTTGGAGATATCCGGCGCCTGCAAGTAGTTGCTCGGTGGCATCTCAGAACCGCCGGTAGCGTTGTTCCACTCGTTCAGGAGGAGGGCGTGGTAGCGGTTAAGGGCACGCTGGAGGTGGACGATGTCGCTGGCGCTGTAGTCGTCGCGGAGCATTATTGGCTCTTCGCTTTCGTAAGGACATGGGACCGGGGAAGAAGGTGGCGAGGAAGGTGCTGATGATTCAGCACCTTCCATGTCGTCTTGATGTTGATCCATATCTGATGTTTCCACGAGGTGAGTAGCTAATACGGGATTTGATAAAAGCATGATTTCACTATTAAAATATCCTGGTCGTAGAAATGGACACATTGTGGATTTAAATCCGTACTATCTGATACCGATACAACGATACAGCTCCAAGGCACCGAAACTGCGGGGATCCCAAATTTACGACCAAATTACTTTTTCGGTACAAAGCGAACAAATACCCATCCACCCCCACAGAACGCCGATTCCTTCTTCACCGCACGTCTTCTCTTCCCCCCAGTCACCTCCCCGCTTTCCCCGCCCTTCTCCAGCTCCGCCATCTTCGCCTCCATCTTGGCATTGTATGCCTTCCCCAACTTTCCAACCACCTTCGGTGGCTCCAGGAAGCCGGGCACAAACCCCGTGTAGCAGCCGGAATAGTCGATGAACGCCGCATCACCCGGCAATGGTGGCTCCGAGCCCTCGTCTGGCGGCGTGATGACTATGGTTGGAATTGGACCGGAATAGCCGCGGTGAAGAGTGGGGTACCACCTATGGCCCAGCCTTGCCAAACTGTGCTTCACGAATTTTTTGCCCTTTGCGAGCCTCGTTACGGTGTGCAGTTTTTGTTGGGCACGCTTGAGAAGTACAAGCACCCGTGGAGCAAACCGCGGCATGTCGCTGGCTTTTTCAAGATTTGGGTTCAGGGTGGGGTCGAGGTAGGAGAGCATGGTCATTGCGTCGGATTCCATCTTGACGAGGTCAGTAACTGTAGTGATGCAGAAAAATGGCGATCGAGAACGTGTCATGTTGAGGGTGGTACTCACACTGTGTGTGTTGTTTCGGGGTCTAATATTTGGTTTCGCTGATGGGATGGAAGGTGCAAGTTGAATGTTTGCTAAGAGGCGCAGGATGATTGAAAAAAACAGCAGCGATTTAAAGGCGTACTAATAGGACTCAGGATGGGACAGGAGTACATCAGTAACTGCACATTGAATATGTCAATACTATTGGTAGCCCAGAGTGATGCTGTCACGTCACGTTGGGCAGATTAGGGAAGTTCTGTGGTCCAGGCACGTCTTTTTGAGACACCAACTGTCACTGATTGACTAACGCTACGTGTGGACACAACGCAGGCACTTATTCTGTTTACATAGATGATGTTTATGGAATTGAATATTGCGTGTGTATTCGAAAGTCAATGTCATGTCTATTACAGACTCTGGAACTCATTCGTGTATGCCGCAGACACAGGCATGAACATATCACAAAGGAGGTTTACTCACTGCCATATAAACGTCGTAACAATGCATCTTGGGATACCATGCGGTACGTATCATGTGTGCATTCTACTGCAAAATAAACTGGCTCGTAATTCAAAGGCAAAGCTCTCGGAAGGATTTGATGTAATCTCTGTTTTGTGATTCTACTGTAACAAAAGCTCGCTTTTAAGACGCGGAGCTCAGGGGTTGGGAATGTTTGAGACTTTGTAGATATAAAGTGTAAATTTTTTGATTACGACTTGTCTGGATGTAATTACGCCATAACTACACACTGTGCCACTTCAGTAACAGAACTATAAACAGAAGGCCAGCAGACCTCGGGAACTCAGCGAACATGACAAAACTATGCTTGAGCCATGTTGACTTTTCACACTGAGTTTGCCTTTAGTTCCCAACATCATTGCCATTCTCCACCTCATCTTCCGTGTCACTCTGCATGTCGTCTTCACCGGTGCTTTCCTCGGTATCCCAAGCTTTAGTATACCAGACTTCATTCCTCGCGTCCTCAGCTTCGTCTTCAGACTCACCATGAACCATGTGGTCCATGTCACGACGCCCGCCAAGTAGTGCAATTAGCACGGTTTCCAATCCCCTGTTCTCCGGATCCTCCATGAGCTTGAGCGAAAGATCAACCAACGTTTTTTCCCTGGCCTGCATTGCTTCACTGCTTGCAAATGCCACCATGGCCGAAAGAACCTGATCCTTGCTCCAACGAAGAATTGAAGGTGGATGCATCATGTGCAGTGACTCGTCCCATGTCGCGCGCAGACGGACATGGCACGCCACAACGACCGCTTGGTACAAGTACCGATGCAATGGATTGAGCTCGCTATCCAACTCATCGCACTGCATGGCGGCGTCTGGGTCAAGGAAACTACCGGATGCGCTCGTGTAGGACAAGATCGTGGAAGGCTGCTGATTGTGTGTGTTCTGTGTGCTTCCTAGCTTGTGAGCTGTTTGTGTCATGGTTTAGGTTGGTCTCATGAGTGTTGATTGTTTGGTGTGAGGTCCGCGAGCTATTTGAGGAGGAGGAAGTATCGAAGTCGATGGACGTAGAAGAGGACGGTAGGCCAGCCGACCCCAGACCGTTCTGGCGCGCTGCCATTATTTTTTCTACGCTTCGGATGCGGTAAGGCTGGTCGCTGGCTTTGGGATCGTTGCTTGAGGCCATGGTGCAGGGTTCTGGTGTGGCGGTTGTTCGTGTCCGGAAGTATCGGGTGGATCTTGTTTTGGGGAAGGGGCGTGTGTGTTGTTAGGGGAAGAATGGACGAGTGGCTGTCTCCTCGGGTGTTGCGACTGAGGTCACCAAGCCTTGTAGAGCCGCGTTTAAGTGTTTAGAGATCAAATAGCCTGATGTGAACACACGTTGACTACGTCTAGAACGGGAACTGGGTATATCATATTATCTTGTCCTCATCGTGCGAACACAGTTGATTCTCTTCCAGATACTCTGAGCGGCATGCATGTTTAATCGTGGTCGTTTTTGCCAATCGTAGCGTTTTGAAGCAACCATTAGCCGTTTGCAATTGAAAACCCTCTGCATGGTAGGTCACTCGGTTTTGTGGGGCATTGTAACTGCTCAGCATCAATCACCCATCCTTCTTGATATTCTACCTCTCATCTCGCTTCTCCTTCTCCAGCGCGCACTAAACAACAAAGGCTTTCTTTTACACCCCCTTCACTCTGAGAAACGTTTCAACTTCGTGACGGATGAACCTATCTGCATTTCGTGATGTTTTGTAATCTTCAAAACCAGAAGGTGCAGTACTCTAATCAACAGACGATTAGACGGTCGTGTGCTGGGTACGAGACAAGCACGGCAGGTTGGATCCAATTACGGAGAGGCACTGCACAAGCAGTCACTCGACAAACGTTGATAGCAACACAACACGTCTATCGGTACACCTACGGAACGTTGAGGATGGACATATGATTATGCTCTGCTATGGGCTATGTACAGGAATACAACTAGAAGCAGAAACAGCAGAGCAGGAACAAGGGCAATAAGATAAACTCCATGGTCGACGACGCAAGAATATTCATTTTTAAAAAGTATTGGAATTCGCATAGCAGTACCATTCAGACGCACCAGGCTAGGTCTTTGGAACAACTTTCTTGAAGTGAGAAATCCCGTATCATTGATAGTACTCCGGTTTTAGCCATGCTGACTCACGTCTCATTGCTTTCAGCTCGTCCCGCTCTGTTCGTATATGCTTGAAACAGTTTTATCCAACGCGAATTCTCACTCCCGCCGCGCCGTGGTATGCAGTAGAAAATGCTGGCGGAAATCTCGGCTATTAAAGGGACACCTAATTCTAGCCGACCTTGCCGCCATTCCTTTATCAAAGCATCACGTGCCTTCCTTCCTCAATCCCACGTGACCACGAAAAATGCCGCTCGGCACAACAACACAACAGTGTGGATTCGATAAATTGTATACAGCGCTGTCTTTCCGCACAACAGACCTGCACCATGACCACTTGACAGACCCGCTCCGCCCGCCGTGCCAGCGACCGCGCCATCCAGGAAGCATCGAACGACATGCGTGACGCGATCCGCGCAGCCTTCGAGAGATCGCAGGCTGCGCACGCCACCGCGAGCATCCAAGACACCCAGATGGGGCAGACCTCGCCTGTCACCCCTGCCGCCGGTGCCTCTGACAACTTCCTGGCCGCCGACGCGCCAGATCCGTACCAGATAGCGGCCCCCGCTTACCATGCCGATACCTCAATCTCCCCACAGCACCGCAGGCTCTTCCAGGCCGTAATCGTCGCCTGTCACCTCCGCCTACGGGCTTCGTGGGGTGAGGCGTGCGCGACAATGCATCCACCCGCTATTGGACGGTGGAGCCGTGCCGCGGTTGCGTCCGGACTGAGGCAGTTTGAGGCCAGTGAGGCGGCGGGGGGGCGGGAGAGCGTGCTTTCCGGCTTGGCGTTGAACCTGCTGGAAGACCCGATGGATCAAGGAGTGGAAATATTGCTGATTGGGATGTTGGGGAGTGTGGATGGGATCGAGACGGGTAGTGCTGAGAACGACGAGGGGGGAATTGGTGAAGATGAGGACGATGATGAAAATGCTGGGAATTAGAGGCACATGCCTGCTTGTACTGTGGTCATGATTCTTCGACTCAGTGCAACAATAAAATTCCCGTTTACGTCTCAAACCGTTCATGACCTTTGACTATTTTAAGCGTTTTGTGCAGTACAATTGACAGTAATACTCTACCTGAGATATCCAGCTGTGAAGCTGCGACATCCGGATGCTGATGTGCGATTGATGTTTCGCGACCCGGGTCCGGCAGCCCCATGTATAAGTGATGCACCACCCGGCCTGCGTATACATAGACCTATACATCCGTCTTTCTGGTGCTCCTTCTTTGTCTAGCGCTACATCCGGAGCGACTAAACAAGAAATGCTCAACTCTTGGTGGTCCTTGACTCCTTCTACTGCGGTATCAAAAGCTTCAGTCTGCAAACATCATTTCGGCTCGTTGAGGGGAATTCTTAGCATTATATGTATTTCTAGACACCGATTGTTTTCGAAGGGTTGTTGGACGTTGTGTCCATACATTCTCACTCGCTGGGAACGAGCGATAGCAGGTAACGTCTGTCAGTCCATCCGCTCTTACCTCGGTGCCAGGGCTGCCGTATTCTAGTAACAGATCTCAGTATTGCCGTGAAATTACACTTCCTGATCACCTAACATCTCACAGTGTCTTCGCAATAAAGTCACACTGTCAAGAAAACAGTATTAAATGACGATTGACACAGTTTCTAGTGCCATTTTAGCAACATCAAAATCCCAGTCCCTGGCTCACGTAAGAAACGCTCACAAGTACCGTTATTTAACAGAAATTAATTCATCTCGCAAAGTTACTATTTAACTCTTTCGCTTTTCCTAGTACATCTTCTGTCTTAAGTATACCCGAAATTCCGGCGTCGGTGCATTATTCGGGTTGAACTTGTAAACATATGAGTTGAAGTGCTGCGGTATATTGATCCAGAGATCGTACTTACAAAATTCTTGA
This sequence comes from Geopyxis carbonaria, assembly GCA_024516215.1. Lineage (NCBI taxonomy): Eukaryota > Fungi > Ascomycota > Pezizomycetes > Pezizales > Tarzettaceae > Geopyxis > Geopyxis carbonaria. The sequence continues at coordinate 189,485 of JAJJXG010000052.1, read as the reverse complement.
ACGCCGTTGTCCATCCGGCTCCACTGTGTTGAACTAAGCGATTCTGCGTGATCGATCACTCGGTATGCGAGCTAAATTTTGTGAAGGTCATGTGATGGATAGAAGGCTTGGCGCACCTGTTCGTTACTTTTATTACTTGCTCATACTGTTTCCTCTACTCATATTTTACTATTCACTCTCCAACTGTTTTTTACTGAGGAACATCACAATACTTTGAACATCACTCTCCACGTGACTGATTTACTCTCTCACTTCAATACATTGGGATGACACCGGCTTGATGACGGATTACCACTGGGAAAGGGGAAAAGGGGGCACACGGCGGAGGGAATGCCATCATGGATGGCCTTCAATCTTGGTCAACTGGATGATGGGTTGGTTCAGGACAAGTGTAAGACATGTGTGAAATTGGGTGCGATGGAAAGGTACAGCGATCTGCTACACAATATACCAATACCCACACGCTGATACACGCTCCCAGGACTGTGAAGAACGCCAATTTCACCGCTCCTGGTTTTCTGGCGTGGAAAGCTGGCCAGATAAATTTCAAAAATTTGTTACATCACCCCCCAGCCCGTGAAAGCAAGAAAGACGGACGCATCCTTTGGAGTCAGCCCACAATCCTGAGAAACCGAATAATTTCAGGATTGATCGACACACAGAGTAATACGCCGAGCCAGCGGGGTGTGATTTCTGGCGCGAAGACCTTCACGACCGGAGTTACGCAGTGTTGTGGACTGTGCAGGACACACATCGCCGCCCAACCGCCCAGTCCGCAGCATCATCGAGATTCCTGCGTTGAACCCCAAAATACCAGAACCTCCGCAGCAAGATCCCCCGAACCACCCAATATAGGACTATCCGATACCGAACCTAACCCTCCGCATACTTACGCCATGGATTCACGCTGGAACCGCGACCCCCGCGCTGACGCCGCGTCCCAAGTAGCCTACAATGCCATCCGTGCGGCGTATCGCAATTCGCAGCTAAGCTCCTCGGAATCCGAGAGCACTCAAGAAACCCAAGAGGTTCAGAGTGTTTTACTGAGGAGGAAGAGTGATTTTGTTATGAAGGCCGATGATACTTGTATTGTCTAGGTAACAAGAGAAGAAACAGAAGAGAGTTACAGAGTAAGTAGAGAAAAGACAGAGGTGTGATCGACAAAGTGCGCCAAGCCTGTACATGCGTCTCCAAGTATTAGTCATCGTACCGAGTGATCCACGATGCAGTATTGCTGACTACAACACCCCCCTTCAATTCTGCATCGTTCTAACAAGACATATCAGTTTAACATTAGTGTTCCCTTTCTACAGAATTCATTGGTTAATTTTCATTGACATCCACCACTTTGGCTATCTGCAATAGCTTTACATGCTTTCCTGTCTCCAATGCTTTGGTCATCAAGTCCGCGGGGTTCTCCTGAGTGTTGACATGCTGAAAGTTGACAGTCTTTTTCTTCTGTTCATCGATTATGTGATGGTATTTTATATCGACATGCCTCATCTTATTGCGTATAATGCCACTTCTGATGGTTCTCAAAGCACCGGTACTATCAGAGTACATGTTGATTGTCTGCATTTCGATTGCGTCGTCGTTGTTGAATATCGTGACCTTTTCGATTTCGTGAACTAATCGTCTAATCCAGATGGCCTCTTTTGTTGCGTTAGACGCTGCGACATACTCCGCTTCAGTGGATGATAGAGCAACAATGGTTTGTTTCTTGGCCTGCCATATGACTGGGGAGCCGTCGGCAGTGAATAGGTGTCCACCTGTAGATTTTCGATCTCTTGTAGAACCTGCCCAGTCAGAGTCACAGTATCCGACAATGTTGAGTCTCCTATTCTGATTATCTCCTAGAACCTTTGAGTGTTTTTCAGTCATTCCATAGATTAGTCCATAAGTAGCAGTATGCTTTAGGTATCGGAATACATGCGTTGCTGCCGTTATATGCATTCTCAGAGGATTAGCCTGGTAAGTTCCCAATGTGCTGACTGCAAAAGCGATATCCGGACGAGTTCCCATAGCTGCATACATCAAGGATCCAATCAAGGATTGATAGTATGTCTTTTCCTTCTCGTTTAATAGCTCATCTTGGCAGAATGGATTGTTGAGATTATTCTTTGGTTCAAGAGGTTTCGTGGCCGTCTTGAGATCGTTGAAGCCGAATCTGTCTAGAATCTGGGATATGTAATGCGACTGCGATAATACAATCGATCCATCTGGTCGTTGGTTTATCCTGAACCCAAGGAAGCTCTCCATTAACCCAAGATCTTTCATTTTGTACTTGGATGATAATGACTGCTTTATAGTTTCGATAGCTCTGTTGGATCCATCTTTCCGTGTGTCTATGATGAGAAGATCGTCAACGTACAATAATACCATCAGGCTGCTACTTATGTATAGGTTCTGGTCATTCTTCGACTGCTCAAAACCAAGGGTCAGAAGAAAAGCATTAATATTGTCCCACCATAGTTTAGGTGATTGCTTTAACCCGTATAGTGCCTTTCTTAACCTTACGACCTGGTTCCCACTAGGGCATCCGTCTGGAAGTCTAATGAAGATGTTGTTTTGATCAACTTCTGAATACAGGAACGCTGTGACGACGTCCATATGGTGTAATCTCCATTGATGCTTAGCTACCATGGATAGTAGTATCCTCAAGGTAGCCATTTTGGAGACGGGAGCATATGTATCGTCAAAGTTTATTCCATAGTTCTGTTCGAAACCGCGTACGACAAGGCGAGCTTTGTATCGTTGTTGGTTCCCAGCGATTGGTTTGACCTTGTAGACCCACTTGCAGGATAATGGCTTTGATTGATCCAGAGTGCTCCATAAGTTGACGTTATCTTCGTTCTTCTTTACAAAGGTTAGATTTTCCACTAAGCTGTCGTATTCTTCTTTCATTGCAAGTAGCCATTGTGTTTTGTTAGGGGATCTTATTGCTTCTCGATAGTTCCTTGGATCAGTCGGAAAGTTCTCCATGACGACTTTGTTGTGTAGCATAGTATCATCATTTATTGTAAGGGTGGCCATAGATTCGAACATAAGAGTAGCATTCCTGTCTCGACGTTCTCTAGCTAGGATTCTAGGATGAATGTAATGACTATATCATTTCGGTTAGCTTAATATTTCGTATGATCCTTTGAGGGATAAGGGGTTATTGAGATCTAAACGGGAATCTTTATAGGATAGGATTGGGGAGGGTATCGTGAAGTATATCTTTGCAAATGGACTTTGTTGTATGAGGGAGATAATAAGGGTAGCAATGACTGATGAGTTTTTGTACAGGAGGGGATTCTTTCATCCATGCTGGCTCTTTCAAGCCTCGGGCATACAGTCTTAAGGTTTTCTTTTCCGCCATGCTGGCTCTATATATAGCCACGGGCAATATCAATTCAATCTTTTTAGGTTTCTTCCCCGGCAACTTTAGCCATTATTCATGCCCTCAGGCAACAAAGTCTATTTCCGCCATGCTGGCCTCTTCTTAGGCCTCGGGCAACAAAGTTTCTTTAACCCGTATTGGCAACGTGTTCTTGCCTCAGGAGATCTTCATCACTGCAATGGTATCATATCGTAGCCATGCATAATACAGGTATATTTGATCCGCCATGCTGGTCTTTATATGGACCTCGGGCAATACAGGGTATGTAATTTCTCTTTTTAACCAACAAGGTGTCTTGTACACCATGGGTTACGTAATGTATGGATCAGGATAAGTTACTTACTTAGAGATGTCGTCATCTGACGTTGAAACTTCAACTATTTTGCTCGATGACGTTGCTATTAACGATTCTATGTCATCTTCCTGTTGGTTTCTCGCATTGAGCTTCTCTTCGTAGTCCTTGAAAGGATCAACCCAATCTTCCCTTGGACATCCGCTAAATTTCTCCCAGGCGTTCTCTGATTCTCGAAAGATGACATTCGATGATTCAATTATTCTCTTGGTCTTGAAGTCATAGAGTCTCCATATTGTTGACGTGTATCTTACACAGTTTAGCAGCATGCAAGGGTTCGAGCGTGGTGCGAGCTTATGTGCCCTTTGATCAGGAGGTACCCAACGCCATACTATGCATCCAAATCTTCGTAGGCTGTTGTAGTGTGGTTTTGTGCCGAACAATGTCTCATATGGAGATTTCCATGATAAGCCTCTCTGTGGTGTTATACGATGCACATTCAGCCCGTTCTCCATGGCTTCTTGCCAGAATTTGAGAGGTGCCTCTGATTCAATTAGTGCAGTCCTTGTCTTTGTCATTATCGTTCGAATAAATCTCTCTGCTGATCCATTCTTGTGCTGAGTGTAAGGGGGAGAGGGATGCCATTCGATGCCCATATCCCTGCATATCTCAAACATTCGTTCGTTATTGAACTCTCCACCGTTGTCTGTACGAAACTGCAGAACCTTGAAGTCTCTTGCTGAAGCCCAATTCATAACCATTTTAAATGCTATCAGAAGTTGTTCGGAGTCTTTGGACCTAAGATATGCGATCATGGGAAATCGGGTACAGTCGTCGACAAAGACCACGGCGTATTTGTTGCCTTGTATTGAGTCTACTGGTAGAGGGCCGATCAGATCTGAGTGAACTCGTTGGAACGGTTTATCAGATCGTCTTGGATGTGGTAAGTGTCTCTTGAACTTTTGTTTCATTTTGGCTTGTATGCAGATGTCGCACGGAATTTCGGAGGGTATGTTGGCATCATCTCCTAACGCTTTCTTCAATGCTTCGGGGTTGGTGTGACCAAGTCGCTGGTGCCACTGATATGCAGTTATTTTGGACTGCTTTGACCGTCTCTTTGATCGTATGTCATCTTTTACAGTCTCGTCAGTAATATCGTCAATCAAGACTGGATCAGTTGGGGACGTAAGGTTGTTGACGTTAGAGACATCCTTTTCAAGGTCTTCGTGCTCTGAGTCTGAGTCAGAGTCCAAGGTTATTTTCTTTGGATGAATCGTGTCATCAATATTGTCATTATTGATGTGTTCAGGCGCATTATGGTCTTCTTGTTCAATTCGTTCTTCGGGAGGATTAGGTGGGTAAAATAGATCGTCTTGGACCCCCAACCGTGCAGCTCTGTCGGAGATTAAGGGTCGAGCTATGGGGACGTTGTTCTGTCGGGATCCTTGTCTGGTAGTAATATTTGCCGATAATGATGAGCAGTTTTTGTTGTCCAATAGATAGATACCGTTTTTCAGATAGCATTGGAGATGGGTGTTATCAGGTGAGGTAAGGGTTCCTATACCGTTGGCGAATGACGTGGTCCATCCGAGTTTGTCGAGTATAGGAACGGATATCAGGTTAATTCTAAAGTCAGGTGAAAACAAAGCAGGAAATCGTGAACCAAGTAGGGTGATGTGTCCTTGTGCCGGTATATTTACTACTGTTTGATCACCTAGCCGTAGGCTACGTGAACAAGGTGTTAATTCTTCAAATAATCGTTGATCGTTGCATATAAAGTCTGTTGCGCAAGTGTCGACTCCCCATATTGAAGAAGCTGACGTGTTTGATGGAGAAGTGGACAAAAGACAGGACGATTCGTATGAAGAGTAAGCAGTAGTAGTACCGGGGGCCGCGAGTCAACACTGAGAGCTGTTTCCGGATCCACTCGATGAACCATCATTTTCGTTATTGTTGTGCGAGTTGGTGATATATGCCGTCGTTTCGTTTGCTGCGGTATCTTTGATCATTCGTTTGGAAGAAGTTCCAGCTTTCTTGTGTGGACAATCAAACTTCATGTGTCCCTGTCCACCACAATGATGACATGTGACATCTCCCAGAAACGTCGCGTGAGTGCGCTTAGAGCCTTGTGGTGATCTATAATTCCCGTGGTCAACATATGCTGGTCTGCGAGCCTCTTGATTGTCGTAGGATGGTATTCGAGATCTCTGTTCAACATATTGAGATCTCCGAGGTCCTTGTTCATTGTAGTATGGTCTGCGAGATTCTTGTTCCATATACAGTGGTCGGCGTGCTCCCTGTTCATAGCATTGGATGTTGAGATGTCTTGCATTCGGATGAATGAAGCATCGTTCGTTTGGGAGGACCAGTTGCTGAAACGGCTGAGGATTTGCGTTTGGTGCTCTTGATGGTTGCTGTACAGTGTTATGAGCAAATACCGGTGGTTGTAGAGCATACTGAAAGTTTTGCGTCCCATCGGTCGTGCTGGACAGCTTTTCGAATCCAGTAAGAGCATCAACGACATTCTTCACTTGTTTCTCTTTGATGATTCTAAGGTAATTGACGGTGGGATGGAAGCTAGGTCCGACTCCATGTAGTAATTTGGTAATGATCTCATTGTCGGTAATAGATTCATCAGTCTGAGCGAGTTTCCGTTGGATGTTGACAAGTCTTGCTGCAAATTCAACTATTTTCTCGCCTGGGCGGGGTGCAGCTTGTAGGAATTCGTTCTTTAGATCATTCTGGCCGGTCCAAGAAGCAGCGGGATCGAGATTCTCTCCTAGTATCTCCCACATCAGCTTAGGATCGTCATCCATCTCATCAATGAAGGTTTTAACGTCTTCGGTTACTCCAAGTCTGATAAACATTGCCACCTTTTCTTGCATGAGCTTGAATTCTTCGATTGCTTCTTCGCCTCCTTCGGTGGGTTGCTTGATTGTTCCGGTGACGTAGCCCCATTCTTTTTGGATTCTCAAGCAGGTTCTCATGGATTTTGCCCAGGTTCGGTAGTTGTCTCGTGTAAGTGCTTCAAACTTTCCGTTTGGAGTGGTGTACATGATGGTCTTCATTCTTTTGTCGATGTAGGATTTGTCAAACTAGAAATAAGACGGAAGGTGTTCTTATAAGGTGAGTAGATAAAGTGCGAAGATAAGCTGTCGAGATGATGCTTCCTGAGTGTCGGAAGCAGAGATGAGGAAAGTTTCTTTTAAGGTGGGGAAATAAGGTGTGAAGATAAGCCGGTAAGGGTGTGTTGTGGAGTTGTTTTGTCGAGGTGTGGTTAGAGTGGTGCTGATAACGTGTTTTACTGAGGAGGAAGAGTGATTTTGTTATGAAGGCCGATGATACTTGTATTGTCTAGGTAACAAGAGAAGAAACAGAAGAGAGTTACAGAGTAAGTAGAGAAAAGACAGAGGTGTGATCGACAAAGTGCGCCAAGCCTGTACATGCGTCTCCAAGTATTAGTCATCGTACCGAGTGATCCACGATGCAGTATTGCTGACTACAACACAGAGTTCTCAAAACACCGACACTGCGCCGGCCCAGAACACTTTCAACAGCTTCAACACCGCGCATGGTAGTTTCCTCGACCCAGCTTACGCTGCCACTCTCCCGCCCAACCCTCTCGCGGCCGCCCAGCCGTACACCATCGTCCCCGCGCCTACAGCCGACGACCTGGACCCGCTTCACCGTGCGCTGTTTCAGGCCGTCCTCGTCGCCGCCCATGTCCGTCTGCGCGCCTCGTGGGGCCCTGAGTTCGCGAACATGCATCCGCCAGCAATTGCGCGCTGGAGCCGAGAGAAGGTGGCGTCAGCGATGAGGGCGTTCGAGACTAGCGATGTTGTGGGAGGCCAAGAGAGTGTGTTGGTTGGGCTTGCGTTGGCGCTTTTGGAGAAACCAGAGGATGAGGCGACCGAAACTGTGCTTATTGGGTTGTTGGGTGGGCTCAGAGGGATGAACCCGATCATTGGCGGCGATACGGAAGATGAGGCTGGAGATGAGGAGGAGAAGGAGGAGGACACTGGAGACGAGGAGATTGAACATGACGACGAGGAGGGTGACGAGGATGAGGGTGCCCAGGATTCAGAGCACTAAAGCCAAATGCCGAAAGACAGTAGTAAGGTCCCGCCGGCTTATATTCTGTAAGCAGTGAAAGTGAAATGTGTTCAAAGCGTAGTTATTAAGTTCTATGAGAGTACAGTAGTAGATGAGTTACAAAGTGACGAAAGTTAAAAGCTTAAGCTGTGATCTGAGTGCCAAGACACTCAGGTCACATGACGAGCCGCAACCCAGATCCGAGTGATCGCGGGTGCAGTATTACATAATCTCTTACTTCAACACGCCCCTTTAATCCTGCACCCGTATTGAACCTTTAATCCTTCCTTTATGCTTCATTGCTAAGATCAATGATATTAGCTATTCCCATTAGTTTCATATGTTTTGCTGGTCCTAATGCCTTAGTCATCATATCGGCCGGATTGTCGTCAGTCTTGACATGGTTGAAATCCACCGTCTTGGATGCTTGCTCGTCGATGACATGGTGGTATTTGATCGACACGTGCCTCATTTGTTTGTGGATAATTCCTGATCGTATAGACTTTAAAGCTCCAGTGCTGTCGGTATACATTTTGATAGTTTGGCATTCGATATCTGGATTTATGGTGATTTGTTCTATTTCCGCAAAGATTCGCCTTATCCAGGTAGCGTCTCGAGTTGCATTGGATGCAGCTATATACTCGGCCTGAGTGGAGGAAAGCGCTACAATTGTTTGCTTTTTCGCTTGCCAAATGATTGGTGATCCATTGGCTAGGAATAAGTGTCCTCCAATTGACTTGCGATCTCTCCTGGATCCTGCCCAATCAGAGTCGCAGAAACCTATCAAGTTGATCGCGGCCCTATGGTATCGTGGGAGTCTCATGTATTTGATACCATATGATATGGTGTTCTTAAGATATCGGAATACGTGAATTGCCGCGGTGAGGTGCATTCGAAGTGGAGACGATTGATATGACCCTAAATTGCTGACAGCGAATGCTATATCTGGTCTCGTTCCCATTGCGGCATACATGAGAGAACCAATCAAGGACTGATAGTAAGTCTTTGTTTTGTCATCTAAAGGTTCGTCTTCGCAGTGCGGATTATGGAGATCCACTTTGCTGTCGAGTGGGCTTCCTATAGTCTTCAAGTCCTTGTAGCCGTATTTGTCTAGTAATTGGAGTATATAGTGTTCTTGAGAGAGAGTAATTCCGTCATGCTGACAAGAAATCTTGAATCCGAGGAAACTTTCCATCAATCCCAGATCTTTCATACGATATCTAGAGCATAATGCCCTCTTGACCTCATCCGTAGCGTCAGACGTATGGTTTGTATCGATTATCAGTAGATCGTCTACATATAGCAATATCAGTAGGTTCTTGCTAATATAGAGATTTGTATCGTCTTTCGATTGCTGAAGGCCGAGGGAGGTAAGATATCCATTGATGTTCTCCCACCATAATTTGGGAGACTGTTTTAGTCCATAGAGGGCTTTGTGTAGCCGTACCGTCTTGCCGGAAAGATCTCCAACTCCGTTGGGTAAAGTAATGAATATATTATCCATGTCGACCTTTGAGTAAAGAAAGGCTGTCACCACGTCCATATGGTGTAGTTTCCATCCATGCATAGCTGCTAAGGAGAGAACTATTCTCAAAGTTCCCATCTTAGAGACGGGGGCATACGTATCTTCAAAATTGACTCCATACTTCTGCTCAAAGCCGCGAACCACCAATCTAGCTTTATATCTAGCTCCACCTTGAAAAGGTTTTATCTTGTAAACCCATTTACAAGTCAGTGGTTTACTAGCAGAGTTTTGCAACCATAAGTTTGGATCGTCATCGTCTTTTTGTATAAACGTCTCATTTTCGACCAGACTATCAAATTCTTCTTTCATCGCGTCTTTCCATGAGGTCCCATCTTTAGACTTGATAGCTTGGTGGTAATTCGTAGGTTCGGTCGGGAAGGTTTCCAACATTACTATATCAGTCAAGAGTTGGTCATCGTTGATCGTAAGACTTGATAAGGCTTGTGAGATGATCTCGGCATTTTTCGCACGTTTGCTAGCTGTGTCATGTCTTGGGTGACTATAAGCTTGTGTTACTATTTATTTGTTAGTCAATCGATTATTGCTTATGTAATGGTGATCTTCTCAATCCCTTCAATAGGTATCAAAGCATAGTCTTCTTTTCAGTGCACGAGGGCATGAAGGTATAGGTCATATTTGGCACGAGGGCATAGCGTTCTCAAATGCTCGAGGGCACGAGATATAGTAGATCATCTTTTGCACGAGGGCATAATTCTTTTCAATGCACGATGGCATTCTAGTATGGATCATCATGGTTATGCACGAGGGCATACTCCTTTGCTCGATGGCAAGGAATTCATATGTTTTGTAGGCAAAACGCCAAGGATAGGGATGCAGTATTTGCTTTTTATGATATTTTTGGGTTCTTGTAAACTTACTAGTAAGCGTTTCGGACGATGCCGAAATATCATTGATATTTGATCCTGAAGCATATGCTTGACTCTGATTGGCTTCTTCTGACCTCATCCTTTCATTCATAAGGGTCTCAATATCTCTGAATGGATCGATCCATTCTTGCTTTTGATCACCGAATTTGGCCCATGCGTTCTCATCTTCTCGAAAGATGAGATTGGACGTTTCGACCACTCGTTTCGTAGAGAAGTCATAGACTCTCCATATAGTCGATGTGTATCTGACGCAATTGAGTATCATGCATGGATTGGATCTCGACGCAAGTTTATGAGCTCGCTGTTGAGGTGGTATCCATCTCCAAGCAACCCCTCCAAACCTTCGTAGGCTATTGTATGGTGGTTTACCACCAAAGAGTGCTTCATAAGGGGATTTCCATGAAAGGCTCCTTTGTGGTGTCATCCTATGAATGTATAGCGAATTCTCCATTGCTTCCTGCCAGAAGCTCGTAGGTGCTCCCGAGTCAATCAAGGCACATCGTGACTTTGTTACAATGGTCCTAATGAAGCGTTCCGCGGTGCCATTCTTATGCTGAGTATAGGGTGGAGATGGGTGCCATTCGATCCCATGATGTCTGCAAAAGTTGTGCATCTTGTCATTGTTGAATTCTCCGCCATTGTCTGTACGAAATTGGAGTATTCTGAAACCTCGTGCTCCAATCCAATTCATGACTCCTTTAAATGCTTTTAAGAGCTCATTTGCCTCTTTTGTCTTGAGGTACGCAATCATTGGATATCGAGTACAGTCATCCACAAAGACTGCTGCGTACTTATTATCGTGCGTCAATGAATTGACCGGTAATGGACCCACGAGGTCCGAGTGTATTCTCTCGAATGGCTTAATTGATCGTTCAGGCATTGGAGGTTTGCGCTTGAATTTCTGTTGCATTTTAGCTTTTATGCATATATCGCATGGTATGTGGAAGGGAATTGATATATCCATGTGTCCAAGTGCTTTTCTCATAGTCTCTGAATTGGCATGACCCATTCGTTGGTGCCATTGGTATGCAGTCAGCTTAGATTTTGACCCTTTCTTTGTACGAATGCCGTCCTTTGCTAATTTTCGAAGAGTTGTATTATCCGAATCTTGATCTGAGGTATCATCATTATCGAGTATATGATACATCTTTGACCACGAGTCGTCATTGTCTTCATCGTTCGTCAAGCTGTTTGGACTCGCTGGAGGAGGTGAAGTTGGTCCAGTATTTCTAACTGTAGCTCGTATGGCCCTGTCTGAGATAAGAGGTGCGGTTAGTGGCAAGTTTAGTGCTCGTGTGTGGCTTCTTGTCGATATGAATGCTGAGGAGGAGGATTGTTGTTTCTTAGCCGCGTAAGGATCCAATTGATATATCCCTTGTCTGAGAGAGCATTGAAGTCGAATTTTATTTGGTGAGGTGAGGATCCCGATGCCCTCACTAAACGTAGAGGTCCATCCCAATTTATCAAGAATTGGAACAGATATAAGGTTAATGCGAAAGCTAGGTGAAAAGATAGCCGGAAAGTCAAAACCAAAGAGTGATATTATACCGTGTTGCGTTATTCCCACTACTGTAGAGTCTCCAAGTAATAAGGAACGATTACAAGGAGATAGAGTCTTAAAGTGTCGTCGATCATTGCAGATAAAGTCAGTAGCACATGAGTCCACGCCCCACACGTTCGCTAGGGCAGAAGAGTTAGATGGTGATGATGCTAGTAGACATTCCGACAGATAAGACGTCTCCGACTCTGCAGTAGTGGGGGCCGCGAGTCATTGTTGTTCAGGGCGATTCAGGTCTTCAGTATCAGGAGATGAAGTGGTGATATTCGCTGAGCTCTTTCCAGTACTATTAGTAGCAATTGATCTAGCATATGCTGCGTCTCCATTTTTCTTGTGTCGACAGTTCGACTTAACATGGCCATTTTCTCCACACCAAAAGCATATCAATCCTTCATTATAAGAGGCAAAGTCTCGCTTAGAAGGCGAGCTTGGTGGTGGTCTAGCCATATTCGATTGATCCCAGCAATGCTTATTGAGGTGGTTGCTGAGAGTATGGATTCGGCATTTATCATTTGGACCAGGTCCGATCATCAAAGTCCTGCTCGGGCGTGGTGATCTCGGACTTGTCTTTAGCGATCTCGGCGATGACGCCGGTGAAGATGATGAGATATGGTGAACATAGCTAGCTGGCGGAGGCATATGTTGATGAAGTTGTCGTTCATTATTCTGTTGTATTTCGAGAGCTTTTTCTTCTCCAGTAATTGCTTCGACTATGACTCCGATGTTTGTCTCCTTGCTATGTTTATAGTAACTAACTGTAGATTCGAATCTCTTGACATATGAGAGAAGGAGTCGGTCAATGACGTCACGGTCAGATATCTTTTTATCAGTCTTTTGGAGTTTCGACTGCATGTTTACCAATCTGACGGCATAATCTTGGGCTGATTCTCCCATAAATGGTTCCGCTTGATTGAACTCGCTCCTTAGTGTAGCTTGACCAACCGTAGAGGCAGCAGGATCAAGGTAGCTCTTGAGCGTATCCCAGATAGTCTTTGGATCGTTGGCAGTGCGAATGTATGACTGGATGAGCTCTGTAACACCAAGACGAAGAAATAGCGAGATCTTCTTGACTTTCTTTCTATAATTGGCCAATGCCTCAGCAGTCTCAGGAGTATCGGGAGGACATTCGACCTCGCCGGTGACGTATCCCCATTCATCTTCGATCTCAAGAATGGTTTGCATGGCCGTCGACCAGGTGCTGTAATTGTCTCTGGTAAGAGCCTCGAACCTTCCGCTAGGCGTGATGTACATGATTGGTTTCGACATAATGTGACGGTTTTTTGCTGATAAGGTGGTTCGTAGATGGTGAGAGGTGTATTAGTTTCGGTAGAGGACTTGGTGCTGATAACGTGTAAGCAGTGAAAGTGAAATGTGTTCAAAGCGTAGTTATTAAGTTCTATGAGAGTACAGTAGTAGATGAGTTACAAAGTGACGAAAGTTAAAAGCTTAAGCTGTGATCTGAGTGCCAAGACACTCAGGTCACATGACGAGCCGCAACCCAGATCCGAGTGATCGCGGGTGCAGTATTACATAATCTCTTACTTCAACATATTCTGTCGCTCCATTAGCTAGGTCTTGGTTTCGTCACAATGCGCAATGCATGAATACAGTTTGTGCATCTATAAAGTTACTTTCATCCTGCAGCTCGTAAATAATGCTCCAGCAAGAAGAGAAGTGTTCTGCATCATTAATGGTTAAGTTTTTGGTCATATGCGGCGTCATCCAATAGCCTTGTTTCTGCTTTTCGCTACTTTTCCTTTACACATCACTCACTTTGATCACGATTACCCGTTCAACACTTTGCAGATTTGGTGCCGAGTTGGATGCCATGCAGACGAGATCGGCCATGGCTTAAGAAGACGTGATTCTGTGACAGACGTGATCTATCTTGCCTAGACACCGGGGATTTCTGTGTACGGATGAAACCTGTCTATGGTTGACACCTTAGATTAAGGTCTAACGTGTTGCAATTCTCAATTATGCACCTGGTATCACTCGGTTGTTGTATCGCAACTGTGAGGTCGCCATTATTTCTGCTTTTTCTCTTCTCTTGTCTTCTTTCATTTATATGTTTGCTTATCACATTTAACTCAATAGACACACAATTATACATGCAACATAACGAAGGCAGGATTCAGGGCTGTATTGAACAAGACGCATGCAAATTTAGTATCACAGTGCTCGCCCCGCCCTAGTCCTTGGAACAGTCCGCGTTATTGACGAGAGCCATCCTGCATCGGCTCTCATTGAGTCCCCATCAACTTCGCTATCCTCTCACTGGTCCTGTACTTTTGACGGCGTCCTGAAAACATAATTATACCTATATCGCCAAGTCTGAGGCTCATTCGCGGGGTGGACTACGAGACACCCACAGCCTTGCCGCGTTACGCCTCAACATCCTCGAACCTCTGCACGCCGACCCCGAACCACCCGCATCCCGACCGTATGGACTCCCGCTCTGCACGCGCCGAGGCCTTCGCTGACCCCCCATCCCACACCGCATACCCCGCCCTGCGTACAGCGCTCCACGCCTCTCATCGATCACCGGACACTCCAGACCCGCCCGCGCCCTCGCAAAATCCCTCCACCACCGTCCTCTCGGCCGCCGCCATCGACCCCCTCCACCTCGCCCTCTACCAAGTAATCCTAGTCCATTGCCACGCGCACCTCCGCGCCGCCCGTTGGCCAGTGGCGGTCGCGACATGCGCCCCCGGCATTTTACGCTGGAGCCGGAGCATGGTCGCTGCGGCGATGTGGGCGTTTGAGATGTGCGAGGTCATTGGTGAAAGGGAGAAGGTGTTGGTTGTTATGGCGTTGGCACTGTTGGAGGTACAGGATGAGGGGATTCAGGAGGAGAATGAAGGGTTGATGGTACACCTTTTGGCGGAGATGCGGGCTGGGAAGGATGTGCGGATTATCCTTCGGGGGTTTGCGGAAATGGCGGGGGCCTAGGGCGAAGCTGCATGAGATGATGGCGGCGAGATATAGCACGCCTCGTCGTGTTCTGTCGGTGCGGGGTCTGTTCTGTAGTCTGTTCACAAAATATCCTCACTGGAGATTCTCGGAATGATTTCGTGACATGGTGTGACCGCTGTAAGAAACAAATAATGGCATCTTCGAGAGTTCCTGCCTGCTGAACAAATTTTGTTACGCATCTGTGTTGGTTATTATATTAATACTGGACTACTTCGCAAGGACACGGCAGAATCATTCATGATCACTCGGGAAATCCCGGAACAAAGGTTTCAATGTGTCACCTTCTGTACTTCCATTCACCGGCGGTTCAATACCGCGCCCTGACATCCGGCCGAATAAGTCTGCAGCTTCCAGAGCGTAGCCACGTTATTACTACCAAGATCAGCAAACATGCCACTGGGCATCGTTCACGTGGCTCCGGCCACCCGGCTGCGATGGTGGTATATCTGTGGACGCTTGCGTGTGGATGCGGTACCGGAACACCCTCAAGATGACCCGCAACATGTACATGCACGACGGCTCGTTGTGCTTCATCGCGAATCACAACAAGACGGGTTGGCAATATGTCAAAGCACGGTACATTCCGCACTTCCTGCCCGCGCAGATAACGAAGCTGGTCGTCACGTACACGGAGGTGGTGTTGCCGTTCCGGAACTACCTGATCCGGATGCGCCAGGGCAGCGAGGAGGCAGTGTTGAAGATGTTCACAGAGTATGCCGACGAGAGCATATTCTGGTGCGATGACCATCTGAAACGCTGGGACAAGGAGCGCTTGAGTGCGGTTCTGGAGAGGGAGACCGAACTGGCCAATCTGCCAAAGTTAGGCGTGCAACGCTACAGGCAGATGGCGACCGCGATCCAGCGACTCTACCTGAGAAAGTACCTTCCCAAAGAGCAATCGGGGTCGGAAAAGTATAACATTTTCGATCTGCAGGCGAACCAATCCACGTCCGTGGCTGAGCGTTTGTACGGACGCGAGGTGAATATGGGCGAGGGTCTCACGACGGAACTGCGACGATGGGTAACAAGGATTGCCAGGGGTTTGGGAGGTTACAATTGGAGTGGCGATGAACATTCCAGTGCACGGTCGTAATACATGCATGAATCAATGCTTTTAGGATAAATACTGCGATAACCTATAGATACATCCTGATAGATTATCAAAAAGATATGACAAAATCCGGATAATGTTATCGCTTGCGGTACTGTACTGTGAGATTAGGGTTAGGGTAGGAAGGACTTAACCTCATACTGTCGTTATGCA
Organism: Geopyxis carbonaria; assembly: GCA_024516215.1. Taxonomy (NCBI): domain Eukaryota; kingdom Fungi; phylum Ascomycota; class Pezizomycetes; order Pezizales; family Tarzettaceae; genus Geopyxis; species Geopyxis carbonaria. The sequence continues at coordinate 173,509 of JAJJXG010000052.1, read as the reverse complement.
ATGCTATGCACTGGCCTCCGCAACAATGACATCCGCGTGTAGTGGCGGCTGAGTTGGTTGCGGTTGAGTGATCTACGTGTGAGCGCTGGAGGTTACAAGGCGTGAGCTTATTTGGATGAAGCCAAGATTTGGGCAGAAGCGATTATTATTTGTCAAGGTAGAGACGACAGCCATGTAGAAATACCATCAAGAGCCGTTTAAGCTCCAGAGTACCAAAGGTATCTCTATTCCACTTCCGTAACGCTTGCCACAATCGCAGTTTGCAGTTTCTCGTTCAGCACAACTGAAATTGAATCTTCCCTTTCCGGATGCCGCCGGTCCATTCAGGTCCCAGCCGTTCATAGACATCCCGCAGTTTCCCATCCAAAACGTCCTCACGGGCGCTGCATAGTTCGTCCGCACTCCCGCGCTCGCCAGCGTGTGTTGTCTGGTAGCGTCCTCCTGCGTTTATCCCTCAGGCGGCACCAAAACCGCTCGCCACGTAGGCGGGCCGCGTTTGGAAAACCGCGATGTTCGGTGGCGCCACGCACGGAACGCCCACACCCGCCACCAGGTCCTGGGAAAAACTCAATTCAATATTCAGACTCGTTCTTACTAGGGAAGGAGAGACAGCGCGTGAAATCCCACCGCCGGTACTAATGCCAGACGAACTGCTAACCGAATAATATCTGTGGTAAAGTAAGTTTAGTCACATAAATAAAGCAAGAAACGCGAGAGTTGTAGAAGATTTAGTATATTTTGGATATGGACGCCTGACGACAGAAGTGTATGTGCGCCGCCTCACAAAGCATCTTTTTCAATTACCATCACACCATTCCCCACCACTCACTTTTCTCAAATGGGGGTCGGATCCACATCCTCCTCCGGATGCTCCACGTACCGCCAAAGTCGTCTCACCTGCTCCTCCGCCGCCTCGTTGTCGGGGTACCTCAACATAGCCAGAACCTTCCACGCCAGGTTCAGACACAAATCCCAGTTGTCGGTAACCTCCTGGGCGCATGTGCTCTCGAGCCAGTTCAGGTGATTCTCGGTGGCGGCATAGAACTGCGCGCGCGGCCAGGTGGAGGTGTTGGGAGGGCTCACAGCGCTGGGGGGGATGAGCTCGGTGTTGCGGGTGTGCCAGCGCCAGGCGTGAATCAGGTGCGTGTAGTAGGAGGTGGTTATGAGTTGCATTAAGGCGGCGTGGGAGGGGGAGAGTGGGTCTGTGGGAAGGTCAAGGGGGACTGCCATGTGTGGGACTTTTCGGGGCTTGGGGGGTTAGTATGGGAGACGTGCAAGGTTGTGGGAGGGCTTACAAGTATGTAGGCAAGGGGAAGGAAGGTAGTTTTTCGATGGCGAAGAAACTAGGAAGGAAAGAAAGTGAAGCGGATGTTGAAAAACTGAAGAAAAAGATGCGCAGTGGATTGTGTTTGGGGTAAGGGACCTTTGTGGGCTCAGATATACGCACTATTCAGAACTTTAGGAACTCCGCTCCTTAGAGGGTCGATTGGTAAAGGGGCATGTTGCGCCTTTCCCTCCGCTTTTTCGGTCCCTCATGTTACTCCTTACTCTCTTTATATTACAGAAGAGATTATGATTGTGTTAGTGTTCCGGCTGAGTATGCAAGATAGCAAATGGAAGAGCAGAATAAGTGTTCTCACGTGTCTATTCGAGGGATATCCGGTGCCTAAATGACACTGCAACATACTATCATTCTACCCTTTTCACTTTAACAACTTAGCTAACGACTACTTATATGAAGATCCTCTAATGAAATCACGATGTCTAATAGCGACCTGGCAAAATAGAAACGACGGTGAAGCATCACAGTCGGTCACTCTTCTAGAAATGACCAATTGTGAATCGACAGAACTTTAGAGAAGAAGCTAGATCAATTGAACAACATAGTTCTACTCTATTCAAGTGTTGCTTGGTTTTTGACTTTCTTTCACAGGTATCTAAGAATTGTCAGTCTCACCTTGCCCATTCTCTTTCTTTTCTTCAGTCAGCTTGTCAGGAGATAAGGACTTCCTCATCCACTTCCTCATTCTCTGTTCCTCCAGCCTACCCCTCAGCATGTACGCCCGCGTCTCCTCGTCAGTGTTATGGTTGCCTCTAGTGGGTATGAGAATCGGCTTGGTATCAAGGTTGAGGCGGCCAGTAAGAGTTCCATCGCGGCTCTCGCCAGCGCGGTGAACCGTGTAATGCAGTGGTGGCGAGTCCTTCGACCTCCTAAACATCCGCGTGGGCGATTCTGGTGGCGTGATCGCGAAGGGTTCATTTTCCTCAGCGACCGGCGAGCGGCTGATGACTGTCACTGGTGAGCTGCGGCTGGGGCTGGGTTCCTCGCGGCGGCGTGAGTTCGAGATGCGGTATTCTAGCTCAGCTTTGACTTTGGCTTCGCGCGCCATCGCGTCGAAATGAGACTTTGCGCGACGGACTGGTGATTCGACACGGACCGGCGATTCTACACGGACCGGCGATTCGACACGGATCGGCGAATGGACGCGTGGGGCATTAGGTCTCTGGGAGCGACGATTGTATGGCTTTGCTCCTTCTTCGGCATCTTGTAAGTTCTGGTCTTTCCAGGCAGTACGTTTACGCACAGGGGCATTGCGCACTGGGGAGATCTCACCAGGGTCCGACAAGGCAACTTCTTGGGTGTGTCGAGGAGGTGGTGAAGGCAGTGGACGGTCCTTAGAGAGAACACGGTGACGTCCTGACTTTTCTGCTTGTTCGGCCTCGGCACGTTTGCGGGCAGCTCTGTCGGAAGCCTTTCGGTGAGCGATCACACGTGGATCATCCTCGAAATTCTTGTCGTCATAAGATTCCTTGATAGAGGATTTTTTAGAAACTTTGATGGCGGTCTGCTGCTCCTTGTTGTCTTTAGAATTAATTCTGTGCGGCGTCTTTCGAACAGTGATTTTGGAAGAAATGAAATCCCCATTGCCTAGTTGCAAAGTTTCTGGTGAATCGCTTCTGGAAGATGTAGCTGAATTCTTGGAACTCTCTCGCGAAGGTTTTCCAGCGTCATCCTGGGTCTTTCCACGACCAATATTCTTTGACCGAATATTTGCGGTTGGGACTGAAAGCAGTTCCTCATCACCGGATTTCCAGCTCTTTCCTGAAAAATCTCTCGAGAATTTCTTTGGGTGACCTTTTCTTGATGACACTTGAGCTCCAGTTCTTGAAGGGGTTCGACGTCCTGAAGAGCTCTGCAAAGAACCAGCTCTTGAGATCAAATTTTCAGGATCATAGATTTGTGGTTTGTCTTTCCCAAGCCCAAGACTTTTAGAACGTGCAATCGCTATAGATTTGTTGTCGGCGATTGTGAACTTTCCTAGCATCTTCTCCAAGCTCTCATGTTGCTCGGCCGAAGCAAGCCTGGCTTTGCTCGAAACATTGAGCTTGGTGCCAACACTCATCAACGCATCTTTAAGGCTTACTCTCGGAAATTCCTTCAAGGCAACGGTTGAAGTTGGCAGGTTGCAGTGCTTTTTGCATCGCCGGATCTCTGTCGGTGGACGGCCATCATGTTTAAACGGAATGACGTAGTGGCAGAGAGTGCAGTCATCCGGAAGCGCAAGGATGGACTGAGAGGGGTTGATGATCGACATGCCGGTCACTCGTGCGGGTTGTATTTTCGTGAAGTTGCTCTGGTAAGGACACTTTAAAAGTTTTGATGGGACAGAGCCTAGCTGAGGACTAGGGAAACTATCACTAAGGCTAAATCTCTCGGCGATAAAAGTTCCTGTACATCATGATAAACAAGTGTTTCATTCGTAGATGAACCGGTAGAAGCATCACGTTGCTCTACAATCTGAGGATAACAAAGATCTTTTTGAGACCAATACACAATTCATTTACGTTCCAGAACATACAATTTGGTTTGCGGGGACCGAACATGTCAAGTCAGCACCAAGCGAAATTCTAGCTCAACGGGATCTAAATTTAGTTAAATTGAGAAAGTTATTCAGATAATTTACATCTTTGTTAATTCCGAAAAATAATGCGGAACGGTGTTGATAGAATTGAGCATATTAAAATCCGGAAACGAAGAACATGAGGATGCTGTAGATTCCAGGCAAGAAAAGCTTGGTAGAGGTGCGGTCGCGATTTGTCATCACAGAATCAGCAATGACGCGATCACGTGACACTCTTGAACATAGTATGTAAGCAATGTATCGTAATTCTGGTAAAACCAAATATAAAGATCGTCGTACGATATGTAATCTATAATCTGTGTAGAATTTGGAGGATACATGTATTTTACAATACTACAACAAATATTACGATTTGCACTGTACGATCCCACAGTGAAGTTCACGACCCCGGAGCTTTGCAGATCCACATTTTCAATAACGGTTAGGTCATGCAACCACATATGTTCTACTCAGCGTATCCATCTCTCTCCACATGCATCCAAGTCAACTGACGATGAATCTTTTTCTGAAGCTCTACTTGTCGGAACAGTAGTACTTTTGCTCCACACATGCAATGTGACATACATACAGGGATATGTGTACCGACAACAATTAAGTGGCGACTGATTGCGATTAACTGAGATGTATTTCCGCCAACTCTACGTTGGATTAAAGAGCGCTCGTCTTATAGGAACTTCTGTATTAAACTATATATTGGTCGCTACGTACTCGCCCAACTTTCCCACTGCCGCCCCTTGCCAACCGTTACATCAATTACTTGATTACTTTCTGTTTTTACTTATATCAGTTAAACCCTTTCTTTAAAATTGGTGAATAACCTGAATCTGACTTGGAAATTCATACAGAATGTACTCCGCTTCCCAGTCAAATACCGGCTACTTCCCACACGAGGCATTAAACAAACCTGCCGACAAATCGAAAAGCTGCGGATATTAGAAGATTGCCGTTCCCTACCGAGATCGCCATCGGGCTAGGCAGCAGCAAACCAGCTTAAAATTCGATCTCCACCAATCGTCACCACTTGGTGTTGTCGGGGTTGAGCTGACGTGGCAGCACAGCGGTGCCCGTAACCGACGCCGTTTCTTTCTTCTTTGTTTTCAGATGAACCGCCCTTTTTTTCTTTCTCTGTCTTGTTCTATCTTCTTAAGACTTTATTTTTCTAGCCTTTAATCAAAAAAAAATACTAACGGTATGGCATCTCAGAAGATTCGATTCCATGCAGCTAAACAGACTCACAGACCCTCACTCCACCACCAAGCATCATTCGGATATATTCTTCACAATGACCGTAATCGTGGAACCACCGAGCACAGCACTGATTACCCCCGAAGCTGTCCTTCCGTACATACTTACGCCTGATCTTCTGCCTCCTGTATCACGACTGCTATTGACTCTCACACTCCTCACCCCCCAGAGCGGACTTCTCCGAATCCCAGGACTCGCACTCCTTGCTCTCGTGTCATCGCACTGGATCCTCCCTGCTCTTCTCGCTTCGCTTGTCTGTGGAGTTAATCCGCTGCGGAAACCGAAGATCATGGCCACTGTCGTTATTGTGTGCACAGGGATTACAGCGTTGCCTTGTATGTGCGTGGGTGCAGCGGTAAGTGCCGGGTTGGGCCTCGATGCGAGAAAGGAAAAAAGGGTTATGCATGCCGTAGCCTTGGGTATGATGTGGGGTGTTTGGACATGGGTCGTGGAGAAGGGGAGAAAGGAAGTGGCATTGGGGATGGTTTGGGGAGGACGGTGGATTATGGGCGGATAAAGGGCAAAGGAGTCTGGTAAGCTTCTGCTTTACAGTCAACTAAATTGAGGTTTTTGAAAGCTGAGACTAGCCACTGGCTAGCTGAACGACTCTCTAGTTTTTAGCATTCAGAGGTGATCGTGCTGCGGTGTCGACGTCTCATTCCTTCAAACTACTACGCACACTTCGGCTTGTCGCTCTGTTTTCTAAACAACAGCCTCAATCTACGAAACAGACAGGAATGACGCAGTTTATAACCCGTCCTAATGGGCATTTGTGAGTATGCTTAAGGGCTTTTCTGGGAAAGTGCAAATAAATACCAGAACGACGGTCTAGTCGGGAAACTTTGTGTTCTTAGTATTCTATGTGGTAGACATCCATTTAGCTAGGATATTTCGCAGTATTTGTACCAATCTACTTGTACTCGTTTCTCAAAAAACCAGATCGCTGTACTAAGTATTCTTAGTCCAATTCGCTAGTCGACAGTGTTGCCCAACTCACAAATTCACATAGCGCTAGGTACACCATAGTCAAATTACGATCGTATTCTAGTAATTGTTTTGTGATTCTCCTAAACGCATAGTTTGATGGACCGGGAAAACAAAGGGTAAGCTCAATTGTCTTTATTTTTAGAGTTAGGGCCCGTTCACCTAACGGCTTCCGTTCCGTTTCACCACACAAATTTGGGACTCTTCCGTTTTGATGGAAACGGAAGCACAGATTGTCAAAAGTCAGTGTTCACCTAACTTCCGTTTCATCTTTCAAAACGGACAAAAATGGCAAATTTGAAAAGGACCTCTTGAGGTCCTTTTTGCGTCCGTTTCGTCCACCCCATCACCAAACCATCTCCACCACCAAAAAACATTCTCTCCACTAAATACCATCTCCATCACCAAAAAACATTCTCTCCACTAAATACCATCTCCATCATAAAGAACAATCCTCACCACCAAAAACCATCCCCACCGTCAAAAATATCCCCACCACTAAAAACCACCCCCACCACCCCCACCGCCCTCCCCGCCAAAACATCCTCAAAAACGATCCTCCCGCCACGTCCTCCCAGACAAACTCCCCTATGGCGGATGATGATAGGGGAGTATTTAATTGCCTTTGTTACCACAGTCGTCAAAATCAGTAAGATTCACTGCCAACTGGTGGAGTTTTTGTTGTCAAAGGTAGAGAAACGGAGCGAAACGGAGATGAAAAGCGAAACGGAACTTCATAGGTGAACGACCGGTCCGGCATCCAAGCCCGGTTTTGCCAGCTTCCGTTTTGGCACCCTGGAACGGAGTACCGAAACGGAGCCTCCAAAACGGAAATTTTTAGGTGAACGGGCCCTTAGGCCAAACGTTGGCACCAATAGCACCTAAGAAGTGGTGCGACAAATGAAATTGCTACCTGCTGACAAATCGTCATCACCGACCAACCCAATATTAATTGTGGCGGTAAACCATGCAGCAGACGGGGACACTATCAACTAAAACATGCCACTGGGCATCTGGAATGATTCCTCGTTACAATATACATGTGCACAACATTTGACCGGCTAGTCAAAGAAGGTCGACTCACACGAGGCACATGGAAGAAACGCAGCTGGATTAGTGCGATGCTATCGATTTAGATTACACAGAGCTTGTACAAAAATGCACTCGGGTCGAACGGTGTTATCAGTTTTGTCCTGACTTTCAATGAACCATTGGGGATTGTTTTGAGAACTGCGAGTGGCGCTCATGGATCCAATACAACGTGTTATGTTGGATCCGAACTCGAGCATTATTTCGTGTTTTTTTAGGAAGATTCAACTGTTTAAAGGGTGACAATGCCAATTAATGCGGCGGACGTTGAGTACCACTTGGAAAGATTGTTGGAGTGACAATGCTGCAGTGGGTATCACTCGGTATTTTACTGTTTGGTCATGTCAAGAGTCTTGGCGTTCGTCACTGCCTAAGTTTGCTGCTGCTGCTCCTCTCTAGTAACTCTTCACCATCTAATATAACAGCATTTCCTCCTGTACGAAAGTTTCTTCACTACTTTACACGTGAATACAATCCTTCTCCATCGAGCTGATCACTTCTCTTGTCACTCGCATAATCAACACTAAACCTTTACACATTTCAATTCGCTACAACGATGCCTAGGCTTTGAAACTATTAAAAGTTTTGAAATTAGCTTTGCGAGTTGAGACTTCGTGACATGATTAGTAACGATCATGACCCCGCCATAAATCTCTGCTCTTTGAAAACCTAAACACCAAAAGACCTAACTTCCCATGTTTTACTCAAATTTGCGACCTTGATGGGTAGTTCAACCCGTCTTAGGATCCACGCATAGACGAATACGAGTAGCACATTGTCGAACAGTTTTCCGAATTCATGCAGACATTCAAATTAGTCTACACTACAGCGACTTGATAATACACCATCAATCTCTGGTCCACGGGCACGCTGCAAATTTCACATGTTGACTTTAATCTTTTGGCTTTATTTTAACCTTTCCTAGAGCTATCTGCTATCTTATATATTCGATATTATCCTATATTTTGATTATGCTACAGCTCGCCCTCCTCAACTCTGCATTCTTCGTATCCTTCACAACCTTCACCATCACCCACAGTACTCTCATCAATACCTATACCTGGGTAAATACCGAAGATATTAGTACTTTCGACTCCGTACACCCCATCAAATGTATTGCTCCTCTCACGCCCAATGGCGCTCAAACCAGAACAGAGATGCCGGATTGGAAATATGCAGTACCGATCTTTGAGAATACTTGCTGCCCCACAAACCGTGGACTAGGGAACACATTTTCGGTATCAGGAAAGGAAAGTTGGCGTATTGATGTGGAGGGGCCAAACAGTGACATTTTCGTCGTGGCGGCTTGTGAAAAGGAAGAGTTTATGGAAATGCAGATGTCATCTTGGGAAAGAAAGACGTGTCCAACGAAAGCGACCTCAAGCAAGAATGTTGCTAAAGCGGCTTGGGATACGACCATAAAAAGTGGACTATTGTCAAAAGGGAGCTGGAAAATGCCCATGAAAACCTCAAGTGTAACGAAAGATAATCACGAGGTGTTTGGTTCTGTGGACGAACAACCGGCAGCAACATTTTTGCAACCAATTATATCATGGTTAGCGCCCACAATAGCGAACACGCCTAAGATTGAAAATGGCCAAGGCAGCACTACCATCGGTTTACTAGATTGCACGCCACCGCTTTCCGAGTTATATCCAGGAGAAACCGTACTAGCTAAAACAGATGCAGAACTCAAAACTCCTTTCATCTTCACTACAAGGAGAAATCCATGGCAAGACGTCCCTGTTGAGATGGCGTTAGCAGATCTCAAATCCGAGTACCAAGACGAAACGGGGTCGTGTCTAGCACAAGGATCAATATTTCTCCTAGCTCCAGTTTGTAAGGCTTCCGATTCTGACCTAGACCTAAGTGCTCTATTAGAGGATGCATCAATGGTTCAAGATCTTCTGTCCAATGCCCCTACTTCGAACAATGACATCGGCCGAAGTCTTCTAGCAATCGAACAGCGGGCTCCCTTTCTTTTGGACAGTCGTCTTGATAAAATTCCTGAAGCAGCCAAAAACATCCGTCAGTCCGGGTTCACGCTCCTCCCAGGCCTAAAGTTTAGTTTACGTTTGACTGCCGTTCAAATCGGTAAATGGATTATTGACCACCTGGTGATTTGGCTGCACAGGCTTAAGGACACCACGGTTTTTTTGTCCCCTTTTATCCTTTGTTGGGGAATCATTATACTAGTAAGTGATAGTTGCGTAGATGTTTTTCGAGGGTATAGGCTGATTAGCAAAAGTTCAATTATGTTGAGGACAACTTTCCGGGACAGTACTTCAATCCAGCGGACGCGCCCATTTTACCGCTACCTGCTGGAAATTCCGAGGGGATATAAACGAGCACGCAAATAGGCTTGTAAATGGACATATAGATGGACATACAGATCAAGATCTAAACAGGTCGCCGTCGTAATCGGACTGATCTGATGATAGGAGAGCTGAGTTGTTTGCTGTTTGGGTTGGAAATCCCATGTGTCAACTGTACTTCAATGGCTCATACCATTGATTAATGATAATCAGTATAAATTTGTTTTAAATATTTCGTCCTTATTCTTAGTCTCGTACCCAGCGTTGGCGTTGTTGCTCGTGCCTCGCTGGGAGGAGCAACGACGAATCTATTTTACCGGCTGGGCACGAGACTAAAACTTGCAAATAAAACCCTGATTTTTAATGCAATGTCATCTTAAACTAAAGAAAAAAGTTCTTGGCGAAGTATGAAAACCCTTCCTTATCAAGGTGCGATATATTGGGTGAGTATTTTCGTTAATTAAACTACTTCTTATAACTGCTTAACCAGAGCGACCAAAATCTGCGAATAATCCAAGTTTCCAATTTTCGGTGGTCTAATGTAGTTGTCGTCTGGCGGCCTCTGATCGCCAGTCGCGTTCGAATTTCGTACGCCTTTATAGTTTTAGAATTTCCAGTGGCTAATATAATCGCTACCGAGCTTCTTCACCAAATCTACGATCTAAGTAACTCAGTAACAGATCTAACTGTTGCAGTGCGCAATTCCGCACCAGATCAGATATCACTCAGTCCCGTCGCACACTTCCGTTACGCTAGCCGGAAGTGCCGAACGTTTGTTTGTTTAGTCATGGTTTGTCTTGATCTTTGCGCTGTCTCTGTCTCTGCTACTTGCGCTTGTACGTTTACACTCAAATTTGCAATGCAATACACGCTGTTTTGAATACAGCTTCCTCTATGCCTAACGTTTGAACTTGTTCACTGGAGGCTTTGGATGGCTTGGATGGCTTGAATGACGGGTGTTGAGACGAAGGCGGCAGGCTGTTGGGTTCGAGTATGGGTCGGCTTGTTGAAAGAGCGGTTGTGCAGGGTGAGAGGGCGGCGGTGGGACGTGGATACTGTTGTAGACTCAATTCTAGATAGGCGATCACTCGATTGTGCATGTAGGATGCTTGCCATCTACCAACCATAACTCTACTCTTACTTGTTTTCTTGCTGTTCCTACTTCTGTACCGTAACAATACACACGGTTGCTTCTTGCTTCGACTGCCTCCTCCTAACCGAACCGTGCTACTAAAACCTGATCTACAACAGATACTGGTCCGTGTCCCATGGCACCAGGATATTCATGGATCTCAGGGCTGGAAATGGTGGTGTAGTGAGTCTTCCGGTGTAAAAAAGCAGACTAGCTCTCATCATAAATTCAACGGTGGACAATTTACGAGTACTATCCTGGGTGATTGATGCGGTGTTTAAACCAGAACGTATTGTTTTGAGCGACAGACTATTACAGAAAAAGCTGACATGTGCGAACACGTGGAGTACAGGTTTCACCACCAAAGAGGCCCAACCATCCAGACGCGCCCATTTTCAACAGCCACCAGCACCACCCAGCTCCACCCTCTGCCTCGAGTCTCGACATTCCACGCCAACCCAGCCTCACCAGAACCTACCTCTGCACCACCCACGTCCCACAAAAACTATGCCTAACCCTCTCCCCGCCGCCACCCTCCACCAGCGTGACCGCATCGCCCGCATCCACCACACGCGGCGGACCCTTCCAACACACCTCCCTTTCCTGCATCCCAAACACAGCCCGCACAGCCTCGCTTGGCGCGAACCTGTCGCGCTGCCCGTCTAAACTGCTAGCCTCTTTAAGCTCGTCCGCGATCTCGCCGTCCGCGGGCTCGTAGTAGAACGCGGCGCCGTGATCACGCGGTGGTGGTGGAGCGGCGTCGAGCTGCAGGAGGAAGTAGTTCAGCGCGCAGTGGGCTTGGACTTCGTCGATGATGAAGACGTCGGGCGGATACGGCGGGGCGTCGCAGGGCACGACCGACGGCGGGCCTGCGGCGTCGTAGGCTTCTTTGGCGTAGGCCCAGTTCGTGCACGCTGGGTAGTCGTACTGTCGGTCGGTGGGGTCGACATAGCGGCACATGGCGGCGAAGCTCTCGCCCGGGAACAACTCCAGCGTGCCCCCCTCGTTCCGCCCCAGCACACGCAGCACCGCCCCCAGCGCCGCCGGCGCGTCCCACCCGCGGCTTGTCTGCACCCCCGGATCCGCCCCTCGCGCACGCATCTGCGGCCCGAGCGTGGCATTGACCACCGTCGCGCGGGAGTCGATCAGGCGCGCTTTCTGGGCCGTCGCCGTCGCCATCCGCTGGTCGCGGCCGACGCCGATGTGCTGCCGGTGCGGCGTGTGCCACAGCCCGAGGGCTTCGGAGTACAGCCGCGCGAGCCGGGCCTGGAACGCGGCGGCGTGGGTGGCGAGGCGCGTCGACGTCGCGCGGCAGTCGGCGGCGGGCAGCGCCGGGTCGTAAGGCGTGTGCCCGACGTGCGCGTGCACGCGGCCGTAGCCCCACGGGACGCGGAAGTGCGCCTCGAACAGCGCCGGGGCCCAGACGCGCGTCGGCGCAGTCGTGAAGTCGCCGGGGAGCGCGCCGGCCGTCGAGTTGCGCACGAGCGCGGCGTGCCGGCGCCGGTGCTTGCGGACGTGCGCGGCGTCGAACGGCTGCGCGCGGGTCCACGCGAGCATGAGGCGCAGCTGCGTCTCGTCGCTGGCCGTGCGGCGGGCCTGCGCGGCGTCGCGCGCCTGCGCGGCGTGTGCGAGCGCCGACGTGTAGGTGTCGATTGCTGTGGCGTCGTCGCTGAGGTCGTCTAGGTCCAGGTCAGGGCAGGGGACGGAGACTTCGGGCGGGAGGTGGCGGGCGGCGATGTCGGCTGCGACCGCGGCGGCGTAGGACGGCGTGTCGCACCAGTACTCCACGTCGGGGCGGTGCCACTGCGGGCGGGGTGTGCCGGGGAGCTCGGCGGCACGGGGGAGGGTGAGCTTGGTCGTGAGACGGCGGAGCTGCGGCGCGTTAGAAATGGGTGCAGAATGATGGTGGATGACGGAGATGGGCGCACCTGGGGCTCTTTGTCTTTCTTTTTCTTGGCCGGCGGGTTTTTGTACACCCGCTTGTCTTTGACGCGTTTGCGGTTGCCCATGCTGGGTGGGTGGATGGCAGCGGGGAGACTGCGGCCTCAGATATGACGGAGCGTTTGAAGGATCAAGTATCACCGTTTTTATGCTCAGCGCGCGGTGGCTGGCGGGGTCGCGGGCAGGAACAGACTTGGTGGAAGACGTTCGATTCAGGGATGGAAGACGGGTAAGACGGTTTGGGGACGTGCGGACCTGGAAAGGCACGGCAGCCTGCGGGGACTGTTGTGGAATACTCTGGCTGTCTTCATACATACACGGCGGGCGGCCGAGATGGTCCCCGATAATGATCCTTGGTATTGTTCACGTGATACAATCAGGAAGTCACGGCGTTGACACGTGCGCAGAGACGAGTGAGCATTGGTGAATGCGGCAGGCATGAACATGAATAACTCTTGATCTAAATTGATACCTAAGTAATTTACACGGACAAACGACAGACTGGAAGCAATCAAGATACAGAACTCCAAGTTTATAGTGAAGTAAAATACATATGACACAGCACAAGTTCTTCTCATTTAATGTAACTATTGTTACACAAATCCACCGTGAAAACGCCATGTGCTGAGTTTCTTTACAAGACCCATCGTCTCTTAGTCCACTCAAATAACTCATTCAAAGCCTTTTCGTTCACAGCGAATAGAATTTTCCGGTACCAAATTGTATTGAGTATTACCCAATCTGTGCGCAGCGTCCCCGCTAGCCCAAGTCCACGTCGACACGACATTCGGCCGGCCCAAGCGGGACATCAGCTCCCATCTTGGCTGTCCATACAATCCGCCATTCAATAGCACCACCTGCATCCCATCCCTCTCTCTCCCACCACACCCTTCCTCGCGCACTCCGTGGACCAGTACTCGACCCCCTCCGCCCAAGACCCACATGCCTCCCCAAATGTACTCCGACCCCAGCGACGAAGACGAATACCTCACCGCGGACACCCCTGTGCCCGCCACAGACCCCCGGAGGATCGACCCCCGCGACTACGACTTCCCCCGTCGCGCGCCCGCCTCCCCGCCAGCGCAGCTCCGACTCCCCAGCCTCCCCCGCTCCGTCCCCCGCGACACAACCGCACACCTCCCCCTCCCCCCCCTCACACAGGCCACGCTCCCCGGGACCCCCCGCTTCTCCCCCCCCCACGGCCCCAGCGTGTCCTCGCTGCCCACCCCCCCGCCCGCGCCAAACCCGCTCAACGAGCCGCGCCGCAACCACCGCGCGGGCGGCCTGCACGCCGACACCCGCCTGCGCCTCGCGCTGCACACCCACTTCTGGACGCGCTACGGCGTCGCCGCGCACACGCTGCAAACGTTCCTTGCGCTCGACCGCGCGCTGTACCCGCACCCCGACCACGCCCGCTACTTCCGGCCGCCGCTCGGGCGCTGGGACTGTCTGCAGGAGGTCGAGGCGCTCGCGCGGCGGGTCTGGGACGACACGGACCAGCTGGCGGATGGGAGCCGGTGGGTTTTCAAGAGCTGGACGCAGCGGGAGGTGGCGCAGATGGCGGCGGACGCGGCGGGGGAGGTGGGGTGCGGCGGGCAGCCGCAGTTCGAGGAGGTGATTTTGGAGATGTGCTGCCAGATCGTGGAGCGCCAGAAGTGGCGCTGCCAGGAGTTTGTCAACTGCAACTGGAGGCGCGGCGCGCGGTGGGTGGGCGAGGACCGGGAGTATTTGATACAGACTGCGGAGGACAGCGATGGCGATTCACCCACCGACTACGACTACGACGACTACGACGATGCCGAGTATCGGGACACATCCAGAGGGCATCAAGACGACATTGTATACGCAGACGACGCTGAAGACTTGCATAGTCCCCCCGATAACGAGTACGACGGCGACGACGGCGATGGCGATGGCAGGCTGCTGACCGACTACGATGACTACTCATCCGAAAGCAGCGAGGAGGGCGACCTACTCCGCGAATTCCGGGACGCGATGCGCATGGGCCGCGCGATGCCGAAAACGGTGGCCGAGGAGTATGAGCACGACTTGACTGGCGCGGGAAGGCGGGATGGCGGTGGCGACGGTGATTGTGACGGTGGGCTGGACAGGGCGTTGGGATATGTGCACAATCGGCGGGAAATGCAAGACAAGGACAAGAGAGAGGAGAGAGAAGGAGAGATGGTGGTTAGGTAGATGTAAGCAATGTCTGTACTGTGTACTTGTGCAATTGGAAATTACTCTTCTTGATCATAAATCATAGCGTCACGCGATAGTGTGCAATGTGCAGTGACTGTGTCGGGTTTTGATGTTCGATGTTCGATATCCAATGTTCGATGTCCGATGTACTGCGCAATGTGAAAGCCACGCCAAGTGTCAAGTGTCAATGCATGCAAAACGGCACATATTGCCCCTGTACTCGTACATACTCTACAGTCATGATGGCTTCGCCGATCGAGTGCCCGCGAAAGTCCTAAGTGAATATGTATTCTGGCCCGGAGGCCAAGAGAATCCGCAGGTCTATGTGTCGACCTGTAGGCAAGTAAATTAATTCAGAGAACAGCATGCCCGCGACCTCGACAACGATTGCATCCAAAATTCTCAAAGCGCTGTCGATCTACCTCAGCATCTGGCGCATTTTATCAACGAAACATGTTCCTGGAAGCGCCTGATCTGTTCTACATTATAAAGATCACCCAAAGACGTCAGAATCGACCGTACATCCAGTGGCCCTTCCGCCAAGTTCGCTTCCACAAAACACTTATGTTGCCATCATGTGTGTGCACGCGTGCATCTACAAGCATACTGACGGGTGCCTTTGCAAGTGCCGCACTTTGGAGGAGCGCACTTTGGCAACTACGCTGGCGCTGGCCTTAATTAGGCTTGGGGAATTCCGGATTATTGTCATAGGAGGGTTGCAATTCTCAAGACCTTCCGGCTCATCCATTCCAGTGTCGCATCACCGCATTTCGTCAAGTAGCTAGATGGTTTGCTGGTGATGTATAATGCGGCATGTATGGCCATACAACTTCAGCCTGGGGCCAGCGGAATTAAATTACTAAGCGGACAGGCGGCCATGCTATTCTGTGAATCAATTTTGCACTCGTGCTCAGATTCCGTGCTGGAAAGTCGCACAGAAGCTGCACTTGCGGCCACTACCTGCCCCGAAACCCCCAGAACGGCCGTCGCAGGATCAGATAACTTAGTTTAAGGTAAACTTTATTGTGGTAGAACGAAAACCGACGGTTTTGTTGAACTTCGAGGGGTGGTCCCTTGTCTCTACTAGAAATTAAATATATGTATTTAAATACCTGCAAAACCTACCTGCCGCCGCCATACAAAGTTTGTATGGCTAAATACCTGCGTTATATGGCCAATAATCGACACCTCCATATAACGCAAATATAAAACGCAGCCGTATAACGCAAGTAGAAAATGCAGCCATATTTCACAGGTAAATAGTTGGTGTATAGCTAGGTAGAAAGCGCTGGTAGTTTATTACAGGTTTTACAGGTATATACTACACAGGTACTAAAATGACCCGGCTGGCACCCGCACCCGCATCCGGACCTACGTGACCCGGGCCGTGACCCGCACCCGCACCCATCCCCCCCCCCCCGACCGCTGCTGCCCCCGCTGCTGCTGCCTACCCCGCTGCTACCGCTTGCCCCCGCTACTGCTAGGCGAGTACATTAGTTAGGCCATCGAATCAGAGTACTAGCACTTACTAATGCGAAGTTCAAGCAGCTTCCTCATCGCAGACACTGCGCAACATCATTAGTGTGGGGTGAAGCTAAAGATAAAGACACTTACGAGGAAACGCAGCAGAACACTGTGTATAGGCGAGGTTGGTGTAGCATGAAAGAGAAATGGAGCAAAACTCGGAAATTCCGTCCAGCTACCCCTTTAAATAGGTACGATTGCAGCAAATACCAGCGAAATATACTAGTCTAGATACCTGCCAGAAATACCTGGCCACCAAGGTAGTAACTACCAGCAAAAAATACCTTGGTGCTGCTTTGTGTGCGCAAATACCTGCTACCATGGCCTAAATACCAGCAAGAAGTACCTGGGTACTGCTTTGTGTGTTGAACTACCTGCAAGAAATACCTGGTCGGCACTTAGAGATTTTTCGCTCAAAATCACCGAAACTACCTGGTTTATATGGCTGCAAAACCTGGGATTTCTTTCGTTGTATGGGTAAATGGCTGCCCCAGCCATTTAACGGCCGGTTTTGTATGGAGCCAGCCATATTCTACTTCTAGTAGAGTGTAGGTAGTTGCCACTTCCCCTTCACTTGGCCTAGGGGTTGACCTACGGGACGATATAGCTCGACCCATAGGCCGAGGATTCTCTTGGCCTATGCGCCAGAACACATGTTACCACAGTGACAGAAGTGCACGTGCGTTAGAACATCGGTATGTAGGTACTTCTCCGTCTACTGCTGCTATGTAACGGAAGCTAACAGGATTGTAGGTGAGCAGCAGCAGCAACGGCGGCAGCAACGGCGGGGGCGGCGGGGGCGGGGACACCGGTAGCGGGGGCACTGGCGACGGCAGAAACAGCGGGGGCGATGTGTGCGGGTGCGGTTGCGGGTGCGGGTGCGGGTGCGGGTGCGGGTGCGGGTCACGCGGGTCACGGGGGTTCGTATTGGGACATTCTACCTGTATACACCTGTAATAAACTGCATTCTACCTGCGCTTTCTACCTGCCTATATACCAGCTATATACCTGTGCCATATTGCTGGCTTTTCTACCAGTATTATATGGCGGCGTTTTCTACTTGCGTTATATGGAGGTGTCGATCATTGGTCATGCAACGCAGGTATTGAGCCATAAAAACTTTGTATGGCAGTGGTAGGTAGTTTTTGCAGGTATGTAAATACGTATGTTTAATTTCTAGTAGAGGTCACGGGTGCTGGTTCGAGAACTCTACAGGACCTTACGAGACGTCGGAATAAGTTCAATGGTATTGGTATTTCCGCGTCTAGAAAAACTGCAAACGACAACTAACAGATCTATGATCATGATCCAACCAAACTCGTACATGCAAAAGAAAATAAAAGATACTACGCACTAAAATTCGCTCCGTGTTTTTTTCATGCATAAACCACAGCAATTCGAAAACTCCATTTTTTGACTCCTACGACTTCTTCCGCCTCCCAAAGACCACCCACCCCGCGTTTCAATATTGAAAGTCCTTCTGATCCACCCACACCTCAGGGCTTTGCTCGTACCATTTCTTTGAACGACTATTCCCTGCAGGCTTCGAGTTCTGAACCGCCTTGATCTTCGCAGCCTCCGTCTCTCTCCGCTCCATCGTCCCTCTCCGCTGCTCCCGCACCCATTCGGTATATTTCCGCTGCACCGCCTCGCTTTCCGCTCTATCCACCCGTTTCCGCAGTACCCACAGGCCCCATCCCGCCGCCGTCACCAACAGCATCTGGCGTGCGTTTTGATCCACCCACACCACAACGCCAAGCCCGGCGACCGACACGATGAAGAGACACAACATGAGCGGCGAGAAGAGCACATCCAGCACCACCTCCTGCAGCCGCCGCACAGTCACGACCTCGTCTTTCTTCGCCGCCCACACCTGCCGCCAGTAGCGATACGTCCGCCGGATCTCGGCCAGGCCGCGCCAGAACGTGTGGAAGAACTGCAGGCCGTGCCGCTGCGCCCAGCGTGCCGCGGCAGCCAGGAGGAGGGTTATGACGCCGAATAGTGGCGTGGTCAACAGTACGACAGCCGTGGGACGGTGGAAGTAGCCGATGTTGAGGAGGAAGAGCAGCGTCGGGATTTTGGCGGTGAGGGGGAGATCGTTGACGCGCTAACCAAACTGTAAGCATCGTGAACGCAAGATGTGGGAATCACGGCAGAGCTCAGGAGAACTCACGGCGACGAAGTCGCACAGCCAGGCCCACAGTAGGCCAAACTCGCTTTGTGTAGGTGGGGCCGGCGGAACGGAGGTGAGGCGCGCGGCGAGGCGAGCTTGCGCGTCTGGGGACAGCTCTTGGGTCTTGCGGAATTCGTGCGAGACGGCTGCTTGGGATATTTTTTCGCGGAGGAAGCCGGGCGTCATCAAGTCCGCAAGTGTAGAGCCCACAGTGGTCGGCGTCGAGCGGATCGGCGTGTGAGGCGATCGTGGTGTTGCCATTGTCGTTGTCGTTTGTCGATTGTCGTAGGGAAGTAGGTGTGGCTTCTGCTGTAGTTGTTTATGTTTGGGATGGTTTGAACAAAGAAAGTCGGTCCTCCGCGATGAGCATGGATGGTTCTGGAATTTGTAGCGATGTTGAGGGGCAAGTTGAAGCTGCGGTGAGGTGTGGTGAGGTGTGGTGAGGTGCAGGGAGGACGGGTGAGGTTGGGGGCAGGTTGTTTGTGTGTCTGTGCTTCAGCCTTGGCGTGACCCCTGATCTTTCTCGGGATTGCATCACGGATTGTCACTGATGAATCACCACGGAACGAAGTTTGTTTTTCTTTATCCGGCATATGGATTCTCTCGTACTTGGATCACTCGTGGGAAGTCTGGAGTTTCGTGAACTTGTGTTCAACGGTATTGCAGGACCAGACACCACGACCAGAGATATGACTGGCGGGCAAAATTATCAGAGCGATCGAGTCAACGACATGCAAATCTTGCTAAATTATAGAATAAGGTAGCCTCGTGCCCAGCCGGTAAAACAAACTCGTCGTTCCTCTTCCCCGAGATACTGTACGAGCAACAACGCCAACGCGGGTCCAAGACTCTACAACTCTCCGCGAAGCCCACTCTACACTCTATCCACAAGTACATAGCCAGCAACCTCGAAGCCACGACAACCAGCCACGACAACCAACCACGACCAATATCAAACCCAGCCCGCATTCCCAGTTGCAATAACGAACACTGTCCCACCCCGTCCACCCCGTCAACCCCGTCAACCCCGTCAACCCCGTCACCCGTCGTGGACTCGTGCTTCCTGGCGCTGTATCATGTACGGACCGGCGAGCGTGCCAGCCGGGGCAACTCCAGCGTGCGTGAGAGTCTTGACCGCGGAAAGAAGGACTCCGTTTGGACCAGACCTTGTAGAGTTTTGGGTTTGGGGTTTGGGGTTTCGGTGGGTGCTGGTGGGTGCTGGTGGGTGCTGGTGGGTGCTGGAGTTGCTGGAGTTGCTGGAGTAGCTGATCGGTGGTGTCTGTGTCTGCGTGAGCCGGTACGGTGCTTGCGGAACGAGTGGAAACGTGTGGAAAACGATGGAGTTTGAGGAATTTGCGTATCTGTGCGAGGACTGCGAGTCTCATCCACGGATCCACGCCCCAACTTTTTCACACCTCCGCGAGCGGGTGTCGAGCGCGTTCAATAGAAGTCCATGCACAAGCCTCTGCCTCCGAAAAGAAAATGTCACTCCGCCTCTCGCATCATCTACGCATCTACGCATCTACGCATCTACGCAACACGATTCCCTTGTGTGGCATGCTGGCATGCATGCATCGCGAGTGATAATTGCGCAAACTGCCAACGGGCGCAATGACTAATCAGGCGCCGATAGACGGGTCTGGGTGATTAGTCACTGAGCCTCCCGTCGACCCCGCTGGTTGCGAGAAATTTGTCGAGCGAGCAGGAATCGAATAGTAGAGTCGGTGGGTGAGGGCATGGATAGAGCCCTGGTAGAGTCTGTGCAGCTGTACGAAAGTGCAGGTGGAAGAAGTATTCATTATCACAGGTTTTGTATCTTCAGATGGTGAGAAGTGCAAGAATCACATGACCCAGCCCCAGCCCCAGCTCTGTGTTGACCTTCTAGGTTGCACCTGCCAGGATTCCCCAGCACCAGCACCCAGCACCCAGCACCAGCACCAGTCCAGGCCTGCCAGGCTGGGCACACTCCAACCCCACTCTAGTCCAGTCAAGACACACCCATAGTATGCCTGCCACCTGGTAGAGCTAAGTAGTCACTTTCTCCTTTTTTCACCTGCAGTCCAGTCCTGTCCACTGCTGACCCTCAGTCTTTGGCCACCAGACCCATTCATTCTCTGTTTTCTCATCACTCATCAGCAATACTACACTTTGGTAACCTAAACTAAACTAAACACTCTTGCCTGTTTTGGGCTAGCCACCTGGTGCTGAAGGTATGTGGTTTTTTGTTCCCAGAATGCAAGTGGACTGCCACCCAGGCTTGCTCAGGTGCATTCTGGTGTAAAAGGGCTGCTGAGTCCAACCCAACACAACCCACTTGCAAAGTCTAAAGTTGTTGCTTGTGGCCAATACTAATAAGACTGTTTAGAGCACGCTCGCTTAAGGACTTTCGACGCTTTCTCGCGATTGAAAAGTTGTCTGCGACCGAACGGATTTGGGGTTCTTCTAGGTGGCCGAACATCCACTCACTGTAGGACCGATCATAGGCGAACGCGCCGTTGATACTTCCCCAGATGCCACCCAAGGGGAAAACAACCTCAATTGCCGCCGCCGCGCGCGAACGCGCCCACGCCGTGCCGGACGCGATCAAAGAAGAAGAACTCGACGCCCAGGTCGCGTCCGTCGACGCGGATACGGACGAGTACTCGGATGAGGGCGACTCCGACGCAAGCGAGGCCGACGTCGCAGCGCCGAAAGGCACGAAACCATTTGAGCCGCACGACTCGATGCAGAAGCCGCACTACCAGAAGTTCCACATCGAAGTGCTGGTCAAGTGCATCGACGACGGGTACATGGACCTCAACCCGGACTACCAGCGCGACGTGGTCTGGCCGGTGGACAAGATGGTCAAGCTGATCAACTCGATCATGGGCAACATCTACGTGCCGCCGCTGATCTTCAACGTGCACGAGGACACCGTCAACGGCAAGCTGGTGTTCCGCCGCCGCTCGATCGACGGCAAGCAGCGGCTGACCAGCATCTACGAGTTCGTCAAGGGCCGCATCCCGTGCCTCGACACGCACAACCGGCGCTGGTTCTTTGTCGACGACGGCGCGCCGCTCGGCAAGACCAAGCACATCAGAAAGCGCGTGCTGTCCGAAAAACAGCGCCAGAAGTTCGTTAACACCGAGATTCTCTGCGTCGAGTACAACGCGCTCGAGATCCAGGAGGAGGAAGACCTGTTTGCGCGCGTGCAGCTCGGCGTGCCGCTGTCCCCCGCCGAGAAGCTCAAGGCCACGTCGGGGCCGTGGCAGAGCCTCGCCAACGAGATCCTCACCACGTACGACACGCTCTTCAGCATCATCGACAACCGCCGCGGCCGCGGCTTCCAACTCACGCTGCAGATCCTGCGCCAACTAACCCTCTCCCACGAAGACGCGCCCAACTACAACGCCGGCGCGAACGCACTCAAGGGCTTCTGCAGCCACGCCAGCCTGTGCACCCCCGCCACCAAAGTCGCCGCGCACCGCGTCTTCCGCATCTACACAGACATCGCGCTCCAGTTCCCGGCCACGTTCCAGAACAACAACTACCGCCACTCCGCGCGCTTCTCGCCGATCGAGTTTGTCGGCGCCGCCGTGCTGCTGCTGCGCTTCCCGGACCGCAACAGCCGCCTGCTGTCCGGCGACATCCTGCACATGCGGCAGTGGCTGCGCGAGCGCCGCCAGGACCTGCGCTCGAACGGCGCGACGTGGAACTGTCTCGTCGACTTTGTGGAGAATATTGAGCTGCACCGTGGCGGCGCTGGCGTCGTTCGTAATGCGGACTTTGGCGCGCCTGCTGCGGGTGTTGCCCCGGTGGCTGTGGCGAGTAAGAAGGACACGACGCCAGCCAGCATGAAGAAGCGGCAGTCTGGGAGTGAGGACGCGGCGGCGGGCAAGGAGCCGCCGAGGAAGGTGCCGCGTACTCGCACACGGCCGTCGCGCACGATTGGGAGCGGTGCGGAGGGGGCGGGGGGTGGGAGGATTAAGCGCGAGCCGGAGGAATAGGCGATGGGTTGTCGATACATGCTTTTGGGATTTGGGGAATGCGTGGTTGGTCAATATTTTGGGTGGTTTTTGGGAAGCGGTTTTGGGAAGCGGTTTGGTCCTTCGGCGTGGGTTGTTCAGTTCAAGCGGCGGCGAGGATACTTATGCATGCGGAATAAATAAACTAGAGTGTGGATTGTGGCGGGGGCAGTTAATGCGTGACGAGTGATGATTTTATGAACCAAACTGTGCTTTTCAAGAGATATATCTTCTTCCTTCCCTGTACCTAGTTTGGGTAGCTGTCCCACAACTCTTGACAAGGCGAAACTCATCACATGCTGCATCGGTTTTGCGTAAACAGACGGTTGATAACAGTACTTGGAATTGGAATTCAAGACACCTTCCTGGGAGTGTGCGGGTAGTGTGCGGGTATGACAAGCCAGCCCTGGCCCGCCGCGCTGCCTGTAACGCTGCATGCGTACACGTACTGTCTCGAATACAGGCGTCGCACTGGCGATGCGGGCAGCGGAGATCATGATGAGTAGCTGTTTCTGTTTGCACATGTACGTGTTCTGACCCAGAGGCCTACACGTCGACGCAACCTATACGCCAACCACCTCACCCTCAGTGAACCCAAGATCATTCCCGCAACTCCCCCCAAGTTCCGACACAGCCAGCGTGACCAACCAGTGCACGTCCATGCCTTGTCCATGCCTTTTCCATGCCTTGTATTATCCCCTACCGAATTCCAAGTTCCGTTGCATCGCGCTCCAGACCGTTGCTTGGAATATCAACCATTGAAATTTGACACAGTGCGCTGCCTGCCTGCCTGCCAGAAAGGTTCAAAGTACGTGCTTTTAGCACAGTGGCTGATAAGGTACCAAACCACTAGCCATCTATGCACATACCTATGGCGCGCAATGCGCGTCTTTTGGAAAACGGAGGTCCTGATTTGATCTTCAGCGCGCGCGCGTGGTAGATGAGGGTTTGCGGCGTGCCTTCGACAAGTTACAAGGCTCAAGGGTTTCGAGAAGACCCGCCGCGTTGATGCAGGAGAAACGGGTTCGTCGATAAGTAACTCGCGATGTACGTGCGTGGGAGGGAGCGTGCCGGTGGAGTGAGGTTGAAGGCTCGGCCTTCGTGATTGCGGAGTCTGGATTGTGTTATGTTGGAAATGTTTGAGAAGCGAAAGACGACTGTATTTGTAAATTTACCGTCTTGAGAAAGTGATAGAGTATGGCACCTGGTACTATATATCTACGGTCAATATGTGTGTAAATTGTTGACGCAGTCTCGCTGGAACAGACTGAGGCTACGCCTAAAAGTTGTATTATTTATCATGATATGGCCAGATGGTCGTTGGCCAATCGGTTGACCGGTGCACCAAGCGAGGTATTTTGCTAACGGGTCGATCTGATCTATCATCCGAAGGCCTCCGGAAATCCGTGGTGTACCGGTGGGAACATATTTGTTGCGCACGTCGTGACCCTGATGGTGTACACTGTATTTGAGAAGAACCCCCTCGTCAAGGTCAACTGGAAGCATGACGGTAGTGTGGTAAGTAGTACCTTTACCATGTGGCCTTATGGGAAAAGCGTTTCTGCAATACCCTGGCAAGGACTGGAGGCGGGCATGCGGTTCTGTGGAACGGCCGCCATGGCGGCGTGTGATTCTGTCAAAACCGGTGGATATACAAGCGGGGAACGAGCATCGACCCGCCGACTGGGCACGAGACTAGCCGGCGGGCATGCTATGGTTTTGTGAATTGGTTTTGAACTTTTGCGATTCTGTGAATGAACGCTCGGCGGTGTGATATTCTGTCAAAAACCATAAGTTTTTCTGGTGAACTAGCAGACAGCGAAGAGCTTTGGACAACACACTTAAGAATCAGTGTCATTCTGGCTTTAATTTGAAGTAGTAATCGTTGTGGTGGAACAACAATTGACGGTTTTGTTGAGCTCCAGAGGGGTTGTGCTCTGTAGGACGTTCCACTTCCCGCGCTGTACGAGTACTTGGGTTGTAGGTTGACCCATATGCCAAGTTAGACAGTTGGCCAATGGGTCGATATGGCTTCGGATTCACTTGGCTTATGGATCAGAACACACGTTATTATATCCCGTCAAGTGCAACAAATGTAAAACAAAAACTTTTATTCCACCAATATATACCCCCGCCCACCCCCGCCCACCCCCCTAATTACTAATAGTAATTTTTTTCTAACTTTTTTCTAACTTATGTTAGTCAACAATAGTGTGATTGTTTCGCACAGAACACACATACCTCCACCCCTAGCCCCACAGCCGTGTCTCCTTCTGGTGTCCCGGAGGATACATCCAGTCATCCTCCGTCTCGTTCGCCTCCGCCACCTCTTCTTCCCCGCCGGTCTTCTCCTTCTTGCCACACCGCTTCACTATCCCCTTAACTTTTCTTCCCACCTTCGCCACCCAGCGGACGGGCCTCATCAGCCCCGCCTTGAACTTCCTCTTTCTCGCCGCACACTACCAAAGTCAGTATTGTTCCTGATTCACAGAGAGTTTCGTTTTCACTTACCACTTGCTGAGCGTTGAACGCCCGCTCTGCGTCTAGAGTCTCCCTCAGAGCGGCGAGGTCCACCCCGTCTCCGCCGTCCCCCCAGCCGGCCTTCGCCTTGTGCGGGTGCTGTGCCATCACCTCCTCCGCCCGCTCCAGTGTGGGCCGCACCCCGTATTCCCGCTTCGTGCTCTCACCTTCCCACGCCAACCGGTTGTGACGGACGTGGAAGCGTCCGTCGTCACCGATGGCGTCGGCGGTGAGAGGCACGCGGCGGGAGGGGTGGCGGTCCAGAGCAGGCGGCGGAGGGTATTTGAAGGACTGGCACAGCGCCCGGCGAAGGTCGGCAAGGAGGACGGGGCAGGTGGGCTCTAGACGCAGCTGCTCAACAAGCGTGGCCCATCCCGTGTGGTTGGCGTTGTCGGGAGGCGCGCGCGCGAGGAAGTAGGCGGCGCTGAGAGGCACCGCGTTAGCGGGGGCGAGGGAGGGGGAGAACGTACCGGGGATGCGGGGGGCAAGGGAGGACACTTCGGAGGAGAGGGGGGAGGTCGATGAGAGGTAGGAGGAGGAGGAGGAGGAGGAGGAGGAGGAGGAGAGGGGGGAGGGGGAGGGAGAGAGAGGGGGGGGTCCCTGGCTTTGGATGGCCGGGGGTTCTGAAAAGGTGTGGGCTCGGGCCAGGCGCGAAGAGATCGTTTGAGGCATGTTGTGTGATTTCGTTGAAGTATGTTTCGAGAGTGGTTGCCAGTGTGGAGAAACGATACAGGAATGGAGGAAGAGAGGTCCGCACAGCTGGATTTATACGAGTCTAGACTTGGCTCGAGTGAGGAATGCTTCTGCAGCTCTTTGCTTGCCTAGTTTCCCTGAGATTCGGTGGGGGGCTGTAATTCGGAAGCATGGTTTTCGATAATACCATTATCTCCACATAGATCTCGAAGCCGCGGATATTTATGACAAGTACGCTTGATCGAGACTTTTGGATCACTGCCCTCTTTATTGCTTTCCTGCTGCCGCATATCTTCTGTCGTCCCACGCATCTAAAAGTCCCTAAGGTTTGAAATTTTGGCACGGAGGTCAATTTTGGCGTGCTAATTATCATTGATCCAGCCAAACAGAGCTTCCAGTCTTGATATCATGCCCGCCGGTTTTTATAGGATCGCACTCTCTGAATGATCAGGACGAGAACTCTTCTATTTGTAAATAAAAGACACGAGATGTGTTGTTGTGTATAGTAAAGTTTGACATCTCATAATGAAGGGATTGTCGTAGTTGTCCGCCAGATTTTGCGGTTCCTGAAGGTTCGCCCAGCGACCATAGTTGCGGAAGATTGCAGATAGGACCATATAAATGAAAATCAATGATCTCGAGCTCCTATAAACATCCAGGATTAGAATTGACAGCTTTTCACATCCAATATTAAAGCGTTGACCGCTTTTCTCTTCCTATTGTTTCTGCCTAGCTAGCCGTTGTCTAGGCCCTAGCTCGTTTTCCCCGTCTCCCGTCCCCCGATCTTGCCTCAAAATTCATCATGATAGGAACCCAAGCCTGATAGTCGGCTAGGGACGAGATATAACGACTCATATTCGCAATTGGTCACCAGTATCTTTTCTGGAATGGTCATCGAATCTCAAGTAGGCTAGAAACGAAGAATAAGAATGAGAGAATGAATTGGACTTGTCCAATAATTATTTTGATAACAATTCTGCTTGTGCAGGTCAGTCTGCATACGTAACCTCTGGCAGTTATACGGGCATGCTTTTGAAAGAAACCCACCTTGTAATCAGTCAAACATAACTATTCGATCGTTTGCAGATATGTGCATGTATCGAGTTGAGGAGAGAGTGAAAAGGAAAGGATGATGAAAGTTATTTGACGATAGAATGAAGGCTAGCTGAATGCGGAAACATCTGTGTCACGTCCAGAAAATCGACATGCGGGCAAATTTCGGTAATGCCAGGCGTATATTCAATGTGAATTCATGCATGACGACAATAAACCAAAATGGGCATAGCTATAGCTTTGTAGGGTGGCTTTGTTTTACACACTAATTCGTTTTCCTTGAAAATTTAAAAAAAGCGGGTATGCGCAGCTCAGTGCAAATCCTCAAGACCAGTTCGCGATGATGAATTATAGCAATATTCACAGTGCAGTGTTCAACAATCATAGCATCATGTCGATTCATTTGAGCTATCATATGGCAATTCTTTGAACGTGCGGAAACTTCTGTCTGGAAACGTTACCCCACGATTCAAATGCCATTCGCTTCCAGACAGCACATGTAGCTTCCTCAATGCAGAGAAATCGAGTGACGAGCCGTGTTAATTCACGTTTAAACAACTGTTAGCTTTACCGTCCCTCCTTTTCTTTTTTCAAGACTTCTCAGTTCTGACTTCCAGAGACCTTCTAACACTCCTTTAGAGTTCTGATACTCAGACACGAGAGGGACGGGTACTGGTTACAAACTATGTCTATTGAAGTATTTCTTCTGTTACTGACACTGTTTTCTGCACCAGGACGCCTTCTCACAACACATCAACCGTCTATAGTAGCAGAACTATGGACTTTGACATCATGAATAGGTCGGTTTCCTCTACTTCCGAAACGCCTTAACCCAGATCCTGTCCCTACTTGACGCCGTGGATGCATCTAGATTCATCACCACCAACCCGATGCTATGGCTCGTCCATTCAAAATCAACTGGACCATCAAAGCTTTCTACCTCTGCCGGTACTTCTAGACTCCGCCGCTTCACAATGGATCCTACGAAAGACTTAAATCTCACGCCACAAGATCCGTACTGGGATCCTAATCCGCAGCCGACTCCACGCACACCGCCTCTGCCTGACCCCGCTGGAATCACTCTGGAAATGAGGGTTGCTCACTGGGAGCGGCAGATGCACGCGTTGGAGGAGGCATCGAGGCAACGAGACCGCGAGAAGCAGATTTCGAAACGTCGATGGTGGAAGTACTGCTGGTGGTCCAAGAAAGGCACAAATTAGGATCAGTGATTTGCTGTTTTACTGTACCCTTATGCTTCGTTTTTGTTTTTGTTTTGATAGGAGAGTGTAACTAATAGCTTTGAGTACATGGCTTCGGGCTTTGGAGTTTGCTTGAGTTGGATAGCCGAGTGAGACGTCAAGTCGCGGATAAGTGATTGGTTGCTACATTGATGCGTGAGCAAATGGCTTCATTGAGGGTTTCTGAAATGGGGCAAGATAATGTTTAATTTGTGCAAACGGTGATGTGTATGAAAAGAAAGGAGCGTATTGTCTACTACTAAGAGTACTTATCACATAGGAGTTTACGTCGTTGTGTATGTACATTATTCATGATCTCAACTCTGCAATGCAGTCTAGCTTTGATAAATTATTCGTGGCTATTTCTCATATGTTCAACCTTCCTGCCTATGGATGAATTATTCTTCTCATCAACTTGCAAACAAAACCTTAATTTTCAACGTAATGTCATCTTGATGCCCAACTCAGGGAGAAAACTTCTTGGCGAAGTATGCAAACCCTTCCTTATCGACGTGCGATTGGGTGAGTATTTTCGTTGAATAACGTACTCATAACTGCTTAGAGCGACGAACATTTGCGAGTCATTCAAGTCTCCAATTTTCGGTGGTTTAATGTAGTTGTCTCAGGCTTCTGCATATATTTCTATTGAAGTTGTCTCGGTCATAGACTGGTCGACAACCGCTTCGTGATTCTATGAAAAAGTTGGAGGGCTGTGGGGAACAAGAGGCCAAGCCTTTTTCGAACGGCTGCATGATACGTTTCTATTTTACTCGTACAAATACTCAAAATACATTGTTTTTTCCAAAAGATTTATAAGTACTGTCTCAAAGATACCATCAATACGTTACTCTAGCAACCACAGAAAAAAAACTCTACAACTTCTAGTTTAGAAGTCCTTCTTTAATCGGGATACTTCCGAAATCAAGACTCTCACAAATTTTTGAGTTAGCCAAGCTGGCCAGCTCTGTCCATAAAGCATTAGGCCCTACGACTTGATAGATCATTTGCTTCATTTCTTCAGCCATTCCATGATCATACCACGCAGTAAGACAACGTTTTAGATGGTTGAAAATGATTCTAACGGTCTGGAACCACGCGGTTCTGTAAAAGTAGCGCAGATTCTGTTTGTTGCTAAGCCAGCACTTCTTCAAATCTAATACCTCGCCCAAGGGCTGAAGTACATGCAGAAATGCAGCCTCGTCAAAACAATGCTTGTAATAGCCCAAAGTGAAAGGTTCCTGCTCTCTTAGAAATTGTGGGAGACATTTAACAACATGTAAAAGGTATGAGCGGGTTTGATTGTAGAGCTCATGCTGGCACCGTGCAACGGTAGCGTTTACTACTGTAGATACAGCTTCAACATCGATAGGAGACTCGACCGGAACCCGTTGGTGGACCTCTTGGTAGACCCAATCTCTTGTTTGGTTGTCGGCCTTGAACCAACGAGCAAACGCTAGTATGGAGAGATTTCGTATCGTATCCCTCGCTATCGGGTCTAATGTTTCAATAGGAACAATTGATAGACGCTCTAGTGGATCTATCAAAATATCGTGAGCCGGAAGCAGGGGTGGTGGCAGTACTTCAACATTGGCCCAGACTTCTCTTAAAGAGGGAAGTAGAATTCGGCCTGCACCCCAAAATTGATGTAGATTGTTTGAAGGCAAAGCTAAGACGTCTCTTATAGGGGGAAGAGAATTAGGACTTGCACCATAAGGTGGATGTAGATAAGTATTTGAAGGCAGTGCTATCCGACGATTTATATTCCAGACGGGATTCGTGAAGTATGCTGGTACCCGTGCCGCGGATGGTTGTTCGGTCCTGCGTGGGTTTGTAAATACATGATTCGTCGCCAACTCCCCCAGTGTTGCCTTTCCCCGAGTTTCGATTTTTTCCACGTCGGCCGTTGGATCCGGCGTTGAACTAGACATTTTGAAACCTCGTCTGCGAGCACATTGGTCTTGGAAACGTGTCGACACTTACAGCTTCTGGAATAATATGATAGAAAAAAACTAAAAGCTTCCTGGTTTAAAAGAGGGGTCCAAGGTTTAGGATGAAGCAGAACTCGCGGCCATGGTTGGGGCTTGCCAACCATGGACAGAATTTTTGTGTGACCTGCAGTGAAATTCAGCCAGGATTTGAGCGAAAACGTCATTCTCTAAGATTGACCTCTCCTCTAGATCTAGCTAGAATCTTATAAATGTTTCTCTGTTCTTTTGTTTTTTTTTGCTGTCACAGTACTCGCGAATTTTCTGTTTCAACACGCGTTTCAGATCTCAGCAAGTTGTAAGATGAAGAACCTCCAACACCTTCTCACTTAAGGAGCAAAGAATCAAAGTTAACTGGTGAGTATCCTCGATTTGAAAGAAATAATACAAAACTAACAGACCTCTGAAAGAACAGTTACCGGTCGTTTTCATGAAGATGCTCTTTGACAAAAGAAGGCTTCATGAAAACCGGTGCAACCTGCGTTTCCAGCCATCAGTATCGGCCAATCCCTCTCTGGGAAACATTACACTACTGTACGTGCTTAAGTGAGCTCCGGTGGCTCCTGTAGCTCCGGTGGCTCGGGTGGCTCCAAGTTCATACCAAACACGCTAGCCCTTCTTTGCCACTTGCACTCTGGGCATATGTAGCCATAGGCGGTCCAACGTCCGGAACTTCCATCGTCGCGATACCACTTGTCGCACCTTACACAGCGGTCGTGTCCGCGCATGCGGGAAATCAGTCCACAAATATAGGGGAGACACATGTTGTAGGATGGTTTCCCGGGTCGTTTACTGGACCTAGGTGGTTACTTAAGTCGTGATCTGCTGGGTCAAGATGGGAGTTAACGGCCAAAACAGCTCAGGCTCAGGTTGGCGGCGTGGCTTCACAAAATGCAACTCAAACGAGCGGATGGGTGTTTGGCACTTGGGATTGAGAGTCCTCAACTTTTATTCTGAAAGTATTACGTTCACCATACTCACTACATTGAATTCGCCCTTCGACATACTCACAGACTTCACTGAGAAGAGTCTGTTTCCTGCCAGGTAAATTAAGCTTTTTGAGCCTATAACTTGAATTTTAGGCTTACTCAGTGGACCATCTTGGCCCGCACAGACCAACTCCAAAACTTGTCAGCACAGAATCTCCGTCCCTATAACGACCCCAGTAAACGATTCATCATGATAAATCGCTGCCTGAGAAGTCTCGGATGGAAGAAGCCGCAGCAACCAAAACCGTCCAAGATATTTTGCCACAGGTGTAAGAAGACATTTGACGTGCCGCCAGGAACACTGGCCCCAGTCGACCCATCGGGACAGTTTACTTGTCCTAGTTGTATTGCCATGGAAGAAAAGCTGGAGCGATGGCTCAACAGACTTCTAGATGAGAACGATGATTTGAGTACTGAATGAGGACATTTTAGTTTGCAGAAGTCCCGCAAAGCATCTAAGTTGTTTACAGTGATTGGCCGGTGAAAGTTTGGGTTAAAATGATGTGGAAAAACACACCGAAATTTTGCAGATCTCAGTTTTTTACAGTCTATACCTCATTTTCCTTTTACTAACTAACTATTAGAAATATAATAAAAGTTTTGCAAGCAACTTAAGAGTTTTAGAGAGCATTGTGGCGATTCATGACAGCCGATGCTAAGAGTGAACAAAACAACGAATACTTCGAGTGCTATCAGAAGCAGAATGGCCCACCACAGTATTTGAATCACGGCACTGTTCTATTACTAAAACCAACCACGTTGAAGCGTCTTAGAAGTACAAGTTCCACGTAATCAAACTCGACCTCAACCTTGAAATGTTTTTACAACCTCTCCTCGTTGCGGCCATTGGCTTCATCGGCAGTATAGATGCTGCCAAGTCCCCCGACTTCATCCTCCAGGCCACTGATATCACGAACATCACCGCTACCGCGCCGGTTCCTCTCGAGTTCCTTACGCTTCCTGACGGCTTCCTCTACGCCACCTCTACCGGCGTCATTCCATTCTCGCACCCCTATCTAGTACTTCATCACATGCAGTCGAACAAAAAGGCCAAAGACGTCCCCGACAACTCCCTCGCGCAAGGCTTCTGCAACGCTTTCCCCTCAGCCCCTCCGACCGGGGGTATGGCCAAGGCTGGCAAGCTCATCCAAGCCGAGTATTCCGAGCACTGGTGCTGCAGGACCTCTAAGGTGGCGTGCCAGAACTTGTTCAAGGCCCACGGTATCAAGGCCAACGTGTGTGGGATGGAGCGGGGAAACTGTGTTCCGTGCTGGTGGTATGGAAAGGCTCTTGAGCTGCTGGGCGAGAAGTGTGAGCGTAATGGCGGGAAGGGGGAGCTGAAGTATGGATCGGGCCATGTGGAGGTTCGGGGTAGTAAGGCGTAGAGAATTTGGGGTTTACTCGTTAAAGTGCCATGGCTATCTGCGGGTGGGCTCCATGGAGGGCACAAGAATGTTTATTAGTTTCTGAATCCATGTAGAGTTTTGTTTTGTCACCATTTGTCTCTGCGTGTCTTGGATTTAAACGACCTCCACCCTTGCCTGTTGAAATAATTGTTAGATCTTGACAGAGGTTTAGTAAAGCACGTATTAATGTAATGGCATGTGATGTGTAAGTTGCAGACAGAGAGCAAAGCAAACATGAACTTGTTTGAGCTCAGGCTGGTGACTAAGGGTGAATGGTCATGCTCTAAGCATCTTGGCAGAGAAGGTGTCGGAGGAAATTAATTCAGCCGACGGGATCGGCTCAGGGAATATTACTTCGCTGTTACAGTCACATGACGAGTGCCGACTCTTTGCAAGAATAGATTCTACTTTCTAGCAGAACCACGCCTACTTAGATCCAATGTTATTCCACCTGCTTGCCCATAGTCGCCTGCTTTCAATATCTATTTTAATGGATATTATCACCCGTCTACTACATCTACATCAGAAACATAATTTCTTCATGGGGCCGAGAATTCATGCATCCCGCCAGCTGATAATACGAGCGAAAAAGCGATTGTAAGGCTGAAGAAGATAATGATAGTGTGTTGTTTCGGTTTTTACAATACATCCACCAGGTGATACCTTGAACTGAACTTTAAATTTTGGGAGTGTGATTGGCTACAAAGGCATCATTCACGGGTTCCGGAAGAAATTCTTTGTTCTAAATATACAGAGCCTTGGGGATTTTATTTACTTGGACATGGTTTATTCAATACATTTCAGCTTCCTTTGTATCTCGATTCTTTACTGTGAAGAAAATCCCACTGCGATTCCAACTCGACTTGCATCAAGCACTACCCAGCTCACTCCCATATCATCCCATAAACCCCATCCCATCCAATACAAGCCTATCCCATCCAATCCAATCCAATCCAATCCAATCCGATAAACGCCAATCCACCAACCACTCTACCCACAATCCGACCCAATACTGTATCCCCTCCCCTCTACACCCCACAAGATCAGCCGTCTCCCAATTCCCCCCCCTGAAGAGCAATATGAACCCACCTACGCCGCCGACCACGGCGACGGCTTCTTCGGCGCCCACGGCGCCGACCCCGGCTCCTCCCCACACGCCTGATCCGGCGGCTTCGTCCCCGTCGGCGTATGCGGGCTCTTACTCCCGCTCTCCTCCAGCGGCGATGGCGGTGGCGGCGGCTCGTCTTGGTCTTTCGTCTTGGGCGGCATCGTCGAAACTTGCGTGGTGGCCATGCTTGGATACATAGACACGGACGCTGTGGGTTGTAGGGATGCTCTTATAGATTTCGGAAAGGAGGAGGATTAGGCTAGCGGGAGGAGGGCGGGGGAGGAGAGGGACAAAGAGGAGAACAAAGGATGGTGTAGTATGGGGTTAGGGTTCTAGAGCGGAAGGTTTGTGGTTTTGAATTTGCGATTTCGGGGTTTTGGGGTTTTGGGATTTTGGGATTTTGGGATTTTGGGATTTTGGAGTGGGTTGGAGGGTTTGGGTTGGAATTGGATGGGGTAAAGGTCCCTTCGCCGCTGCTGCCGTCGCCATCTAACATCTCTCACTGTCCTAATTCCTTGTTGCTTACTCGACCAGGCCAGGTCGACGAACGTACTCGTACAATATCATGCATGCACTTGTAGTGGGAACCTCAGTGCGTAGCCAACCCAGGCTGTTCCATATTATAAGTTATCAAGCACCCCACACCTTCCTTGAAATGTGCGAGCAACTACCCAGCTCCAATCATACATTTTTTCGTATTTATGTACGCTGCAGCCTCAAGGTTTCGTGGTTCTTTCAAGCCAACTGCAAATAATTAACATCTTTTTTTAGGTCGGGAACTCTCGCCGATGCATTTGGCCAGAGATAGCATGACGGACTCAGATATCGACAGATCAGTACAAGTCTGAGCAGAAATTCAGAACAGAAATGTGCAATGAATGCTACCAACAGCTAAGCTAAGACTTGCTTGCAAGTCGTTCGGCCCCGTGTGGAAATGTTATCTTTTCAACTGGATCTTTGTAAAACTTGGCACTGCACAACCATTAGCTACTGCAACTACACACTAGTTACTCGATTAGAGATGTCTAGGTAGCAATACAAACTCATTCATTCAAACACTTCCGGCAGGACTACCCTACACCTTACTCAAATGCTTCACCATGTCCCAGGGTCTATCTTTTTACTACTTTTCACCCGGGGCTGAATTACTCTATTATCTGTACAAATATCATTCCTAAGGATTCACAAGAAATTTTCTCAAGGCTTTTTGGATGCCCAATCCCAGCATCCTCCTTCAGCTAATCAAACAGTTATGTCTCTTTCCCAAGTCTCCTTCTCGACTATATTCTAGAGCCATCTGGTCCACCATCCAGTCGGGTTTATTGTGATGAGTGAGGTACGAGCAACAACTACTGTCACTTTGTCTCGCCTCCATCTTTTTCATGCAGAATCGCGAAGCGGTTATCAAGCTTGGATGCCAGAAAAACTATCGCTAAGAGTTCTCCCAAAAGTCCTGAACTTCTTGTTCTATGCTGACATAAGATCTGAGGTAAAAGGCCTTACCCAGGTTCACGTTGCCGCTTCAACCCCACACTTTTTACCGATCTCCACCCCCGAACTTCCCAACCCCACAATCACCCCGCATCCGGCGGGAGTTATCAACATGTGGGTCCTACGCCTCCATATAATCTCCAACTATTGCGACTTCTGGCGCCCGCTTTTTCTATTCTCCAAAACCTCATAATGTCACAAGTCACAATCACCGACACCTCCCTCGCCTCGTTGCGCGGGAAGAACGTGCTCCTCACCGGCGGTTCGACTGGAATCGGCGCCGCGACCATCGCACTCCTCCACTCGCTCGACTGCACCATAACGTTCGGCGACATAAACACAGCTGCCGGCAGCGCCGTCGCCTCGCAATACCCGTCCGACAAAGTCCAATTCGTCCAGTGCGATGTGACCTCCTACGCCTCCCAGCTCACCGTCTTCAAAGCCGCCCTTTCCCACGGCCCGCTGCACGCCGTCTTCGCCAACGCCGGCATCACCAGCTCGGTCTCCTTCATCACGCCCTCCATCCCCGGCGAGGACCCCAGCGAGCCCGCCCTCCCCGACCTCGACGTCAACCTCCGCGGCGCAATCTACACCGCACACCTCGCACTCCACTACTTCCGCCAGAACCCCGGCCTCGACGCCGCGCTGGTGTTCACCGCCTCCGCCGCCTCCTACCTCGACACGCCGCCCATCCACATCTACACCGCCGCCAAACACGGCGTGCTGGGGCTGATGCGATCGCTGCGCGCGCCGGCCGCCGAGGACTGGGGCGTCCGCGTTAACGTGGTCGCACCGTGGTTCACGAAAACACCGATGGCCGCGACGCTCGGGCCGAAGTGGGGCGATCGCCCGGCGAACACGCCAGAGGGCGTGGCGCGTGCACTGGTGTATGCGGCGGTGAGCGAGGGCGGGAATGGAAATGCGTACTGGGTCGGCGGCGACGAGGTCGTGGAGATGGAGAAGGCCATTAGGGGACGGAGGGATGTGTGGCTTGGGGAGAAGATGGCGCAGGAGGTCAATGGTGGGCAGAAGGCGCTGGGTGGGTGGTAGACGAATCTTTATGTGATACCAAATAGAAACTTTTTTTAGAACAGGAAACAATGCTGTTTGAAATCTCACGGTGTGGGGTAATGGTGGGGTAGCGGGAGCCGGGCGGATAAACGAATATCCGGCATCTGTGCGTGCTTCTTCGACAAACGTAACGCGATACCATCGCCTTCCCACTTTATGCCTCTGTTTTTTATGCACGATATTAACCTCGTGTATCAGTGAAAAACTGCTCACCTTCTTTGCAACACACCGTGCGCTGCGCACGAATCCAAGGTGACCCTATAAACGCCACAAACGCGGCAAGCCACACTCCAATCGCCACAGATCTTCTTCCACATATAATGAACACTGAATATACATCAAACGATCTTTTTATGTTCCTCTTCGTGTTGTTTAAAAATATAGATAAAACTGGAGTTCAAAAGGGTTTGGACTTCGCAGAATCGGAAGTGCTGTGGCGAGTGACTGGGGACGATTCGTTCGCCAGTTTGTTGTGGGAAGACGGTGTGAGGCTAGTTGCGGGTAGGGGGGGGGGGGTTTAGGATTTCTTGAAAGACAGCTGCAGTGGTGAGAATACTTGTAGGAAATGTTTGCACGTATGCAGCTGGTTCAATATTCTATACTACTTGTAATGATTCATAAAAGCTAAGGGAAAAAGTACTCATAACTGTTGTATGCCGTCTGACGTACTTTTCTTGTCAATCTACGTATTTTCCTGTGAAAGGTGAAAAGGCTCATAGTGACGGAATCTTCCAATAAAGACCAAGTCACAATGCAGGATGTTGAACACCCAAAATTACACCAAACTTCTTCACGTAAGCAGCCGGCCTTATAATCTTGCTGGCCCTGGTAATCCTGCACCCTTGGTCACTCGGTTTTGGCCGTCTGGGATCCGGTCTCCTGGTGGAGTCTTATCGCCTTTCTTCTGCTCTTCGCCTTCTCTTCCTGTATACCTAAATTACCACGATCATACGTTCATCTCCAACTAATCTAGTCAAGGTGCCAGGCAAACTTCTTCATCACTGCTCGGCATACACCATCCCCGAAAGTTAGGTACTACCGGATCCCGACTCTCGGCTCATTCAAACCTGGCCACTCCGACGGCTGACATGCAGCAAGCCACAAAATGCAAGTGTGCGCCACCAAAAAGTTTCGTTGCAGGCCGTTTCGGGTTGCTGCTTGGCCGGCGGGATTGCAGTGACAGTTTGACCATTTGTGGCTACCGCAGCGGATAGAGTACTCTAGAATACATCGATAGGTACACGTTCCTGGCCAGACAAGCTATTTTCAACTTGCACGGTTCGGTGGATTTTTGCAATATGGCAAAATGGCGATTTACAATAACTCTTTCATCACTGTCTTCGGATGCAGTTCCTCAGTCTTTATTGTTTAAAATCCTGATCCCAAATTCGCCATGCATAGATTAATAACATTAGTAGCTACTAGCCCGATTTTCCTAGTGATAGCTAATATAATTAGCTCATATACTAAGGTAACAGGACGAGTTTTCCGGAAGATTTCGGTAGAGCTGAACTAGGTACTTGCATATGCAGACACGGCACAAAGGAAGTACAATATTGGAACATCAAGTCTAAGCCTGCGCCATCTAGTACCAATTCATGCCACACTCACTGGTTCCATATTTCGGGCGGAGAACTATGTTTGCCTAGTGTTTGGATGGTTCCGCCGGTAGCATACGGCTTCTGCCTTGACAGGCTTCTAAAGAGCCCTAGCACGACCTTAAGCTCTGGTATGCTAGCCCTGACGGTATCGACTTGGCCCACGGGAATAGTGCGCAGGATTACAAGATTCAGACGGCACTTGAAGTAGCCACTGTCTACAGACCCGTACATGACTGCAGAATGGATGAGACGGCCAGGGTAGCAACGAGGGGAGAAAAGTATCTCCTGAGTAATAAGTTCTTTACGCATTTCGTATTTTCCGGCTGTCGGCATGCCATTTACAGGGGAAATGAACCAAGAACAAAAACAAACAAAACTTGATTTATGTGTGAGGAACATTATCTTTTCTTTTTGTGCTGTACAACCCTTTAAAACATGTTTAGATTTCATCCTCTTCTAACGGCCGCAACAGCTAATATCCTCAATCCCATCATGATATAGACTCAAACTCACATATTACATAGTGTCGACACTACTTTCCCATTTCGGCTGCGAGCCGGTTTAACATTGTTCTAGAAAGCCGTCAGCGATCAGCCACGCTAAATTCGCGTCAACTCAATTCGAAAACGCCATGTATGTGAAGAAGCTAGGCACGTCACGTCGGAAAAGCCGGACATTAGCAGCGCTAATTAACCTTTTAGCGTGCAGAATTGGAGAAGAAAACAAGCGAATATCGAACGATGTGCATTTTATGCTCACAGTAAACCAGAATCGCCAGACATTCTTTGGTGAAAATGTCATTCGCAGAAAGCTAGGTGCAATAGCTGCAATGTGCTCAGGCAAGCCACTCAACATTGTGGCACCAAGCCGGCATGTTTGCACGAATATTTACCTGAAGAATCAACCAACCAGATCTCCAGTCTACCAGAGCATACTACCCAGGCAAGTAATCAGCACGATCTCCGAATCCATACCAAAAGTTAGAGGGAATAGCTACGGAGGATAGACCGCTAGGTTCGGTTGATAGAGTGATGTTTCACCGACTGGAGTCTGTTCGCGCTCTATCCCCTAATATCCCACTGGTAAGACATTGGCATTGCTAGCCTAATTGGGAATATGCTCCTGGCCACCACCATTGTGGAACAGACCGCTTTTTCTTGGCTGTGAAGCTTTGACCACTACCACACACACCTAAAATTATTATTAATTTTTTTCACCCTTAATAAGAAATAAACATCTAAGTTATGAAGATACCACTGAAAAACGCTCGAAATGCGATGTGTAGATACAGCAAGTGATATAAATTGTGCTTTTAAGCGAGTGTTTTGCGTTAACGTTGTATCATCATAGCACCATGCTTCCGCTACCATTGTGCTAATTTTGAAAATACTTAGCATATTTTGAAATGTATGTATAAAATATTCACGCGCTTAGGGGTAGTACTACGTTAGCACAATCGTAGTGCTAATATGGTGTTAACGTGTTTTTGTTTGTGCAACAGAATTTTATAGACTCATATTTTTTGATGAGTTACGTGGAATTGGCAGGAATTTTTCCTAGTGGAAATAATCAATATAATGCGTTTAATATACTAGTATATTAGCACTATTATACTGCTATATAAATGCTAACATTGCGCTTCCATAGCGTTTCCATAGTACATCAGGAAAAAATCCGTCTCCTTATTAGTCGTCCGGACGACTTAGGCGACTTAGGCGACTTAGGCGACTGCGGAGCATATCGAACAAAAATGCCCGCGTCGCGAAGTGGGTTGCAGTGCAAACGCTCCCGTGAACTGCCCTGCACGCCGTTGTGTGCCGTCAAACCCCTTTAACTCACCGTAGTGCCGGTGAAATACACCGCATGTGGGTCGCTTACAGGGAGCAACCCGTAATACCGGTAGCTTCATGGATAGCGCCGCACAGGCCTTGCGCTCCCCTGAACAACGCCGCATGCGAGTAGCTTCGACGGACTACCTCGCCTGCAGGTCTGTGCCGTCAATCCAATTTAACGCACCGTAATTTCCGTGAGATTCACCGCCATACCTGTAGTTTCACGGACAGCGCTGCACAGCTCGGCAACTCCCCCTCTTTGGCCTGCCTGACGCGACAGTTCATGGCAGTTAACCGGAAAGACGGCGAATATCACCGGAACATCGGTTCGTGCGGGTTATATCGTTGAAGCTACGATACATGCGGGTTCTATCGTTGAAGTTGCAATACATGCGGGTTCTATCGTTGAAGTTGCAATACATGCGGGTTCTATCGTTGAAATTGCGATACATGCGGGTTCTATCGTTGAAATCGCGATACATGCGGGTTCTTTCATTGAACTTGCGATACACGTCGTTGTCACTTAATCAAGCATTTCCATATTTGCAGTAGTAAAATCCTGTATTACTATTACTATCCACCGAATTTAACTTCTATATGACAACATCGCGGCTGAACAGCGCCGTAATTCCCGTAAAAAACACCAGAACACCCGTATAAAACACCGGAACTACCGTAAAAAACACCAGAACGCCCGTATGAAACTTCCACCCATCTAAATAACCGCCATCTAAAACAATCTAGAACGCCTCAACAAAAAAGAAACAGGAAAAGAAAACAAAACACCGTCTACAGTAGTTGCACCTGGCTCGGTTCGCTCGGGTCTTGACTGCCAGAGTCTTCAATTAGACTGGAGTCCCGGTGATTTTCACCGGGACCTCGTCGCCGACTCGGGGGCACAACTGGGTCATCGTCATCGTCAATCTCTGTGGCAGTACCGTCAAAACTCAGACCTAAGTTGGGAAGTGGTGGTGGGTCATCTTCAGGGTTTTCACTGTGATCATCACCGTCTTCACCGTTGGAATCACCGCCATATTCATTGTCTTCTTCGTCTTCATCGTCGATCTCGTCGTCTTGTAACGCATTGACGCCTCGCGCAACCCGCTTCACCTCATCCTGTACTATCAAATGCTGATCATGATCGCGCATATGCTTGGTAGACGGAATGACGAGAGCCCTCATGTCGGCCTCATCCTCAGGTGTAGCTTTGTAAGGCGCGGCAGTCTTCAACACTTTGGTCTTTGGTTGAAGCATTGTGGTAAGTTGTGCCCTGACGTTCTCGATGATCTTGTCTTTGTACCACTGCTGCAAACCGCTATAGGTTGCACAGAAACGGTGCATGTGTGCTTCTCAAATATCAGACATTTCCCGTGAAATTGACCGTCAGATAGGTGAATAATACGTACGCATGATAGATTTGCGGGTGAACTTCGGGACTTTGCCACTCTCGGTTGTTTCAATCTTTGTATACAGCGCCCAAAATAAGGCACTCGAGATGAAGCATACAAAATTCCCGCTGATATTCTTCAAGATCAGATCGGGGTCGTTGTAACCCCTCTGGCGGCTTGTCATGCAAAAATGAATGTGAATGAGAT
The DNA here is from genome assembly GCA_024516215.1 of Geopyxis carbonaria. Classification (NCBI taxonomy): domain Eukaryota; kingdom Fungi; phylum Ascomycota; class Pezizomycetes; order Pezizales; family Tarzettaceae; genus Geopyxis; species Geopyxis carbonaria. The sequence continues at coordinate 132,398 of JAJJXG010000052.1, read as the reverse complement.
TAGTGATCGCGGAGTTCGTGAACCGCATTGTCGCCGTCTAAACCAGTAATTACAACCACATTCACAGTGAAAAACACGGTAATTAGCAATGTACACACCTCGTACTTCGTTTCATGACAGGTGAAACGATCATTCTCCAACAAGTATTGGATCCTGGCTCGGAGAGGTTCCGCCTCCAAACCGTGTAATCCGTACAGATCATTAAGGTTCGCCCTTGCTCTGTGAAGCACGTGAGAGCGCGCACTCGCCTGCGTTTGTTTCATCTGAGCGTTTGCAATTGTCAGTTCCAGTTCGCCGGACTTGTGGTGAATATCACGGGGAAGTATTCCGCTCTCATGACCTCTTTGGTCAATTCAGACTGCCGATTGGCATCTGCCTGAGCTTTGTTCCAGACGATTTTACAGATGTTGTCGAACTTATTGGGTTCCGGAAAAGAATCAACGAACGTAGTATGTTTCCATATCCGCTTTTGGGCGAGAGTCACGATGTCCATTGTCGGTTTATCGTCAAATACCATTATTGACCGTGATTTTCGCTTGTTTCCTGTGATATTACTGTCACTGTCACTGCTCGAATCTTCGATTGTGACAGGGTCGGAATGAAATTGCATCGCGGTTTCTGAAGATGTAGTAGACAAAAGCGATGCAGGAGAAAAGGATTGCATCATTGGGGTTGGTTGCGATGGGATCTGAGGGGTTGTCGGTGAATCGAACCGGAATGTTGGTGTCGTGGGCTGTGTATCCGGCCTCAAGTGAGTCTGAGAAAGCTGCCAGTCTTCAGGAGGCTTTGTGTGCGTGGACACCTGTCTTGTTAGAGCGGGTTGGGCTTGGCTGCTGCTACTTGCCTGTGCGATCTGTGTACCCAGATTGCTTGATTTACGGCGAATTTCAGCGGTTGATCGCTTTTTTGATACTTTGTGTTGCGCGTTGCGTGCAACGTCAGCTGTGGATTTTTTCTTGTTGAGTTTGGGAGGCATTCTGAAAGCAAAAATTGGAATAAGCAGAAGATGCCGGGGAGAGATTGCGGGTCCAGGGAATGAGCAGGAGATGACCCCTTTTCACGGGAAATTCACCGTCGTTACGGTGAATTTCGCCGTAAAGCGGTCGGACCCTCATTGACAGCAAATTGCCAGCGGGTCAGACACATTAGCGTGGTTGCAACTTGCCACCTTCCCAATCGACCATAGCTGTATCTTGGGACTGATGTCAAGGCTTGAAAACCGAACTTGGCATCCAAAATTGTGTGAATGTCAACGGCGTACATATGCAACTTCACGATATATTTGGCAGTACAGCTTGTTTGAAGAGGTGAATTTCACCGTAAACTCCGTCAATTGTACGGTGTCAGAACTGTCTATGACTACTTCAAAAAAACAAAGAATCTAATATGATGCAATGAAAGAAATGAATATTCGAAACAAAGAATATACTATAAAACTTGAAGACAAACAACCAAAACAGAACGCCATATCCTCAGGACCAGATAAAACAAGACAAACAACCAAAACAGAACGCCATATCCTCTCCTCAGGACCAGCCGAACAACCAAGAACCCGAACTTGGACCGGCACCAGAATCACCGGAATGATGAATTCTCGTAGTATCTACCCACGTAGATTCACCAGAGCCACGACCAGCACCACCAGAGGCATCGGCGTCACCAGCTGAACTTACCATCAACCTACTGGTGAATTTCACCGGAAAAGTGGTGTGGTTCACGTACCTACAGATGTCCGATCATTCTCAGGCGACGGATCCTCAGAGGGAAAACCTTCGAACTGCGGCGGCAACTGCGGCGGGGACAGGCTTGAACCGGCGGCATTCTTGACGATCTCCGGCGGGGGCTGGCTTGGACCGGCGGCATTCTCGACGACCTCCGGCTCCGGCGGGGGCTGGCTTGAACCTGCGTGTTCAAGTGCGGCACTCCTCTGCTGCGGAGGCGAGCTTGGCGGCGTGCTGGCTCGCTGCGCGGGCGGCGCCGGCTCAGGGCGAGGCCGCCTCCTGTCCGAGATCACTTCTAAAGTACAATATTAGCGTATAATTCACCGGAAAGACGGTGAATTTCACGTACTCGTATCCGGCGTTCGCATCCTTCTGAAGAGGTTGTCTGCCGTCACGTCCAGCACAAAGGGGAGGTCGCTCTGCCGCTCTTCTTCGGAGATCGGATGATCCCGTCGATAGCGGAGATAGTCGCCGTTTTTGCGGCCGAGCTCAACCCACAGCCGCTTCTCCCTAAGCTGCGTCGACAGCGGCATGCCCGCCTGCCAACACGACTCGCCCGCCAAGCAGAGCATGTTCGTCATGCCGTGCTTTTGGGCTTGGGTGCGGCATACCCGCGCCGCGCGAAGATCATCTTCCAGCCGCTCCGCCATGATCTCCGTCCACTTTGCCAACGACTTGATCGTGGCCGGCGCCCGGAACCTCTTCTTTCCCCGCCGGAACTGCTCCGCAAAGAGCATCTCCGGCTCCTCCTCATACACCGACATGGTGTCATCCGCCTCCAGCACGTAGTCGGCCCGCCGCAGGTGGTCCGCGCCGCTGCGCGTCGGCGAGTTATCCCGCTTGTCGGGCGACTGCCGGTACAGAATGGCCATGATGGCCACCGGCTCATAGTCGGCCGCGCGCAGCAAGGTCGACAGGCTGTCGCTGTCGGTGACCGGCATGACCGTCCGGAAGTGCGGGTTCTGGTCGGTCGGCGGCTCCCGCGTCGCACCGTAAAAGCAGCGAATTTCGCCGCTATTCAGTGCGCGGGATGCGTCCGCGCGGAGGTAGAGGCCCTGGAAGTGGACAGGGCGGTCCAGAGTCACTGTCGTACAGTGATTCGAATGATGGTTCCAGTCGTAACCATCAGTCATGCCCTGTTCCAGGTAGTGGCCCCTGTCGTCGGGCCGGCAGTCGCGCTCGAGCCTTTTCCCCTTATCATCGTCCTTGGCGTCGTGGGCGGCAGGAGCCACGAACACCAGTTGGATCGTCACCGTCCCAGGCTCGTCGGACGGTTCCTCACCAGCGAAATTCACCTCCTCGACGGTGCCAGTTGCCTTGCCCGGCATCTCAATCCTTGGCCGCTTGAGAGGAGGGCCGGCGGAGGTCTTTGTCAGAGCGATGCGCGCCTTCGCCTTGTTGACGTTCAACAAAACGTCGCTGATGTAGGCGTGCACCATTTGCCTGGCCTCTATGGCCGCTGCACTCGGGCGAGGTAGGGACACCGCTTCCTCGTATAGCGGTCTAGTCCCGGCGAATTCCGAAAGGGAGAAAAACAAGTCCAGGAACTCCTTCCATTGACCTTGGCGGATTCCAGTGATATTCAAGACGAAGATGTACGGTTCGAGCTCTTGCCGGCGAGCTAACGACACCTTCTTGGTCATTCGGAAATACTTGTTCCATTCGGTGGCGGTAGGCTTGGACGGCGACATAATCACGGTAAAGGAGGTGAATTAAACCGGATGCGCTGTATTACGGTTAGCACCTGCAAAGAAAAGGAGTGGGAGATGAATATAGCTAAGCTTACTGAAGATAGTGGCACTAGTAGGCGAAAAACACCGGAAACGAGGTGTTATACACGAGTATTGACGTTATAAGAGTAGTACGCTCGGGCTAGAGTTCTATCCGCTATTAGTCGGCATGCATAAACAGACATAGTTGGGACTGACCAAAACTGATGGCAAAACACCACGATATTCACGGTGATTACGGTGAAGTTGAAGAAGTACGAGATGGTTGATGAATCGTTTGACGAGAATGACCGGAAACCTGATATACGGAGGAATGTCTGGTTTATATGGACTCCGCCCAGCAAAAGAAACGCATATGCAGACAAGCCCATGACCATGCTGTTTGTTTGTCTCGACCAGGTAGTCATTGTTTGTCTCGACAGACAAGGAAAGTCGGTCAACTTTGTGATATATCGTCAGAGCGACTGTTCAAGATTGAGGAAAACAACGTACAATTCACCAAGTATCCGGTGAATTGCACGGTTGACGATGTTTGATACGGCAATTACAAGCTTCTGCATTTAGAGTTTCGGTTTCTTATTTGTCTGTCTTAAAACTTACACTCGCAAAGAACTGGATCAACACGTGGTGGACTCGTGAAACTTAATATTTAAAGTATAGAATTAAGCATAATCCATAGGGTTTACGGTGCATTTCACCGCCTTTACGGTGTTTACCACTGACAGATATAGATGATCGATATTGACATTTTGAGTTCCCTTTGTCTTCATTTTCGTTTTTCCTTTATCTACACTTTTGTTTGTCCGGAAGTTTTGCTAAAAACCTTGAACCCAGCATCCCCTCAGGCTAGGTCGATTCCGGCGTCAAACTCTATATATCTCTGCCTATTCACTGCATATTTACACTCATGCTGTGTATACACACTCGTACATCAAACTTGGCGATGCTTGGCAATGCAGCTTTTTCGGGACATCGTGGATGCACGGTATTAATAGTATCCGATGAGCGCCACATGGCATCTGCCTGGTAGCGCCACGACCAACATTAGTGCTGCTAATGACCCCTATTTCGCCTGAATTCCGGCGAATCTGACGCAGAACGCGCGCATTCTCGCCCACAGTATCCTCACAGCCATTCTTGTGGTCACACTGAGCCATCGCAACGCGTCTCCGGTTTTCTCTACGACATACAACACCTATTTTCCAGTGAAATTCACCGGCTTTTTCTTGAAATGAATGCAAGCATCCGACAATGTCCAGTGTGCCGCGCGGGCTACAGAACCTGGGGCCGGCTACAGAACCATATCAAAGCGACGCATCCAATTCGTCTCGATGACAACGCCAAAGCCTCCCTCAAACGGAAACATTCAGACATTGAATCCGCATTGCCGTTGAATTCGCCGGATATACAGCGTTCTTTGTGGGATACACCAGACGAACCACCGGAAGCACAGCAAATTCGCGCCGAGATTGAAGGACTTGTCGAACCCACAGCAGATGATCAATTCGTGCCCTTTTCTGGCCCAGCTGGCCTGCCTTTGGATATCGTTCACGCCGAATCGACCACATACATGCATATCCAATGCCAACAATATGGCGGAATAACTCCGTTCAAGAGCAACGAAGCTTACGTTTTGGCCAAGTGGTTCACGGAAGAACGATCAACGGTCAAAGGTGTCAATAAACTCTTAAAAGGCATGAGCACCGTAAATCCGGCGAATAACACCGACATTCCGGTTTTCCCAGTCCATCCCGCTGTTCTTAAATCTTTCACGTCGACACACACTATGCGCAACCTCATTGATGAGATGCCAGAGACTCAGAACTGGACACTCGTCAAGACCAGCTTTCGCTGGAACTTCGATGATCAAGAACCAATCTCGTATTGGAAGAGCCGTAGTCTCCGCACGGTGATCGAGTGGTTTCTACGTCAAAGACGTTTCAGAGATGACATAGTATACGCGCCTGTTCAGAAGAAAGTTGGTGGAATGCCTCTCTTCGATGAGATGAATACCTGTCAATGGTGGTGGGAGGAACAGGTTCGTTGCCAAATTTCACTGTCTTACCCGTGATATTCACTGACAATCCAACAGATTCACGTGAACGCAGTGTTCCCAGGTGGCACGATAGTGCCAATCATAGTCATGACTGACGCGACACATTTGACGAATTTTTCCGGTGGGAAAAAACTTTGCCGGTCTATCTCACAATCGGTAATATCCACAGCGAAATTCGCCGCAAACCCAGTGAATATGCGACGGCCATCGTTGCATTTATCCCCGTACCGCCAAAGCAACGCAAAATGACTGCTGCCGAAAAAAGGGCATACGATGCAAACAAAACGATGATTATCAATAACATATATGCGGACCTATTCGCGGAAATTTCCGTGAAAAACACGGAAAACGGGTTCGATTCACTGTGCCCAGACGGTCTGACTCGACGAATCTTTCCTCGACTTGCGGCATGGCTCGGGGATTACCCAGAGCATTGCGACATCCAGGGCGTTGCGTACACCCGCTGCTTATGGTGTGAGCTTCCAAAGCACGCATTCGGTAATAATACCATTGGTGCGGACCGGAATCACGGTGTTTATCACGACAAATACCATGCGGGCTCAATCGATTATCTCAAAGAACATGGTATGACATATCGCCATAACTGGCTCTGGGACTTTTGTAGAGATCGTCAACAGATCGCGAGCATCGCCAAACCTGATATCTTGCATACGCTGCTGCTCGGCCTCATCGAACATCTGATGGAATGGATCATCGCTATGGTTGACAGTCTGGGTCTCCTCACTGTATTTAACGAGGTCTGGATGGTCACACCAGCATACCTCACGAGAAGAGCACACAAGAGTGCATACGAAGAATTATCCCAATGCAGTGGCAATGAACGACGGGATATGGCGCACCATATTGTGGCTACTCTTTACGTCACATTTCGCCGGAATACCCGCGTTCAACACCGGACCCGCTGTAGCCAAGCGCTGCGTGCGACCCGTGCTTTGATTGAATTTTATTTCTACTCTCAATACAAGACCCACGACACCGGCACCCTCAGGCAGATGACGGACTGTCTCGCCACATTTACGGCGAATAAGACCGTATTCCTAGCGTATCGAGCCAACAAAGCAACCAAAGCTGCAGGGGCCAGGCTGCGTGCTGAACTCATCGAGGAACGCGATGCCGAGATTGCAGCATCCAGCGGTACACCAGCACAAAAGAAGCAGATCAGAGAACGTTGGAGCAGCATTATTGACAGCGAAACCAGCGAATATCGCGTGCAACAGTCAGACTTCAACTTCGTCAAGATGCATCTTATAAACCATTTCGTGAGCTTTATTCCGAGGTTTGGCAGCCTTCCGCAATTCTCCGCCGAGATGGGTGAACGACTCCATGTAACTACAACTAAAGATGCCTATCGCCATTCGAACCGGAACGGCGATATTTTTCGTCAGATGTTCGACTACAACAACCGCATCATGGCATTCAAGTTGCGCGAGCTCAACAATGCCGTTGTTCACCGGCAATACGGCGAAAACCACCGGAAAGCTGAAGAACATAACGAAGATTCTGATGTTGCTGTCGAAGTCACATACGCGCAAGCAGAGATTGATAGTAACATACCACCTCGGCGATTCAATTCTCCGCAAAACAAAACAAAAATCCGAATCTTTCAAGAACTGTCGGCACACGTCGGTATGCCGCTGGACCAGTTTCGCGGTGCATTAGACCTATTTCTGCGTCGTAACGACATTGTGCAACTTGATTACGATGAGATCAACGCACTGTCCATTGCTTTCTTCCACGGCTTGCGAGTACCAGTGCAAGACTTTCAGACCGGTGCGTGGGAGTTTCATCAGCTGCGCTGCACAGTGAATAACACCTGGCACGGGGCACCTCCGCGCCGTGACTGGGTATGGTATCGACCAAGAGACAGAAACCGTCGAAAAACACCGGAAACCCGGCGAATTGGACCTGAAAAGTACGGTGCCCTGCAGGGGCAATTGCCGGTACGCGTACGATGTTATTTCAGGGTGAGTATACCATCAAAGGATGACTATTCCCTCGCGTTAGTAGAGATGACCACACCAGTGAATGCAGGTAAACCGGATGAAGACTCCTCGATGACTCGTGTGCAAACACCGGCGACCGGGAAAATCACGGTAATTGAGGCGTCGTTGATTTACGGCGCCGCGCATCTTATACAAGATTCCGAGACTACGTGGGTTGTCAATAGCCACACTGATCTCGAGACGTGGAACCGGGTATATCTTGAGAATAGCTAGTTTACCGTAGAATGAAACGTTTTTCCTGTGAAATTCACCGTTTTCCCGTGAGATGCGCACGCTTTGTGATATGGCAATAAATCAATTCGGTGACCTAGTAATGAACGAAGCACCAAGCGAGATCTCATAATACTACCGGTATACCTTAAACATTAGTCGATAGAATTCACCGTGTTTGCCGTGAATATCACCGGAAGACGGTTCATCTCACAATGTCCCGCATGAGATCACCGGAAGACGGTTCATTTCGCGATGGCCCGTATGTCAGACGAAAGCACTAGATTACCCGTATATAACACGGTAAAACTGGTGGTATTCACAGTGCGACGCGTGGTGTGTGGCAACCTTACGTTGCGACGCGTGGTGTGTGGCAACCTTGCGTTGCGACATGTGGTGTGTGGCAACCGCCGCTCAGGCGTCGCAACCGTTGCACCCTTATATCAGATCCTGGCAACGGTTGCACCCGTACAGAAGACCCTGGCGACACAGGCGACTCAGGCGACAAAAAAAGTGGAGCGGTCCGTATCTAAGGAGGCCGATCTTAATTAAGGCAGGATTTTTTCCTGATGCTATTTAATTGGCGGATTGATAGTGCAACTTACGCATGTGTTTTTTTTAGTTGAATGAAATTTAGAGAACTCTTCAATAATTCATTACCCACTGTAATACTTTCCTCTCATATATATATCATATATGTCTAATTACTGCGCACACTTTTGCCCAATATAAGCATTTCGCTGGTACCAACGTAGTACTACCCCTGAGCGCATGAATATTTTATACATACATTTCAAAATATGTTAAGTATTTTCAAACTTAGCACAACAGTAGCGGAAGCATGGTGCTATGATGATACAACGTTAACGCAAAACGCTCGCTTAAAAGCAAAATGTATATCACTTGCTGTATCTACACATCGCATTTCAAGCGTTTTTCAGTGGTATCTGCATAACATATTTATCATCTGTTATTAGTAGCATCTTAATTGACAAACTTTATCATGTTGCACTTTTTTTATAGTTGTTTATACAAGAAATGCACTTCAAGTCAGAGAATGAGTGATTGAATGTGTATAATTTAGTTGAATTTCGAAAAATTCATACTAAAATTAAAAGGGGGTATTAGCTAATATTGGAGCGGCTTGTGTGTGCAGGGGTCATTGACAGCACTAAAAAAAAGTGGGCTGATGTCAATTTGAGTGGCTGGTGGTTTATTCCCAATCAGGCTAGCAGTGCTGTCTTACCAGTGGGATATTAGAGGATAGAGCGCGAACAGACTCCAGTCGGTGAAACATCACTCTATCAACCGAACCTAGTGGTCTATCCTCTGTAGCTATGTAATCCAAAAGTTATATTACTGACAGATCTACCAAGCAAAAGCTACCGGGAATGCACGCATTGTCAGCTCTTGCAAATCACCGCTAGCATTTAGTATTCAACAATAACAACGCGCAGCACCCAAGCCAGCCATCGCGAAATTTTGTAAGACGGGTTACGAATGGACCTGTTGGTGGACGCCCATCCAGGTGCCTCCTCGTCCGGTTCCTGAAACTCGGAGCTGACAGGAACAACCCTGGACTGGCCGACCGACGGCTCTATGTACTCCGTACAATAAAACGTGCAGGTAAGTGCTTATTCGGTAGGAAGGCAGGGATGGATAGGACGTGGGCTAGCGTCGTGGTGTGGTGATAAGAGATTTGAGTGCGGATCGGCGTCGGCGTTCCGGGATTTAGAGTTGGGTCGGTGGTGTTGGATCGTTTAGGGTTCGGGATGCCGGGCACTCAGTGTGTCACTCAAGCCGTTTTCCAAATCTTCATATCTACATACATCGACTAGAACGACTCCAAGCCTCGAGAAAAAGCACAAAGATGTTTACGGCGGCTACGATCGTGGTGGACCTTAGACTTGCACTGGATCGCTCACATTTGTCTTTTCTGCTGTAGGTGGACGCACCCAGATCTGACAGGACGGCATCGCGATGTGGTTTGAGCTCAGTTCGACAAGTTTTGTTGAGACATACAGCAACAACCCATCCCAATACATATCCACACCCGGGGGACGGATTGGATGGGCAACTAGATACGGCCATACTACCCCGATGCCCAATCGCTGCTTACATCAAATGCCGCGCGCGCACTCGGCAAATCCATGCCTCACCGGAATTTCTGCAGGTCGGTCGGTCGTTAGGATGTTTCTGGGCCTGAAGAATCCGGGTAGCCCCTAGACTCTAGCATCCGCGCTTTTCAACGACTCTAGTACTACGCAAGGCTAGCGGTGCAACACTCGGTACCGGTACCGGAGGAGAGTGCGGGAGTGGTCTGATCAGTGCAGGTATTTGTCAATCTGAAACGCGAAACGCGAAAGTCTAATGACATGACGACGTTGGGGATGGCGGAGATTCTTCAGGACGACGATGATGGCGGTGTAGATGCAGCTGCGGGAGGATGAAACTGTGCCGTCGCCGCCGCCGTGGAGAAGGCCGAGTGGATTAATTGACCTGCCGAGGGAGACGCAACGCTCGTCGACGTGCTTGCGGAATACGGTGTTTCTGTCTGCAACTTTGGGGAAGTTACGAGACGATTCAACAGAGTGCATGGGCCCGCGCACCTACACCACTACCTCAACATCTCCATCCCTATCTCCACATCCGTCAATTCAATTCCAAATCCGATTCCGTCCCATCAGCCCAACAACGCCCAGCCCGGCCAGACCCCTGCACACGGCACGACACAGCACTAACACGCGAAATTGCGTCTGCGTCTGCGACTGCGACGGCGCTAGATCTAGGGCTGATGCCGATGCCGATGCCGATGCCGAGCCCACGCGAGCAGCGCGGATTATGTCAGCGCGGTGTGGCGCCGACGAACTTCTGGGCTGGGGGGCGGGGCCGCTGTCAGGCGCACGTGGGTGCGGGTTCAAGGGTGGGATGAGGGAGGAGGGAGGGGGAGTAAATGGCGTCGGCGTCGGCGTCGGTGTTAAGGATGGGTGGCGACAGTTGCAGGCGCCGATCCGGGGGAAGTATGGGGAAATATGGGGGAATGGGAATCGGAGCGGTTTATGGGTGACTGCCATGGTGGGGCTTGCACGGTGGGGCTTGCACGGTGGGGTTGAGGAGTGCGGGACTGGATGGATTTTGGGATTTTGGAAGGTTGGATGGCCTTGGATGGTGTCGATGATATGTGGTGATGTTGGCATAGAGGTGCGCATGCATATATGCATCCAACCATATGTCCTCTACTACATCAGACTCCACCATAGCCTCCACCATCCCCACCAGATCTCCATCTCCTGAGTCCTCCAGATCCGCCCCTCTTCCCCTCCTCCCACATCAACATCAACATCACTCGCCATATATCCGAACAGCCTACCCCCACATACCCTGCATGCCTCCATCCATCCACACCCAGATCGCCGAACATGACAGCGCCGACCTGCATATAAACATCATCTCCATACACACACCCGCTGGCCCGACGCAACATCGGCGATAAGGATGCGGATACGATCGGCCGGACGACAGCGCCCTGCAGCGCTGCATGATGCAGTGCGCGCGCCGACGGCGGGTCACGTGGCGCCCTTTTCGATGTTCAGCACATGCACGAATGCGTATTGCATCGAAAAAATGGGGAATGCAACGTATGGTATCAACACGAACCTGTGACCGTTATGGACCGTCTAATAAGAAATATAGTGATCGCAACTGCGCAGTTTACGCACCAATTCAGTATTGGCCGGAGCAACAGTGCAAAGTCAGGAGGAGGTATCGAATCCTGTGTGTGACAGTTTTGATACATCACGAATAGTTGATTCAGCGTCACAACCGTATTGGTGCGCATCGCTGAGCACATGTCAGCGTGTATTCGTACCTACGCAAACCCGTGGGGAAAGAAGAGGATGGGAAGAGACCGGATAAATAGACGAACGGTGCATGCAAGGCTCGGATATACTCTGCTCTATAACGACCCCGCTGTCAGCGAGCCGTGTGGGGTTGTAAGATGTAGGATGTTGTACAGCTGGCGCCTGATGACGACGGAGGGCGACGGAGGGTGATGATGTGTGACGGTGAAGGACGGAAACGTGGTGGTCGTGCCGTGGTTTTGGGTCTGCGGAATCGACCCATGGTGCCCTCGTGGTGGTACTGGTGATACTGGTGATACTGGTGATACTGGTGGTACTGGGAGGGTGTGTGCTGATGGGTACCGGTAAGGTGGTGTATCACACAGTACGACGACGGACGCATCGGACACATCGGATGCATCAGAGCGTGGGAGGGTGCGGGTTGCGTAAGCAGTCGATATACAGCGTTGGAATGCTGTGTAGACTGTGTTACGTGCCGCCAATGGTGCGCCGCCCCCTCTCTCCCCCCGCTCCCTCCTTCTGAAATTGACGCCCCGATTAGCCACAATGCCACACCGCACCATCGCCGCCGGGGTGTGGGCATGGTGTGGCTGTCATTTTGGGAACACTGTCAGCCTTCCTGGCCTTAGCAGTGCTATTCACAGCGCTTCTCCGGCACTCTTCTCCGTTCTGGCGTGCGCGCGTCAGCCGTGCCTCCCCCTCTCCCACTCCCCCCCCCTCCCTTTGCCCGATATTAGCCACACCCCACAATCGCCGCTTCAGGATGGGTGGCTGTATCGGCCATGGTGTGGCTGCCATTCCTGAAACACAGAACACTGTCAGCCTTCCCAGCCATACCAGCGCTACTCACAGCGCTCCCAGTGCGATTCCTAGCCTTCGCAGCCCTCATAGCCTTCTCCGGCATTATTCTCCGCTCAGGTGTGCGCGTGTCAGCCGTGCCACCCCCTCTCTCCCCTCTCTCTGCCCTAGATAAAATTCACCGCACCATCGCCGCTTCAGAACGGGTGGGCGTGTCGGCCTTGTATGGCGATGCCCTACTTAGAACGCAGAACACTGTACGCCTTCCCATCCTTTCCACCGCTATTCACAGCGAGACAGCGGTACTCACAGCCCTCTAGCCTTCTCCGGCATTCTTCTCCGCTGTGGCATGCCTCAGCCGTGCCTCCCCCTCATACTGCTCCCATTATACCCCCCTAGCCACAGTAGCGCTCACAAAACCAACAACCGCGCCACACCGCGCCGCCATCGCCGCCCCCTCTAACTCTGTACCCCAGCTCCTGTACCCCTGCTGTCCACTAGCCGCTATAGCTTTTCTAGCTCTCGGAATCGGTATCGGGCTTTCGGTGTCGGGCTTTGGGTATCGGAAGGCTTCGGCTCAGGCTCGGATACTGTTGACCGGCCAGGTCTGTACGGAGCATGTAGTCGGATCACGAACGGTTGAACTGAGCTGGGGTGAGGATGCGATGGGGGGAGGCAGCCTGGAAATGGCGTGGAGCGTGGAAAACATGGACGAGGGGTGGAAACGGAGCGTGGAAAAGCGTGGAGACAGGGATGCACAAGCTTCTAGAAGTGCACCGAAGTGCAGCGGAGCATTCTGGGGGCAGAAACCAGTGCGGGTGGGCTGCGGAATTTGCGGCTTTCCATCATCGCTGCGTCGCTGTCGTATTTCCGTGTGTTTCGTCCCGGAATACCACCTGGGCGTCTATAGCGGCAACCTCCAACATGTCACTCTTCACTTCAAACCTCCCCCAACCCCCCAAAATAGAACCTCCACCATTATCCCGCCGTATTCTTCAGCCATGTACTCGATGTATCCTCCCGTGATCTCTCGCTTCCCCATTCCTCTGCCTATTTTCTGCACATGCGCTAGACCCGGGGTTGCGTGGTCGCACTGCTGAGGGCTGGGCCGGCAGGGGTGGGAGGGTGCACTGGACGCACGGACCCTGCACTGGGATGCGTTCTGGTTGCTTCCTGGGTTTCTGGGTTTGGGCGCTGCTGCTGGGCTGGGCTGGGGTGTCGCTGGTGCTGCAGAAGGCGCTGAAGAATTGATAAGTAAACGGCGTTTCCGCTGGGCTGGGCTGGGAGTGAGCGTGTCAGCACACTACCACGGGCAACATCACTCACATCACACACAGAATAGAAAGGAACAGACAGAACAGAACAGAGACGGAACACAGAACCTGGTGCTGAATCACTCTACACCCCACGACATACACCGAGCCCGCTTACAGCTGCTGGAGATTACATACTTACAACACGAAGACGTGATTTGGAGAAACCTTCAGCCTTGGAGAAGTGAGTGGAGTTCGACGCTGCACAGCCCCGACCGGCCGACCACCACCGACCCACACGGCTCGACGCGAATCTGCACAGACACACAGACTCCGACCGACACCTTTCGCTCGCTCGCTTGAGTGCTTGTGCTTGCCCATCTTCTCCACACCTGCACTCTGCACACCTCCGTCCGACACAGCTTCTCGCGTTCTTGCTGCCTCACCCATCGCGACCACCACCACAACACCGAGCTGTGACCAGACCAGACGAAAAGAACGCAGTTACCGACAGACTGGAACGCGACCACACTTTACTGCAGCTGCACCAACTGCACCCACCGAACTAAATACTGCTGCACCCACCACCCGACCACACCGAAGCACCCGACCACACGCGCCTGCAGCTGCAGCACCACCCACACTACACGCATCGCATCCGAAGTGATTGGACCGAAGCATCTGGTAGGCCCCCTCCACTCCGTCCACGCCCCTCCACTCGCACGCGCATTTGCACATGCTCCTCCCCTCCGGCGAAATTCTGCACCCCGTTCTCCAGTCAGCAGCCATGGGGGGGATGCAGCTTGCCCTCTTTACTTTAACCCAACTAACATCGCTCTCCGCAGATATTTTCGTTCCGTTAGAGTTTGCTCGATCGCTTGCACGCGACACCACGGCACGACACGGCACGATGCTGTCGCTACAGGACATGTTGGAGCCGGCGTCGTCGGCGGCGGCGGCGACGGCGGCGCGGGGGACAGCGACAGACAAAGACGCCAGCGCGAGGGGGGGCAACAAAGAGCTGCGACACAACCACGACGAGGGGCACGACTCGCCCTCGCGCCTGACGACTACTACCACAGCTCCGATCTCGACGACTGCGCATCGACCGAGCCATTCTGCAATCCGCACACCGAGGCATTCAACAACTACAACTACAATCCGCCCAGCCCCCGAAACCGCAAAACCAACACCCTACCCGAACCCGCACAGCTACTACCGCCACCGCGCCTCGCCCGCCCCGCGCTCCCGCTCGCGCTCCCCCTCGCCCGACCACTCCCCCGACTCGTCCGGCGACGACATGCACCCGCCGCTGAAGAAACGCTGCGTGCGGCCGCCGTACTCGAAGGAGCAGGACGACTTCATCCGCTTCGTGCGCGACGACCTGTGCCACTCCTGGGACACCAGCGCACGGCTGTACAACCAGTTCTGGCACCCCTCGGGCGCCGGGAAGCGGGAGATCCCCGGACTGCAGAGTCGGTATTACAGATTGCTGCCGGACCCGGTGCGGGAGAGGAAGAAGGAGAGCGTTGGAAGACCCGAGCTGGGGATTTTGGCGAAGACGCAGAGGAGGTATTGGTGGATGGTTGGCGCGTATGAGGATTCGGAGCGGGAGGAGACGCCGCGGGAGGGGGAAAGGGAGATGGTTAAGGCTGCGTTGCAGTTGAGGCATGGCGAGGTGGCGGGTGGTAGCAGTAGGCCAGGTGGGGCATCTGTTGGGGGAGCTGCTGGTGGGCCAGAGGGTGGGGAGACGGGAGAGGAGGCGTGGCGTGACATGCCGCTCATCACTGCTATAAGGAGTCCACGCCCTGGGAGTGTCCGCGTCGCGAAGGAGATCAGGAGCCGGATGAGGTTTGGCAGCGGCAGTGGCAGCGGGAGTGGCAGTGGAGGCAGCGCGACGAGTGCGAGTAGTTTGAGTGGCAGCGAGAGGGCTACGCCGACTGGGAGGGGGCCTGAGAGGGGCGCGACATAGGTGTTGTCGAGGTGAGGGGAGGGGAGGGGACGCAGTGGCGGTAGTGGAGGCGGTGAAGGGAGGCGGTGAAGAGAGACGGAGGGAGGCGGAGGAGGGAGGAGGGTGAGGGAGAGAAGAGAGTGTACTATACCCATTTTATCGCGTTATTTGCAGGGCCATGTTTTCTATTCTAGGTTTGGCGAAGGAATAGGAAGGGTATTGGGACGTGGACAGGGCGTTTGGAGTTGGGGTTGTATCTTTATTTCTTGACTTTTCTTTGACTATTTCTTTGACTATTTCTTTGATTCTACTAAAATTGTGCGGGCGGGAGATGCGGAGAGGGAGGGTTATAGAATTGGATATGTTTGGAACTGGAACTGGCTGGATATTTACATTTTGATGTGATTTAGTGTGGTGTGAGTGTGCGGAAGAGCGGAAGGGCATAGAAGATGGGGGACAGGGGAAAAGGGAAGCGGGAAGAGTGGTGGTGCGGGGAGGGGAGGGGGATGCGGAGGAAGGAATGTGGAGCGAGCTACTTTACATAGCTTACTCCATAAAATACCACCTCACCTCCATCACCTTCTCCTCTATTCTCCCTCTTCTCCCATCTTCACCTCTTCACCTCTCTACCTCTCTTTTATCATGCACAGCCTATGTGCCCATAATACTAGCTAACTACCCTATCCGTTCCGACCGCGGGATCCAGTAACCAACTTGAACAACCGGTGTACTTCATCGAATTCATCAGTCCTTCTTACTCACGACCATCTTGTGATATTTCAGCCAGCCGGTTGATTCAACGCTCGATGGTCTTTCCTTCAGTTCTGTAGCACCCAGAGTACTCGTCGGCTCTAGCGACTCGACAGATCAGAGCCTGTTTGAGCACTTCTCACTCCGATTACAAAGCTCGCTGCGTTAATATGACGATTTAAAATTTATAGATTTTACCAACAGCGGATATACAAGGCAGGGTCCAACTTTCAAAATGCTTCGAAAATGCTGGAGTTTTCGTTGATTTAAAGACTTCCAGATCACGACGGGAACTATTCCATTAACACACCCGAACCTGTCTTCAACCCTCTTCACCTCTCTTCTCTCTTCACCTCCCTCACCTCTCTAAGCTTCTCTCCATGCTATTTCCTCCTCCAATAAACAAACTAACCGAATCCGGCAGCCCACATGCATCCCACCCAACGGCCGTAACGCCGGAACCTGGCCGGAACCTGGTCGCCTGGTCGGAACCTGGCCGGAACCTGGTCGGAACGTCGGAAATTCGGAACTAAAACACAAACTCGGAACCAACGCGGGACTGGCGCCGCGGCGCCGGTGCTGTGGAGGTCACGTGAGGCGCTGGCGCACGACCAGGGTACACTTTATTCAATGCCCGTTCTAAAAAAGGCTTTTGTGTTTCAGTTCGAAATGAACATAAAAGGCTTCCCCCATCATGGCGAAATCAGGCTGAAATCAGGCTTGCGAAAGATGGATGGTTAAAGTGGTCACAAAAGGGCGGTCCCTGTTGAGTGTGGAGAATGCACTTTGGATGTATGAAACTGACAAAAGCACGTGAAACTTCTAGATTTGTTGCCTTGTATGCTGGTGGGGAAATAAGAGGTATCCGAGGCGCTGTAGAGTACAAAGGTTTAGGCCAATGTAGAGTGTGGGGAGTATGGAGTACGCGAATCTCGCGATGTCACGGGGCGGGATGGGCGACAGGTGGCTACGATGGCTCTATGCTTGGCATGACAGGGCACCGAGGCGGGCAGAATTGGGATGCGGGATGGGATGGGACAGAAACCACGCATCGAGCACAGGGCCGCGGGGACGAGGCCAGCCCTCAGCCAATGCAGTCCCCCAGGGCGCCACAGAGTGTATCGTACATAGCTATCAATACCGCATCTCGTACTGCGGAAGCTGCTGTGCGTATCTTCCGACCCATACGACGAAAGAATCTGGAATCTTCAAGTTTTATTATTCATTCTGCTTTTGCAAAGTATCCTCACCGGCTTTCGGGTCATTTGAAGTTGTGGTAGTGGTTCCTACTGTTGTGGGTGATTGAGATCCATCGTGCGCAGTAGCTCTACCTCTGTGGCATATGGGCCAGATGACGAGCCTTGGTAGAATTCGCGCCCGAAGAGAGCCGCGGTGGAGTCTTCTTGACACTCTCGAAGGGCGGGTCCAGCGCTAACTTCTCGCCGCCACCATCTCTAGTATTATCCACGCCTGCGGAATTTTCAGCCTATACACCTCATCCATCCATCACGCCACCACCCGCCTGCGTCCCATGCCGCTCAACCGCTTAACCACCCGCCGCAGTGTGTCGTCTGACTGCGTTTCCGCCGGAACACTTCGCGTAGTCTGAAGCTCCTTCCAAAGCTCGCTGTATCAAAACCACCTGAGACTTGAGTATAATTGTTTTCCGCACAGCAGGATTGGATTTACATAACCAACAGCGGCTATACAAGGCCAGGTCCAACTTCCAAGAATACTTTACGTAACAATGCTGAAGTTTTTGCTCAAGACCTCCGATGCACGGCTAACGGCGGGTGTTTCCTGTTCTTATTCCGGTTCTGTCAGGTTTGTTTCCCGGGTTCGTTTCGTTTCTCGCCCTCTGTAGCGCGGCACAGGCGGCGCGGATAGCACGTCTGCGCCGCGCGGCACCCTCCGACCTCCGGCGGAACAACCGAAGCTCCTCTGGGGTGGTGGTAGATAATAGCCGGCACACTCGACGGCACGTGCTGCCGCCGCGCCGCGGTGTGTGCCTGTGCTGCGGCGGCTGCGGTTGGCGGCGGGTGGCGGGGGAGTGGGACAGGGCTTGGGAGAGGAATGAGTGCTGTTGGGAGGGGATGTTTGTTGGCAAGAAGTTTCTATGCACTGCAGTGACTTCCGAGAAGGCCGTGATTTTTTGGAGAACACGGCGGGCGCTGTCGAAGCAGAGCATTCGTACAGGCGTGGGGCCGAGCCGGCGGGGTAGCGGCGCCCCTTGCCATGATCTGCCCTGCATGCAGCAACACGGCCCAAGATACATACAACCACTCTCGTCGTCATCGCCGGTCCACACAATCAAGCACCCGCAGCGCAGGAGGCGGCTGCGTTGCGTTCGGCTGTTTCCTGCCTGGGCGCCTCACGGCACGGTGGTGCGGTTGCGGTCGCGAGGTGTCATCACTGTATATAGCCGAGGAGCAGCGCGGCGACGATGAGGATCAAGGGTCGCGGCCTTGAGACGGCGGAGAAGGTGGTGGCCGTTGTAGTGGTAGCGTAGGATTGCTGGCATGTCCGGTGGGGCACGCGGCCGGCGGTGGTGGGTCGATGTGGGAGCTGGCGAGCGCTGAGATGGAGTTGGAGGCGGCTGGAGATTTGGAACAGGGCTAGTTGGATGACGACCACATGGACGCCGATCCGTGATTGGAATGCAGACAGTACCGTCTTGTGCCTAAGGGCCGCTGCTGATAACGAAGGTTGCGTAATTCCGATCTGACACAAGTACTAATACAACAACACAGTACCCAAAGTACATAATCTACTGCTTTAAAAAATTGGGGTTAAAATAAACGGGTTTTAATTCGGGTGATCATATATATATCGAGAGACCATTTCACTGCATTCCGACATCGTCTGCAGACAGCCACAAAGCATCTTTGTGACGTATCCACAACTAAAACACTCATAAATCACGTTGAATACGTTTATTTCAACCCCCCCCTTCTCTTTTTGGTCAACTTATAGGCCAACGGGTCGATCTGTAGGCCTACGGAAATCCTGGGTGTATCGGTCGGAACATATATAAGTTGATAAGTCAAAAAAGTGCCGATCCCTTGTTCTAGACTATGGACAGGCGCACGAAACTCCCGTAAACACGTGATATCGATAATTACTCCTGCGCCTCGAAACTGGTGGCTTTCAGTCTATGAAGGCCATTGCATCCTCGCGCTAGGTAGGACTGGCAGTCATAATTCAGCACGGATGTTAGGGGAAACTTGAAAATAGCGAGCACCCGGTGGTACATCCAGGGCCGTTTAACTTGATCCAAAATGCTTGACGATTAACTTAACTACGATGACTGATTATGATAACCACGCCAACTAGCTAACTTGACAACTTCTGGTGATTAAGATAAACACGTTCTATTCTACTATGCATAGTTCACTAATTCCAGGATCCTGCCTACCTGTAAAACAAGTTCCCGAGTCATCGATTCCCGAGTCTGATATGCACTGGCAACCTAGTGCCTAAACCCCATCAATATTTAATCGTTGAGATCGTGCTTGAAACTCGTCAGTGATCTGGTTCCCCAAAGCTGTCAAGATGGTGCCTGAACTTACTTACTCGTCAAGATGGTGCCTGCAAACTGTTGATCTGGTGCCTGATGCCGGCCCAGATCGTATTGTATCGTTCGGTTCAGTGTGAGTTGACGTTGAGTGTACAGGAAGAGAAGGGAACAGCAGAACAAGGGCGATGAGACACCAGCTCAGCAGACCTAGCTAAGCTCACGTGAAAAAAACCGAACCATCGATGATGCAGAATCGCACACTACAATACCTGCCACACCCAAGCTAGCCGAAGGCCTTTTGTTTTACGGTTGAACTTACACGGGAGTCATGGGCTTACACGGAAGACTTCATCTAGTAGCTTACACGTCACTATTTAACTTAACCACCAAAATACCCGCTTTAAATACTTGAAATGTTTAACTTAATCAGTTCCCAGACAAATTATGTACCATGCAGGGAGCAGGAGAAGGAGAAGAGTAGAGAGAATGGGGTTTCAGCCTCATCCAAAATCACCTCGGATACCAGAACGCCGGATCGAGGCTCTACGGTAATCCTGTCCTCACTTAGTTGTACCATTTGGTCACTCCCGCCCTATGCTGCTCGCCTGAGAGGCTGTGTTCATCCCGCATCGCCGCATTAATTTGTAACATGCCAACCGAAATTTGCATCAAACTTAACGACTGGCTAGCTACATACTTAATTATGCATGGACCAGCTTCGATTACTTAATACCAGCGAACTAAGTACCAAGTTTGTAAAAATTTCACGAGTTCGACTTTTCCGCATATATGTTCCGACCGATACACCAAGGATTTCCGTAGGCCTACAGGTCGCCCGGTTGGTCAACCGATTGGCCAATCGACCGGTTGGCCAAGGACCATATGATAGCCAATGCAGATTGTAGGTGAAGATACAGTCTGCGAACGAAAAGAAGCTGTTCTAGAAGAGGCGGCTGATCTGGAAAAACAGTGCAAATAATCTGTATATTTATCGGCCTTAAATTAACACGAGTACTTGTACTCAGACAGTTTATCAAAATAGTGATTTTGTAAGTAGAGGTCTTTCGCCTATGAAATATTTTCATACTTCAGATGCTCCCAAATAACCACTAGCACGCTCCCTTCTACTTCGCTAGTCATGGAGAAATGTTTTTTCCCACGAGGTGACAGGAGTTTCCTGGTTTTCTTGAAGACCCAAGGAATATGCAGATATAAGCAAACCAAGTACAAGTTCAATCCAATATCATGCCGATGACTGTGATAATTGACTGCCAAAACTAGAGTTCCTTGAGCGCTCGCACAGTAATAGTTATAGTGGAACACACCGGGCCCAACAGTAGTACTGCGCAGCCATTCATGATTTGGAAACCCTGGGATTACAAGAAAGCGGCGAATCAAAACAGTGACAGGTGTAGAAATAGAGGTAGAGACAGAGGGCAGTGGCACTCATCTGCGCAGTACATGATCATAGTTATTACTCTCCGTTGCGAAAATCTTGAAGAGCAGTTGGCCTATCGGTCGACCCGTAGGCCAACTGGTCGACCGGTACGGCAAATTGAACTGTAGGCTTACGGGTCGACCGATTGGCCACCTGGTCAACTCATAGGCCAACCAGTCAATCCGTAGGCCAACCGGTCGACCTGAAGGCCTACGGAAATTCTTGGTGTATCGGTCAGAACATACATATCACTCGGTGTCGTTTGTCCGTTGGGAATATGAAAATTCATAATTAGATTCCTGATATTCGTTTTTCAAATTTCTGAAGCTTCATATCTATTCGCCTAGATTCGCTGCACTTGAGCAATAACTACCCCCAAAACACTATTAGCAATATCGCTTACTCTAATAGAAATATAAAATACGTACTTGAATACCTCGCTAAATTCGTGATTTGGCCTCGTATTTAGCCACCAGAATTCATGTGGGCAAATCCTTTCTTTGCTGAGCTAAATACTTGTAGGCTACCGGGGGTAAATACGTCGTCTTGTATTTGCCCATACAAGTTTGTATGGCTTAATACGTACAAAATTGGAAGCGAGTGACACTCAGTATTAAGCCTCCCGATTATCCTTGCGTTTTCGGACACTTAGGATAAACGTGTGCGGGTATTGGAGTACTTCCCGTACGGCTGAGGACCCCTCAGAACCCAGATTCTGGGGCATCGCTTCCACAAAATAACATTTTTCTAAAATTGATGCCTCCAGCATAATAGACCCAACTGTCACATTTCAGCCTGTTATTTCTCTCAAAAACTTTCTTTGTGGTTGTGGTGGAAACTTGGATAGAACTTGAAAATTCTGAGTCTGAAATGGCCCCAGCGGTACGGGAAGTACTCCATTATCCCATGTATTTCACTAAGTTAACTTTACAAACGCATGATGCCAGGTATTTGCCCATCAAACCAAGCCCTCAGACGCAGCTCATCAAGACCATTCATTCAACCATCCAGTAAACCATCCCGACATTGCCGTTGCCGTTGCCGTTGCCGTTGCCGTTGCCGTTGCCGCCTCATCGCCATCGCCACCGCCGCTAGCCCGCTGCTGCCCTGTCGTTGCCCCGCTGCTGTTGCCCCCGCTGCAGCTAAGACACCCTATTAGTTATTTCTCACTATTTAACATCAATAGGCGGAGGGTAGCAGCACTTACCATGATGAGAAGTTCATGTGCCGTCCTGACTGTAGAGACTGCGCACTGTCATTAGTGCGGTGTGAAGCTTAAGATAAAGAAACTTACAAGTAAAAGCAATCAAACATGGTGTTTGGGCGAACATGGTGTGGTAGGGACGAGAGATGGAGCAACAAGTCGGAAACTCGCTGCTTTAACTTGCGGCTAGGGTATGGCAGGCCGCAGCCTGAACGAACTGCTTCAAGTTCATTTTTGTATGGCTAAGTGTAAGACGATAAAATGCAAGGTGGAGTCCTAGATTTTGTATGGGCAAATACTAGGAGGGAAATACTAGGTTCCGGCCGATGTAAAGATTGCGTGGGTTAAATACTAGGTCTTGTATAAAGCCGCTTTTTTTGCTGGCTAAATACAAGGGTATGTATTTCTTTCTTCTAGTAGAGCTTTCGTTCCAAGCCAGGGTGCCACGTATCCAATTTCATGCATGACAACATGCTACAATTGATGTGATTGGCTTATAGCGATACAAATCCCAAGGAAAATCCCTGGAAATTCCTCCTACGCATATTGAGATAGCAACATATGTTCTAGGTCATCCAATTAGGATAACCTTCAAGGCCTATATTAAGAAGAGGCTTAAATGTTCGTTGGCAAAACACAGAGATATTTCTAGGTGCCGGGACAAGCGAGATTTATGCACCTCTGAGAGCCCCACCAATTGTATATATCCAATAGACCCACCTATCAAAACCAAAATGAGACTCAGCCGCATCACCTCCTATTCTATATATACCCTCGTTTTCCCCAGCTCTAGATATAGATGATCATTCAATCAGAGAACTTGTGGTACCCACGAATCGATGTTAGCAGCAACTCAAGAGCGCGGTATTAGATTACTTGCACTAGGTTAGTAGCTAACTAATAAAACCCATTATTCAATAAAAACCGTACTGATCGGAAGTCTACAGATGGCGGGGGGATCCGAGGCTTATCAGAGCTGATCATTCTTGAGAGTTTGATGCACAGAATAAAACACGATAAACAACTCGACAAAATACCACGCCCATGCGATTATTTCGATCTGATCGGAGGCACAAGTACAGGCGGGTGCGGTCTACCGACCCGATTTTCCCGAGAACTTGACGCATTAACAGGCGAAAAGGCTCATAGCTATCATGCTTGGGAGACTTCAAATGACGATACCAGAAGCCATCAAACAATATTCCGATCTTGCAGAACGTGTGTTTTCACAACAGAAATGGCTGTGGCAAGATGGAAAATTCAAAGCGACAGCTCTTCAGGAGGCGATAAAGGAGGTAGTCAGAAATTATGGTGTATTAGAAGATCCCGAAGAAACAATGTTAGATGATCGCTCCATCGAGGGCTGTAAAACGTATGTAGTGCGGGAATACATATAATTATAGATATACTCATATTTCTTCTACAGGTTTGTTTGTGCAGTGCCTTCAAAACACCCGGACAGCCCGAGACGCTTACGCTCTTACACTGTGAGGGAAAGCCAAGGCTACAACGACTGCAAAATTTGGGAAGCCGCACGGGCAACTACAGCAGCATCAACTTTCTTCAAGCATATTGCAATAGGGACTGGTGGCATACAGGAGGTATTTGTTGATGCGGGTCTTGGATGCAATAACCCAGTGCGACAGGTCATTGAGGAAGCACATAATGTGTTTGGATCTACTTCCCGGAATATAGACTGCATTATCAGTATCGGAACTGGCCAGAGTCAAGTCGTTAGTCTCGAAAAGCCCAATTTCTTTCAGAAGATACTTCCAATAGGTCTCGTTCGCGTGCTTAAACATCTAGCAACCGAAAGCGAGAAGACCGCAGAAGCAGAAGAAAGGCGATATAGTACTAGCCCAGGTCTATACTTCCGTTTTAATGTTGAGCATGGTAAGTTCTGAAGGGTTTTGATAAGTCTCGGCCAAATCTGACAGTCCAAGGTATGCAGGGGACCACGCTGGAAGAATGGAGGAAACTTGGAGATGTTAAGACTTCAACTATGAAATATTTGGAAGGGTCCAGAGTTTCAGAGAAGGTGGATAGTGTGGTCAAAATTTTGACAGGCGAACAAAACCCATTGGGCAGAATTAGGATTGCGGAGATTAGTGAGTATCTTAAACGAAACTAGAAATTCGACACTTTTGAATCGTGTATCTTAACTAATAACTATTTGACGCAGATGGCCCTGTCCTGAGGATCCCAGAATATGAAATAAATAAACACTATTTTGTTCCCTATTCATCAAGTTTTATGTTCACCGGAAGAGACCTAGAACTTAAAGAGATCAATGAATACTTCCTTCAGGAGAGAAAAGGGACCGCGCAACAGAGACGAGTGATGGTACTGCATGGTTTAGGAGGTTCCGGGAAAACACAGATTTGTCTGAAGTTTCTTGAGACAGCACGTGAAAAGTGCGTATCTTACTAGTTATGAATTAATTTGCTTTTTCGACTAACCTAATTTTTGTCTAAATAGGTTTTGGGGAATCTTCTGGGTTGATACGAGTACAGCCGAAACTATCGAAAAGTCCTTCGGAGCCATAGCAGATACAATTGGGAATATTATGGACCGCTCGTCAGATTCAGTAAAGTATTGGTTTACAAGTTGCAGAGAGAACTGGTTGATTATCTTCGACAACGCAGACGACCCTGAACTCGATGTTTCCACTTACTTTCCGCCAGGCAATCTTGGGAATATTATTATCACAACTAGAGTTCCAGAATGTAGACGGCATGCCCCAGATTCTACGATTGCTATCGGTGATATGATGCCTGAAGAAGCTGTTGAATTACTTCTCAAAGTCGCAGACAAAGCAAACTCTCCCTCGGACATCGTAAGAGTTGAGGCCGAAAAAATTGTGAAAGAGCTAGGTCATCTAGCCCTAGCAATAGATCAAGCTGGAGCATATATCGCCAACTGCTGTCCGATAGAGAACTACCTCAAGAGACATGAAAAGCATCGGAATGAGTTGATGAAAAGGCCGGTTTCCCAGCGACAATCTTATAAAGAATCAGTGTATACTACATGGGAACTTTCATTCACACGCATATGCGAAAAAAACAAAACAGCTTCGGATATCCTCCAGATTCTGGCATTTTTCCACTACGATAACATCTCACAAGAGATCTTCAAAAAAGCGGACAAATTTATCCAGCAAGAAAAACCATCAGATGTGCCAAATTTGCTCTCAAATTTAAAATTATTCCCGACGCATGAAGATGGGGAATGGGATTCCCTTGAATTCGATGATGCAATTAGAACCCTGGCTTCTTTTTCTCTAATCAAACGACATGTGGACATCTATTCGATTCACCCTTTAGTCCACTCCTGGGCTTATGATCGACTCAGTGAGAGCGAGCGTCGTCCGTATAGGGCCTCTGCAATCGGTTTATTGGGCTATTCGATTCCGTGGACGACCGAAGACTCTGATTATAAATTCCGTACGAAATTACTCCTACATGTTGCACGGTGCCATAAACTTTCCCAAATGCCCGATTTAGCTCCATATAACATACTCTTTTCGTTTGGACTAGTATATAACGACGCTGGAATGTGGTCACAAGTAGAATTGTTCAGTTCTGAGCTGGTAGCTAAACTTAGAGAGACCCTGGGGGACGTACATCCAGACACTTTGCGTTCAATCGATAGCCTGGCAGCCACCTACCAGAACCAAGGACGGTACAAGGAGGCAGAAGAGCTACAGGTGGATGTTCTTGCTAAACATAGAGAGACCCTGGGGGACGTACATCCACACACTTTGAGTTCAATGAATAACCTGGCATCCATCTACCACAGACAAGGACGGTACCAGGAAGCAGAAGAGCTACAGGTGGATGTTCTTGCTAAACGTAGAGAGACCCTGGGGGACGTACATCCAGACACTGTGGGTTCAATGAATAACGTGGCATCCACCTACCACAACCAAGGACGGTACCAGGAAGCAGAAGAGCTACAGGTGGATGTTCTTGCTAAACGTAGAGAGACCCTGGGGGACGTACATCCAGGTACTTTGCGTTCAATGAATAACCTGGCAGCCACCTACCAGAACCAAGGACGGTACCAGGAGGCAGAAGAGCTACAGGTGGATGTTCTTGCTAAACATAGAGAGACCCTGGGGGACGTACATCCACACACTTTGAGTTCAATGAATGGCCTGGCATTAACCTACCAGAACCAAGGACGGTACCAGGAAGCAGAAGAGCTACATGTGGATGTTCTTGCTAAACGTAGAGAGACCCAGGGGGACGTACATCCACACACTTTGACTTCAATGAATAACCTGGCAGCCACCTACCAGAACCAAGGACGGTACCAGGAGGCAGAAGAGCTACATGTGGATGTTCTTGCTAAACATAGAGAGACCCTGGGAGACGTACATCCAGGCACTTTGCGTTCAATCAATAACCTGGCAGCCACCTACCAGAACCAAGGACGGTACCAGGAAGCAGAAGAGCTACAGGTGGATGTTCTTGCTAAACATAGAGAGACCCTGGGGGACGTACATCCACACACTTTGCGTTCAATGAATAACCTGGCAGCCACCTACCAGAACCAAGGACGGTACCAGGAAGCAGAAGAGCTACAGGTGGATGTTCTTGCTAAACGTAGAGAGACCCTGGGGGGCGTACATCCAGACACTTTGCGTTCAATGAATAACCTGGCATCCACCTACTCAAACCAAGGACGGTACCAGGAGGCGTTAGACTTATTGGAAGAATTGTTACACTTGGACCGTAGTTACTACGGGGCCGAACATGAAGAACCCAAAAGAACAGAAAGGAGTATTGCTTATGTTCGAGAAAAACTTAACTCATCGTCGTAAAGCGCTAATCAACCTGCCCACAACTACAAGAAAAAATAAATCTGGCTCAGACGTTAGTCACTACGGGCACTATGCGTTCGACACAGCATACAAGTTTCCAGGATGCAAGTTGCCTTCGTCCAAACTCAACCGTCTTTCGACACTCATTTCTTTCCCATCGATTATAATCTTCTTTCGACTTGTCCCTTTTCTTTTCTATTTCTTTACCACCGCCGTACCGTTTTCCAATCAGCATCAGCAGCTACATTACGAACCATTAGTTTTCTATTTCTCGCCCAAACGCCAGCGCCATTTTCTGTCCTCCATGATTCTGCATTTACTTTCTCTCACAAACAAGTATCGATATCTGGCAAATCTTCTCCCTGTCTTCAATTTGCAACCCCGGTCGCGCCAAATATTATTTCAACTAGCATCATCTGCAGCTTATAGGATGTGACTCTTGCGCTGGTGGAGACAGCACAAAAGGGACACGGTATGTGTGCGGGGCTTGTCGGGAGGCTGAGTGGGCCCGACGATGGAGTTTTCTGCCGTGGGTCTAGAGGTCGCTGTTCGGTGGATTCGTTGCTGCCTAGGTTGGGTTACCAGATGGCAAGGGGAGGCAAAGGCAACTTTGGTTTATGGGACCAGCGTGGGATCAAGGCTATCAATGCAAACCAAAATCGATCGGGAGATCGATATCTATCAGTGTCAACAACGTAAATTAAGGACATTCTAACGCCACGGCTAGAAATGCGGCGTCTCTGTTCGCTATATCAACGAGTGACCGTTGGCTTGGATTTCTCAGTGCGAATCAATGACAGCATGGTAACGGGAATAGACCACACGTCAGCTGGATTGCTCTGTCTCAGGCTTTGGCCATGAAAACCGGGATGACAGGTTTACTATTATGGGGGATTCCTGCGGATTTGGGTTGAGGGAGGGCTAGTTGTTGGGTCGTGGAAGAGATAGTACGTAGAAGAATCCAGTATGTTGATGTGCATAAATAAAAAGGCAATCCTCACTTTCTAAGAATCACATCCCAAAACTACAGTATGCTTCTCCAAACAAAAACCCATAACATTCTCTCTAGCTAGTCAGCTATCATATAAACTCCCAGCCATCTAAAAATCCCACACAACACCCCCAACACACCTATTACACCCCCCCAAAACACCCCTTGGATCCACCCTCTTTCGAATTGTCAACAACTTCGCATAATTCTTACCCCAAAAGACTCGCTCCCACTCCGGTTCCCACGGGTTCGCCTCATTGGCATACGTGCCCCTGTCCCCTCCTAGGATCCCCGCCATCACCCGCGAAAACTGCACAGCCCGCGCCTTGTCACCATCAGTGCCGAGCGAAAACACCCCGAAGCTGCGTGCCCAGTCCGGATGTACCGCCGTATTAGCCCGCTCCTGGGTTGCAACCTGGCCGAGGAAGTTGAACCCCGCCCCGGCATCGGGGTTGGACACGATAAGGTCGATGAGTGCCTCCAGTGTATCAGGCGTGGTGACGTCGGCGGGGAGAAGCAGACGCGAGGAATCGATATTATTCGTGGCGACGTTGGGGTCGCTAAGGAACACGTTGCAATAGCTGATCCAGTCCGGGAAGTCGAATGTCGTAACTGCGGCAGAGCCTGGGGGGAGGGTAGCTGCGTAGGCAGTGAGGGGGGCGAAGGTTTCGTTGCCGGTGCCGTTCGGCTTGACGAAGATGGCTGCAAACCCGTTGGCAAGGGTGGAATATCCTGTGTAGCCTGCTGCAGTGATGTTGGGGAGAGTAGGAAGGACGTGGTGGAGTATGTCGCGGTGCCCGTCGGCCTGTGAGGTGATGTTAAGGCTCACCAGTGCGACCTGGATGTGGGAGACTGGAGGATGGGTGCGGTATGTTGCAGATGTGATGACGCCCCAGGTACTGCCGCCGCCGCCACGGAGCGCCCAGAAGTGTTCGGCATCTGTGTAGGCGTTGAGCGTGGTGTATGCACCGGAGGGAGTGACAAGAGTGGCTTCCAGAAGATTGTCAACAGCTAGGCCGTAGAAATGTGAGAATGCGCTATGGCCCCCGCCTGTGAGGTAGCCGCCTGCTGCACCGACTGTACGGGCTGAACCGCCGACGACTATGCGGTTGTGAACGGCGGCATCGCGGTAGACGTCTATAATATTCTAGTAGAATTTTGGTCGAGAAGGAGAGTAGGACATACCAAGCCACTGTTCTCCAGCCTGCAGTGTCACCGCGGGAACACCACTACCCGCCGGCGCACCCTTCGTAACGAATAAATCGTGCCACTCACGTCCCTTCAAATTGTGCGTCCAGATCGCAAATGCCCCCTTCCCACTGCTTCTTCCTAGATGGTCGTGTCCAGTATTCTTCACCGCCAAATGCAACTTCTTCCTATCTGCCCACCGCACAGCTTTCTGGATATCCTCAACGCCACTGGCATTAACCGAATAGTGTGGTACCAGTCCGGGCTCGCATGCCTTTGTCTTTGGTGTGTCGATTGCGCACTGATCAGACTCAAACAGAAGCCCTGCATAGGCGCCCGGCTGCGCTGTGCGCCAAAAGCTGTTCCCCCATTCTGTTTTAGCGGTTGCACAGAGGGATTGCGAGTAGTGAGGGTCGTGGCAGGCAGAGGCGGGGGGGAGGGATGCGATGAGGCGGCCTGAGATCGTGGCGTTGAAGTGGTCCCAGTCGCGAGAGGAGGGCCAGCAGGGTTCCCCGTATGTACAGCGACGATTAGGGGTGCTGTAGGCGTGGCTAGCTGGAAAAGTATAAAGGAGCAGGAGAAGAGAGAAGATGATGATGATCATGGCTACTGTGATATGGAAACATTGGTGAGGGTGTGCGAGAAGCATGCTTATATCGTCGACTTTGCTTTCGCACTGCCATCGTGATGGACGTATAGCTGTAGGTTTGTGTAGGTGAGGTGTGCCTTGGAGGTCGACGTGGATGATGATCTCTCGTGTTGTGGTGGCTGATTGAGGGTTGGCGCTCGTATTGAGGATCTGCACAGGGGTGCCCGTTGATCGATTTCTAAATTGGGGCTAGTTACGTATAAAGTATGAAAATTGTCTGTACTGTAACTACTCTATCTAGAGTAAGTTGAACGAGAGATGAAGCGAGAATACAGAGATCATTAGCCGAGTTGGTCCTTAAAATTCACTTTGGTGTGGGCTTCATACATGTACAAAGCGACAGAGAGTGTATACAGTTGCTAGCTTTGTAACTTGTAAGGAAGCGTAATATACAGATTATATCTGACAGACCTATACAGTTTCCGACCTTGAAAGTTGTAAGTAAGCGGAATATACCGCCTATCAGTATAGTCTATACAAAACTTGAGTAAAATTTTATTACTTTTTGATTAGGTTATACAGTCCTCATACAATTTTTGTACCGTGGTGCCGGCCGGGCAAGAGTCGAAGCGCGCTTATCTCTGGATACACGGTCAGTTTTTGGGGCATTAAAATAGATAATACTGACTAGTGGTAACAGGCGTCAGCTGCAATTCTAGCGGTAATCGTTTTTTCCTGGTCACTGTTTCGGCGGGTAATATTTGAGGTGTTCACAAATATCCACTTTTTATTGGCGATGGTTACACTCATCTCCATGGCCATCCATGTGCCCATAAATAAAGTCGAAATCAAAGTGTATATTGCAGCTGCTGGCGCACTTTGGGGCTTCGGTTTAGTGACCCGATTTTTTACTACGTGTTATCGCAGTGTGGGAAGCACAGCCGAAGTCATCGGTCTAGAGGGTAGAAGTGCCACCCGGATCTGTGTTACTTTGGCCAAACCATGGAAACTCGGACCAGGGCAGTACGTTTATCTTCGAATTCCAAGTGTAAGTTCTGGTTCTATTTTTCAGTCTCATCCGTTTGCACTTGCATGGTGGGATGTAGATAGTCATGGCCGATCAAGAGGATCAAGAGCCTACTTTTTAGTAGAGCCGCGAAATGGATTCACTAAAAAACTTTTGGACTGCCGTGGAAATCAAACACAGGCAATAATCGAAGGACCATATGGTCAAGCTCGAGATCTTGGTTTGTACGGGACTGTTTTGATGGTTGCCAGTGGAATGGGCATTATTGGGCAACTCCCTTATATTAGAAAACTCGTGGAAGGGCATGGACAACGTATTGTTCGGACAAAATCTATCCATTTGATATGGGCAATGGGCGAAGCCGGTATTTTGCACCTAGTTTGGTATTCTTACTATTACTAATACCTTTACCTAGAGCATTCAAGGTGGATTGATCCTTGGATGCAAGAACTTACTCAACGCGATCGAGAATATGTATGGACCTTGGAAGGAATACAGTATAAGATGTTGACTCCCATAAGGTTTTAGATATATCGATGTATATACCCGGAGAAGGTCCACCTTCTAAAAACAACGCCGGGAAAACGGACTGTATTAGAAAATTCTATGGAGTAGTTCCCGATATTCCACGATTGCTTGAAGAGTATATCGCTAAAACACCTGGAAAAGTCATCGTGACTGGTATGTTATTTCTTGCAAGGCTCAAGAAAATATCTAATTATTTAGTTTGTGCCGATCATACGATAAATAGTTCGGTGCGGCGCACCGTGGAAAGGCAGTCTATGAAAAGCGTTAGATATGAGGAGGTCGGATTTTATCCACGCCCAGTGGAAATTAAAAACTTCAAGGGCGCAAAAGAAGAGTTTGGCGAAGTATAGTATGGGTCGGTTCGGTTGCCGTGTGCGTGTTGGTGCTGTTTTTGACCGTTTTTGACCGCCCATAAATCAGCATGTGCAAGTGACGGGATTGGTGGGGGAGTGTTCGGTTGCGGGTGGATGGTTTTTTGGTACGGAACATTAGAGAGGAACAGGCACTGGTGGCCAGTTACGCGTTGCGGTTATGGTTTGGGCGCATTGATTTGGATATTTGGCGGTGTTTTTCAAAAAATTCTACGTGTTGCAGTTGGCCGCCGAACGGATAGTGCACAAGTGCACATCAAAGCCCTCCATCCAATGCACCGCATTCCCCCCCCCCGCCCTCCTCTATGGGCACCGTTGTCGGTTGTGCGTTTACTATATGGCTTGTCGCCCGCAGGCGTGCAGAATACTCTACCAGCGTGGGGCCGAACCGGCGCGGGCACAGCGGCACCCATTGCCATGATCTGCCCTGCAGCAGGCAGCAACACGGGCTCGCCGGTCCACACGATCAAGCACCCCCAGCGCAGGAGGCGGCTGCGCTGTTTCTCTGCCTAGTGTTGAGGTCACGGGGCATAAACTGTGGAATATTGGTTGTACCTGCTGTGTGGTGACGGCTGAGGAATTTGATGAGCGTTGGGGGCGAGTTTTCACGACCCCGCGCGACGCGACCACCTCCAGAGACACCGCGAATCGCGGTATCACAAAGCAGTGGTGAAGAACTCCGGTGGGATTCCGCCCGCCCCGTGTCATCTCGTCAGCCCGCCCCCGAAGCAGTGCTCAGGCTGACGCTGACCGCCGCAACCGGTCAATAATCCTCATCATAGTTGAAATCGTATTTCTGCACCACGCCCACCAGCTGGCATGGGGTTTGTTTTCGGTGGGGATGTTTTTGTTCTCCAGGCTTGTTCTGCCAAGTCACCAGTGCCTGCACCCCATCGGTTATCTATATTAGGCAAATTCTCCTGCGCGCTGACGATGGGTGGACATGAAATCTGGGAGAATTTTCGCATGCACCGGCCCCGCACAGGGCACTGATTCGGCGCGGCGGAGTGGGGTGGGCTGACTTCGTTGACGCCGCGATCTCGGTTGGGTCTTGGGGTTTGGGGAAATTAGCGACCTCGGCCACGTTTTTCCTAGGCCGGCCGAGGGACACGGGCGAACCACGCCGTCGGTGCTGCGCAAGTCACGGGAAACAAGCATTGGCGCGTAGCCAAGTATGGGTGTCCCGGTGGGCTGTTGGCCGACGGCATACCCGCGCCAATGCTGTTCGGCGTGTGTTCCAAAGCCCCACAAATGAGCAGATTTCCACAGTTTTTTCGACCGGACGAATACTGCTCCGTAGCCAATTGTCACGAAGTCCCAAGAAACGGCTGAAGAACTCGCCACGTTTGATCAAACACGCCGCCAAGGGACACTCGGTCTTCGGCGACTGCGAGTCCGGCGTTGCTGTCCACACGCCAAAATGGCTCAACCCCTCCATCCATCCCGCCTTGAAGAATCTGAGGGAAACTGAGGGAGTCTGAAGAATTCAGATGAGTGGTGCAACAGTCCGCCAGCATGTCATTGTGCAGCACGCGTGTGCCGTGACTGGCCGAGATCTCGCCGGCGCAGCTGCGGATTCCTCCGATGGACGCGGTTTTGCTTTTGCTCGGCTGCAGCGCCACGTTGCGACTAGTGCTGATGCAGTGAGCGCTGCAACCGCGAAACCTCCGGCGCTGCGGAATTTTGAAGAGGCCTGCGGAATTTGGGGACGAATGACAGGTGGGTGTGTTCAAACATCAAGATGTCGTCTGGCTGCTGCAGGTGGGGATATGACATGTTTCCTTAGGTTCTGATGCCTATTTCCAAGGTTAACTCGGCAGTCCTTTCGGTAGCTGTGTCGTATATGTCCACTATTACGCCGGATTGACCTATCACTCTATGTAGCTTTAATACCTTGCCTGCCGTAGAAGAATATTAGTCAGGCTCGGCGAAAATGTGGAAGTGTGGCTGGAACTGGCGAAAGCACATAATCAGTAGGCATCACTCGATCTATAATTGAGAAACGTAGGGCTGTGATTGATTATCGATATTTGTAGGGCCAAACCCTGATACTCGATGACGGGGCGCCTAATGATATGCCGGTACCAACGATTCTAGATTAATGAGTGTCAGTGAGATAATTAGATCTGCGAGTGACTACTTGACCATCGGCCAGACCATCATCTATTGGACTTCAGCCCTTGAGACAAAGACTAGCTTCCGAAGCTGATAGCTGCTTGCTTAGAAATTGACGGTGGATTGGGTTAGTTGAAGAGGTGCTGGCTTATGATACGGAGAGTCGTGACGCGGCTGTAAAGCCTCGAAGAGATTATGAAAGATGAGACGATAAGTACTGGAGATGAACGTATGGTCAGATGTTTGTTGTAACTTGCAAAGTTAAGTGTGTAGAGGAAAAGGAAGAGAAGAGCAGAAATAAGGGCGATAAGACTTACTCCGGGACCTGACCCCGCGTGACCTAAATCTGAAAATTCGAGTGATATATAGTGCAGAATTGAAAACTCCAACAGAGAGCAAGTAGAAAAAACATCACTCTCATGCACACGTGAAACATGAATCATGGGTTACAAAAACCGAAGGAAAATCGGTGCAAAATGATGTGCTATCCTGAATAACCTCCTTTGTTGCATGTAAGAACATTACACACTAGGAAAATCCGTAGTCGTAGTACACCATGCCAAGATAGCTTGCAGTAGGTGATGCACTCCACACGTCGACAATTAAACCGGCTCACAGAAAAACATCGCTAGAATCCAGACGCATTCCATATCGCATTCGTTTCCATGCGGGTTTGCGCACTTTAAACACTTTCATGCCTGTGTGCGCAGTTTTCATTTCTGTCAAAATGAGTAGTAACAAAGAAACCATGGTCCATAGTCCAGTCAGGCGGTTTTACACGTTCCGTGGCAAGTGTGGTGTCCAAATTAACCGTTCACTTGTTTGATACGGGTGGGTTTGCCCCAATTATCGATTTATACACTTCTTTATTCGTAATATACGAACTTACATAGCTGCATATGTAGAGACGAAGCCGCCTGAGTATGCACCTCGCCGAGAAATGTATTATAATGGATCCCGCCTGCTGCCCATTATAGCTATGTATAAAGCAATCTCCACCTCCCACGGAACTACCTTCACACCACCGCGCCAACTGCGACACCGCAAAAGTTTATTATCAGTGGCACTGCACTGAACCCGAGAACCCACAGGGTGTCCATTAGGGAAATACTGATTCTGAGCGGTGTCGTTCCTCGGCGCGACACTGGTAGACACCGGGGATGCATTAACCGGACCGAAACACGCACACCCTTAATGACATCAGACTGGGTATAAAATCAACCAGAAGTTCAACAATAGCTCGATAGAACTGAACCAGTGCCACGACATCTTCCAGATGTTTTAAAACGTCGATTTCCCCCCTTTCGAGCTCTGCCCTACGTTTACCAGCATTGTTTTGTCTGCAGTTCGGATTCTGACATTTGCAACACGTTTCCTTCATGTCGTGTCTTCGAATGTTGACACTCTGCGTAAGACCATTCTGTTTCCTGTTTCTCACGGATTTGCTGCACATTTTTACCGTTCCCATAATCACCAGCGCCGCAAATATAAGCCAAACCCGCGCGAGCGCAGGGCGAGCAGTTTGGTAGTCCGCAATACCGAAACGCGGTCACAGCGAAACGGGAAGCTGTGCATGCACAGGCGACGGGGGTGATGGGGGCTGCCATGATGGCGTAGGTGGCAGTGCCATGTAAGTGGTCCGCAACGTACGTACACGGGTGAAGATGATGATAAGGACAGTCACAAGGAAAAGCTCACTCGACGTCGCTAGAGAAGTGTTCGTAGTATAAAACAACGCTCGTCTAATGAAATACCCCGCTCGCGGGTCCTCCAGCATACCGCACACTCCCACTGGAGACTG
This sequence comes from Geopyxis carbonaria, assembly GCA_024516215.1. Classification (NCBI taxonomy): domain Eukaryota; kingdom Fungi; phylum Ascomycota; class Pezizomycetes; order Pezizales; family Tarzettaceae; genus Geopyxis; species Geopyxis carbonaria. The sequence continues at coordinate 96,451 of JAJJXG010000052.1, read as the reverse complement.
TGAGTCTTCTGAAGTTCGTAACTCGTTAGCCCCCGACACCGAAGACTGGGGCGCACGTTGAATACGGTAGCTTCCGGCGAAGACCGTGGCTCCTCTGAGAGCTGTGACGACGGGTGGAAGCTCTGTAGCTTGTTCACGTTGCTCGTGCTGGTACGTTGCTAGCGAACGATTGCATTGTGGAGTGTTGTCAATGCGCTTGAAGTGTGGAATTAATTATGCACCTGGTATCACTCGGGTTGGGCTGTGTGAGGCGTGGTCTCATCACCCCGTTGCTGCTCTTTTCGTATCTTCCGGTACACTTGATAAACTCGACTTGGTCGAACGCAATCATGCGTACGAACTGCTGCAATCGGCATCTGTTGGCTCAATTGCTGAGCCTGCAGCACATCGTCTTCTCTCGGACCAGATGTCGGGTTCCGGCAATGATAGTTCGGATAACTGTGGTGCTTCGGGTTCGCTTGCTTGCGTGATGATGGCTCGCTGCTAAGCTTCATCTATCTACCACCGACGGCTTCGAAGCTGCTCCATCTCTTCATCACTGACAGCAAGTCTCACAAGCCTCTGCTGCTACTTCAAGTCTTTCTCACTGACACATTTTGCGAGCTGTTTCATCTCTTCCTCACTGGCAGTTCTCTCAAGCTGCTGTTATCACTGACAGATCTCACAATCTGCTTCATCGAATCTTCGTCACTGAGAGATCCTGCTTCAACCTCGGTCACGGATAAGTCGTACGCTACTTCATCTATTCATCACCGAAAGCTCTCACGAGCTGCTTCTGCGTATGTCACCGACAGCTCCGAAGCTGGCCCATACTCACTCATGGCAGATTTACAAGGCCTTGGTCATGGCAGATCTCCGATGGCATTTAATCCTACTTATTCTGTTCTTCTGCCACCAAAGAACACAACTATAGGCCAACAGTAATTAACTCGCGGTAAGTTTCTCAATTCTCCATTGTCCGCTACCGTGAATCTCCCTAATTCCTCACAGCGAGTCAGTCACTGCGTCTTGGCACATGTGACGTCACCCTGGTTGATTCAATCCCCGCTCCCCATCGAGTCCCGCCTCTCGCCCCAGCCGGCTCACCAGCAAGACGGCCACACCATGATCACCTCCGTCGTCGCGGCCATCGCCATCTCGCAGCGCGAAGGCCGGCGCAAAAAAGCAGAAGCAGAAGCCGAAGCCGCCGAGGCCGCCAAGAAGTCCGTCTTAGTCGTGGGCATGGGGCTGGTGGGCACAATCGCAACACTGCTCTTCTGCGCTCAAGGTTTCACTGTCACGCGCGTAGACCAGAAAAGCCCCGACGACTTATACAATGACTCTAGACGTGCCGACGAGATGCGAATACTTACCGAGACGACGCTGGGTGTGCTGGGCAGGGCCGGCGGCGAGGAGCTCGTGGCGGAACTGCGGGAGGAGGCCTTCCGCACTGACGTATACGCCCTTAATCCGGTTCTGTGGAAACACTAACATTGATATATACAGAACCTCCAATACCGCCGCTCCAAATCCTGCAAACCCCTCTGCTCGACGCCCCTCGGCGCCCCCGCAGCGTCGCTCTACACCTACCCCGATCTCCTCTCCATCCTCTCTTCGTGCGAACTGCTCAAACGCGTCAAACCGGCGACCCATTACAGCACCCGCATCGTGTCGCTCCACGACGCGCCCGAAGACCTCGATGGCCCGCTGCCCGCCGGCCGCCCCTACGCCCTGACGGCCGCCGGCGAGAAGCTCTACGCCGACTGCATCATTCTGTGCGACGGCGCATCCAGCGCCTCCGTCGGCCGCCCCCACGTCTGCGCCTCCATCCCCGGGCCCGCCGCCCCCCCGCCGCCGCCGCCGCCGGTGGAAACGGGCTGGTCCAGCACCGCCTACCACCTGCCAGAGTCCACCCTCGTCGCCACCCCAGCCCTCACGAAGCTGCTCCCCCAAGACGACTGGGGGCGCACCGACATCTACACCGGCGACAGCTCCTACCTGAGCATCCTGACCGACGGCGACTCCCACCTGCGCCACACCCACCTGACCACATCGGCGCCCACCGACGCCACGCAGGGCTGGGACCCCGCCCTGACCACCGCCCTGTCCCACGCGCACGCCCTCGGCACCACGCCGCTCACCGCGCTCCCCCCGCCCGCCACGCTCGTCTCAAAACGAACCCGCAAACTAGCCCTGCTCGGCACCGCGGCGTTCTCGCTCCCGCCGCACGCCCCGCACCTCGCGCTCACCACGCACCTCTCCGCCGCCGCCACGCTCGCCGTGTGTCTCCGCAAAGCCGCCTCCGTCCCCCTCGGGCTCGAAGTGTTCTCGCGGCTGCGCGCACCGCTCACCGACGCGGTGTGGCGGCGCGCACAGGCGCGCTGCGACGCGATCTCGGCGAGCGCGGCGGGGGGCGAGCTGGAGGCTGCGGAGGTGCAGTGGGCGCGCGAGGAGGCGGGGGCGGAGGAGGCGGATCGGCGCGCGGATGCGGAGTTTGAGGGCGTCATTGAGGCGCTGACGGGGGAGATGGTGGAGAGGCAGAGGGCGGTGTTGGTTGCGCAGGCACAGGCGCAGGCGGAGGCGCAGGCACGGGCGGAAGGGGAGGCGAGAGCGAGGGTGGAGGCGGAGGCGGCGGGGAGGAAGGGGGAGGAGGAAGAGGGGGAGGAAGAGGAGGAGGAAGAGGAAGAGGAAGAGGAGGGGGAGGAGGAGGAAGAAGACGAGAAGACGCACAGGAGCGACGACGAAGATGGGGATAAAGACGAGGGCGTGCCGCTGCCCAAAACCTGAGGAACTGAGACTGGGGGCGGGGGCGGAAGATACCAGTATATATACCCGGATGTATTAGTTAACCCGCGAGAATTGATGTCGGCCATGGAGCATGCAGGTGGCCTGCGGAACGATTATGTGCACCATATTCGGAACGTCCATACGTCTGAACCTGAATCTGAAGTGTTGCAGCGACGAAGGATGGGCGAGGATAAGAGAGCTTTGATGTAACTGAATTGTGAAATGTGGATGGAAAAACAATGGAAAGCAGGCATTTGGCACCGAAGGCGGAACCGAATCGTAGCGTTCGCATTAGATGCGCCTCCGAGCACTAGCAGAAGTTGTGGTTGGACTCTGGAGTAGGCCAGACTGCGTCGGATTGCACCGCATGCATATGTACACAGATGAAGTGGCGAGGAGGCTGTGCTGCATCGGCGATCATTCCGGGTTGCGAGGGTCTGCTGGCGTCTCGCCGCCCGCCGCCCGCGTTTCTTTGCCTCTTGCGGTACACAACTTCACAATGACAACTATTGTACCATCGTCTCCAATACGTGATCCTTGATTCTAACAACCCCTTGTATTTGTTTGTTGCTTTCACCAATGGCCTACAAGTATCGAAAGATCGCCGGCTTCACGATGCCAGGGATGCGGTGTGGTGATGGTGCTGCCCTACTGCGAATAGCGAGCTTGGGAGGTAGGTTGGGATTTGGTCTAGAAAGCTGCGTACAATCTCATGATGGAGTTCAGACACGGCATGGCGTGGGTTTCGTTGCTTTCTAATATGGTACTTCTATCAGATTTCCTGTTTTCTACGAGAGAACTCTGGCTGTCTCGTGGAGGCCGAGTTAGTTGTGGTGGGGGGCACAAGGAGGGCTGCATCTGGGACTTTCACGTCGGTTGGACAAAACCGGGGACCATTCTCAGACCACACATTTTGTTCAGTTCTGCCATACACTCCCCCACCCCCTACATAAGCCCAAAAAACCGCAACCCCTCATCCGGCAGCACAACCAGATTATGCGTCTGCCCCTCCTCCCTCACCGCCTCCACCACGCCACCTCCATACCTCGTCCGCGTCCACCCACTCTGCGGCACCCCGCTCTCGGTGCTGCTCGGGCTGGCACTCACGCCCAGCACATTCGTCCACTGCTCAATCTCCTCGCCGAAATTATTAAAATTCAGCGTCTCATCGCTGGTGCCATGGAACAGCTGCATCTTCGGCCGCCTCCCGCTATACCCCGCGTACGCCGCTCTGACCAGATCCCCCCACTGCGCAGGCGTCTTGTTGATCAGCCCCGAGGCGCAGTCGGAGTTCCACGTGTTCGACCCCGCGAAGCAGCCGAACGGCACGCCGGCCCAGGCCGAGCCCGCGGCGAAGACGTCCGGGTAGGCGCCGAGGAGGACGTTGGTCATCATGGCGCCGGAGGAGGTGCCGATTGCGAATACGCGCGATGCGTCGGCGGAGTATTTGGAGAGCGTGTACTGCACCATGCTGTGGATTGCGAGCGAGTCGCCGCCGCCGAGGTGTTTTAGTGTGGCGGCGGAGGAGACGTCCCAGCACCCGTCTGACGTGCTGGCGGAGGGGTAGATCACGATGAACCCCAGGCTGTCGGCGCGTGAGGCCAGGTTGGTGCCGCGGTAGTAGTCGGTGGCTGTGCCGTGGCACCTGGGGGGTGTTAGCGGGGGTGCGTGGGCGGGTTGGGGGCGGGCGGCGGGGCGGGTGGTGGGGCGGGTGGCGGGGCGGGTGGCGGGGTGGGAGGGTGTGTGGGCAGGGGGGATGGGGAGAGTGGGTTAGGGCTCACCAGTGAATGCCAACAACAACCGCCGGCTTCGCCGCCAGCTTGTCGGGGACGTAGATGTACATCTTGGCGTTACTCGGGTTCGTGCCGAACCCGGTGACCTCCGTGAACGCGGCGGCGCTGGCGAGGCCCGCGAGGGCGCCGAGGCCGGTGAGGAGCGTGGTGATCAAGTGCATTGCGACTGTGTGGGCGTGCTGCAGACGACCGTTGGCTTTGTGGATGAAGGCTGTGGAAGCGCGGCGTGGGTTTATATAGGGTGAGAGGTGGAGGTGGGAGGGAGGTAGGATGGGGAGGTGGAGTGCGGGATGCGGAGCCGGCGCTGGGGCGTGAGGTGTGGCGGGCCGGAGTTGCCGGTGGTGGTAGACTGGGAGGAGCATCGGCCCTGGGAGGACGGGGGATGCGGGGGATCCGGGAGCTGGGAGCTGGGTTTGAGTGGAGTGGGGCCGGGCGAAGGGGGGATCAATATATCCCCGGATTAACGCGTGGTCTGTGGTCTGCGGTATACATCGTGGAATTGCACTCCGCCGCTTGTTTACTGCAAACTGCTGGGAAATAAACATTATATATTCCGACGCTCGACCTCGGCTCCAGGAATACACTGCCATCTACACGGAAGGGGAACAATATATTCGCGGATTAACGCATGTTGTGCGCTATACATCGTGGCATTGCACTCTGCAGCTTGTTTGCAGACGGGAATTAAACGTTATATATTCCGACTCTCAAGTTTCAACCTCGGCTCTAGAATGCACCATCATCTACCACAGTCTCACCAGATTACTCACAGCCCAACCGGCCCAGTGCATGGTCATAGCAGCGATCGCCGGCCCGCTACCACGAACCCAGCGCGTCTTGGCAACACAAGCACTCCATCGATATATATCCGCAATCTGGCAAAATACACCTGCATTTGTGAAAACTCCGAGCACCACCCGTTGGTTCCGGACGACCTGGGACAGGCATATATCTGCCGATGGCTAATCTCGCGCCGCTACTCCGGGGGTAGATCCCCCGCGTATTGGGCTGTACTAGGCTTGGGGAGGGTCTCACGCATGGACTTGCACTAGATGGATGAATGGATGGATAGAAGATTTGGTCTTTGGAGACACTGCTGAGGCGCCACCCGCCGCCCCCCCGCCGGCCCGCCCATCGCTCGACCGCCCGCCCGCTCGCACGCCGCCTATGGACGCTCCATCAACACCCCTCCACCACCCCCCGCACCGCCGCCGCGATCGCTTTGTGCGCCGTGAACGTGATATGCCCCGAATCTGCCCCCCGCACCCGTCAGCACTCCCTCTCCTTCTCCGCCGTCCCCCTCTCTGCGTACAAGACAGGAGCACTCACTATACCAAAAATACTCCCCAATCGGGCGACACCCATAGGCCTCATACTCCGTCCCAATACCCGGCTGATCATACGCCCTACAAAAGCCCGTCGTATTCGTCACCCCCCACCTTTCCGGGCTATCTAGCACCTTCTCCAACGCCTTCCCCGTATCCACCCACCTTGTCGTCACCCCGCTCCTCCTCCCCCTCTCCACAAACGTCCGCATCTCCCCCCTCACCGCGGAATCAAACGCGTCCACCATCCCCTTACTCGGCAGCGGCGTGGCAGCGACCTGGTTCGCCGGCGTCCGGTGCAGCGGCGGGAGGCCGAGGAGCAGGAAGTGCCGGAACCCGAGCGCGTGCAGCCGCCCGAGGCCGGCGGGGCCGAAGAGTTCGGCTGCGAGCTGGGCGTAGAACGCGGGGAAGCCGCCGGACGCTGTGAGGTTGGTCCAGCGCGCGGAGTCGTTGATGTCGTTTATGCCAATGAAGACGGTGACGAGCGTGGAGGAGGGCGGGAGCGAGAGCGCGCGGTGGGCGTATTTCTCGTATTGGTCAAGCTGGTCTACTAGATCTATGGTATAATTATGATGCAGCGTTAAGCTACCCCGTCAGCGCTGTCACTCACACGGGGGAGGGGGCACGGCGACTCACAATTTCGTCGACACGTCCGCCCCCGCAAACGCAAAATCCCAAAGCCTTTTCACCCCCTTCCCAGCCTTCCCCTTCCCGCAGTCATTCGGCCTCCCGGAAAAACAGCCGGTCAGGTACTGGACCCAGTTCGGCCCACCTGCAGAGGTGGCGTTGGGCACGATCTTGTTTTGGAGCAGGGTGCTGGGGGAGTAGGAAGGCGTGAGGCCGTCGCCGATGAAGGAGAAGTTGGTGCGGCCGGAGGTGCCTTGGATGAAGGTGTAGGAGTCGCCGAAAACGAGGCTGGGGGTGTTAGTTGTGGGTATCGGGGATAGAGGGGGAAGGGGAGACGGACAGGTTTTTCGTTTTCGACCAACACAGCGGCCTCGTCTCCTTCAGCGCCGACGCAGCCACCGACGCCGCCGACGTCCCACACATCAACAGCCCAGATATAAAAGTAGACAGCTTCATTTCGTGGGTACTCTACCTGTCACCACACCGCGGCGCCGAGGCTGAGGATATTTATGCGCGACGGGTGCAACGGCTCGGGAGAATGGTGCGCGTGGATTGATCCGGGGATGCAGGGGAAATACAGGGGGACGCCCCGCAATAGCTTAGCCGTGGGGCAATATGGAGTTGCAAGGGAACGCCGGGGAAATGGGGCCCGGAGATATTATTGTGGGGAAGTGGGAGAGATGTTAGTTGGGCGAGAGAAGGACGGGTCGTGGTTAAAGTCAGGAACGCGTATTGAATCAAAAAAACGGTGTGTATTACAACGTATGGTATAACTGTGTATTGCAATTTGCACCGCATCCTCTAATAGAAAAATAAAATACATGCTCAAGTATTTAGCCAGCAAAAAAGTGGCTTAATCCTTGGAGCAAGTATTTGACCCACAGGTTTTTAGAAGCCGAAAGAAAACATGTATTTGGCCTCATGTAGTTACCCACACAAAAGAAAGCTATGTATTTGACCTCATGTAGTTATCCACACAAAAGAAAGCTATGAACAGAGTGCTTACATTTACACTACTCTTCGCGCAAATCTCGGAGCGACTATACTTTTGGCCATACATATGACCTCCAATGATCGTAAATACTTGGGTTGATACACGGAAGCTAAGTATTTAACCAGCAATTGTAGATGATGAAATTTTCACTAAGTCGAAATTTGTATGGGAGAAAGCTCATTTTAGGGGGATATATTGCACATTAACGCTGACTTTTCAACAATTACTACCTCATGGTGTAGTGGTATAACAGTGTATTGAGTGTAGCAGCAGAGAAAATTTGCCATGTACTGAGGGTTCAAATCTCAGCGGGCGAAGAATATTTTTATGCATTGTTTTTTTATACATTGTTCAATACCTGGTCAAATACGTTGTTAAATACCCTAATTGGTCAAATACTTGAGTGAACGGAACGGTATTTGGCCGTGTATTAAGCCCATATAAATTTTGCTGGGCAAATACAAGATTTTTGCTGGCTAAATCCTTTCATGTATTGTATATTTCGCTAAGTATTAAACTACGTATTTTTTTGTTCTATTAGAGATCGCGTCGACACGAATCCGTGCCTGTAATGGCCTTTTCACAAGCGAAATATAGTGATCGCAACTCTGCAGTTCACGCAACATCGCAACAACAGTGCGGTCACGATGGGGCATATATTTTGTTAAACCTGGCTGTGACAGTATCGCTACACCCCAAATCGATGCCAATGTTACAAGCCACAGGTACGGGGTTTAATCTGAATGAAGAAGAGTTCATTCCAGCTTTGCGTTTGTTCAAAACATCCATCTACAGCACCGCTTTTTCCAGCTATGCAAAATACACAGCGTAGACTTGATTGGGTTAAGAAGGGAATACAGAAGCTGTGCAAGAATAGGGTTTTATTCCCGATATCTTCCAACCGCTTCGACCCACATTTCTCCTGCCGATATGTCGAGTAATAGAAATACAGCCGAACCAGTTTCGACCGGAGTGTCCACGGGACCTTGTATATAGTTAGAAAGTTTTTGTACAGCAAACTCATCTTCCGAGTTTCTTCCCAAAACAATGGTTCATTATCCGGACTGCGACGCCGTTTAAATCGTTTACTCCTGTAAGGCCGATGACTAAACCAACCTGGGTATCGTAGGCATACTCACATCCCGTCCCACAAATAGGATTAAATCGGCGGTCAAGAATTCAATGGCATTGCGCAATGATGCATGACGCAAATTAAACAGTTCTTTGGCAGTTTTCGGCCGTAAATTTGCGTGTGCTTGTTATTTCAGATGGTAACGTACCCCACGAAAGAGAGGACCTCGAGCATGAACTCCGCCACCCCGACGCCGCGCGCGAAGTCGTACAGCTTGCAGAGTGCGCGCATCGTTGACAGTGTTGTACTGAAGAACTTCCAAGACCACTCGCTGCCGGCGTTGTAAAGACGTTCCAGGGGCGGGATGTTCAGCCAGGCTTGTGTAGCAAATGAAAAGATGAGGACATGGGGACATGGCGGGATTTGGACATAGCAGTGGCGGCCTCTGTTGATATGCAACGGCGGCGCTATTGAGGGGCCGTTCTTTTTGCCCGAGCTTGGGATCCTGAGGAAGAGGGCTACGTGCGCATGCGATGGATAGCTGCATTCTGCGCTGTTCGCGTTGGAGGCGTGAGGGAGAAGGGACATAGGTGCTATGCTTGATGCGTTCTGAGACACTGGTGGACGTATTATTGTGATGATTGAGAGATGGCACGTACTGGCAGGAGACCTGAGCCTGCATGACCCGACAAAACCAAACGGCCATCGATGATGCGGGATTGATCATTGCACACTTCAACACAGTGGATTTGGCAATAGCTTTTCGTTACCTATGCAGTATCTTTTCTTTTTCGTTCCTGCAGATTCAGATTTCCAGGGTCGTTTAAGGACAAACACGCGAGATGCCACAAACAGATAGGCAGCTTTTACAAACAGTCAATTCCCAGGAAAACTATGAAATACTAGTAGGTGCCTTGCACCACCGGGTCGACGCAAAACATGCCACATCACAATTACAAACACGCTACCACTCCTCCAGACTGTCAATACCAGAGTCTGTGCTTTTCACCACCCCGCCGCCAACATCACACTGGTGCCACATCAGCATTCCAGACACAATCTATCGTCCTCGGACTCCAACTCATTCTTGAACTCCTCCTTGTCATCCTTCTTCTCTTTCTCTTCCTTTTTCTCCTGCTCTTCCTTATTCTCCTTCGCAGCCGCCCCACGATACACCTCAAATGCACACAACTCATCGTGCATCAACACATCAGTCCCCCACCCATCCGCGGCGAGTAGCGCCCGACACAAGCCCTTCTCGTGATCTAGCGCCACGCGATACCTCTTCCAGTGGCGCGCCACATGTTCCACGAGTATCCCATAGACGGCATCGTGCCGCCCCGCGTCCACGCTGATCTTCCGGAACTCCTTCAGCACCTCGACCACCCCTCCCCCGTCGATCCCGTCAAACTCCAGCTCTTCATCGAACCCAGCAGCCTGCAGGTAAAACAGCACCTCGACCATAAAATCCGACACCCCCACCCCGCGCGCCACGTCGTACAGTTTGCACAACGCGCGCATGGTTGAAAGGTTCATGGCGCTGTAGGTGGGAGAGAGGGTCGAGGTGCGCAGGAAGTGGAAGAGCTCGTGGATGTGCGCGGGATCGACGTGGCCGTGCAGGCCGAGGACGTTGACCATTCCCGATTTGAGGACCTCGGAGAAGAGAGGGCAGGAGGCGCGGAGTCTGGGTAGAAGGTCGGGGGGGATGCCGAGCGTTTCGCCGTTGCCGAAGACCATGTAAAAGCTGTGGAGATTTGTTAGCGGTGGGATGGAGGAGGTGGAGGGGGGGAACTTACTCTAGCTTGGGGTTCTTGGCGAGGGGCGCAGGCTGCACGTCCGGCTGGCGGCGCGCGACGAAGTCCTGCACTGGTGTTTGCAGGACTTCCGGCTGGGGCAATGGTGGCGGGGCCGCAACTGACACTTTCTGCCGCTTTGGCATCGCCGGTGCTGCGTCGCTGACGCGCTTCTTGGACTTGGCCGACCCCGAGACAGAGCCAGAGACGGAGGCGGGAGACTTCTGGGAGTCGGCGAGGACGCTTGTGCGCTTGCGGGTGCTGGGGCGGGTGTTGGAGGTTGGGGAGGTCGGGATCTTGAGGCGGCGGCCGGAGAGGGTTGAGGGGTCGGCGGGGGTTGCAGGGTTGGAGGCCGGTGGGAGGTTTGGCCTCAGGGTCTCGAGGGGCGAGGGACCAGAGGACTTTTGCTGGAGAAGCGGGGAGGGTTGCAGAGAGGTGGGGGTAGACTTGACCATCGTTTTGTTATTGTAGAAGACTTGCTGAAGAATCGGGTCGTCGTAGATGGTCAGCGGTGTGATGTCTAAGTCTCGGTTTTCAGGGCGTAAAAGACGTACAGTTATAAGCATTCACGAGAGGCCGCCGAGCTATGCTTGGCTTTCACAGGCTCGCTGTGCCAAGCGGAGAAGTTGGGCTCGGTGGGCACGATTCACGAACTCTGTGATGTTGGACCTGCTTGGCCAGGACACACAAGCTCGAGTGAGGCCGTGTGAGCGCCGCCTAGCGTTGCTTGGTGTTTCCGCCAAGAAGAGGTGGTACTTAGTCTTGATTCCCGCGGTAGGATTTGGATACAGCTGCTGTGAAATTGAAGGGGGAATTCAATGGATTTTGTATAGTACCGGAGTGACAGCAGAGGTGTATAATTTCAGTCTGCTTGTGTTTGATCAACGTTCTGAATATATAGTGTGGCATAGTAGGCGAGAAACGTGTTTGAGGAACGATGGAGTATGTTCAAGTCGATGAGGTGATGAACAGTGAGATGGTGCGAGCAGGCAGGACGCTGTTATGTGCAACGTGTAGTAGAGTGTTGTTCAAACTCCCATTTTGTTTGGATTGGACAGAGCCATGGCAGAGCGTTGAGACATCAACGCCACTTTAGAACCTTACGAGATGGCGTGAGGCTTTGTAGACCGACTTTCTGAAGCTTCCCGTTAGATATAGATAGCAGAATCTCTCTAGCGGCGGATCGTGACGCTGGCAATCTATTGTTTCTTGCAGTTTATGTGTGATGTGAGTGAACAACGAAAAGGTGACGGATAGCGGGGGAGCTTGGTGCTAATAACGTGTTGGAAATGAACGATGGAAACTTCTGCTCAAGAAGAAGAGAGAGGTGATGGACAGGAAGATGATGCGAGCAAGCGAGGTGAAATTAAATAGGACTCAGGAGTCTTAAAAGTTAAAATCGAGTGATCTACAGTGCACATGTGGCTGTCGAGGTTGTTCATGTTACGTCATCGGTTATGGTCTGCCATGAGTGTGTTCATCAAAACAATTATCGGAAGTTTTCCTAATTTTTCAATTCTACTCAATGTCTGATAAACGGGTTGGCCAAATGCGCATCGCCAAGGCAGCGGTTGCGAAAGTTTTAATTGGAGAATGGTGGTACATTTCTTTCACATCGCAGTACATTTTTATGACTGCAGAATCGAAGCAAAGAACTTTCTTCCATGATCCCAAACCGAAAATTCAATTCATAGCGCCATAATTACACGTCTTCGCACACCTAATCCTTCTTCTCTTCCTTCTCCTCCTCCTTCTTTTCCTCTTTCTCCTCCTTCTCTTCCTTCTCCTTCTTCTCCTTCTTCTCCTTCTTGCCCTCCTTGTTCTTCACCGCACCAGTCAGCACAAGCACACTTCTGCACACGGGGGAAACACCAACCTTCTTCTTCTGCTTCTTCAGCTTCTTCTTCGTCTTGTCCAACTTCTTCTTCAGCTCCTTGTTCTTCTTCTTCAGCTTCGCGGCCTTCACAACACGCCTCTGGTGGTTGCTCAAAAACTTGATCGCCTTCGCGAAGTCCTCTTCCAGGTCGCTCTCATCGAAGCTGTCCGAGTCGCTGCTGCTTGAGCTGCTGCTGCTGCTAGAGGAGGACGACGAAGAGGAAGACGAAGAGGAGGAGGATGAAGAATCCGACCCGGAACCGTCCTTCTTCGCCTTCTTCTTGTCCTTCTTCTTGTCCTTCTTCTTCTCCTTCTTGTCGTCGTCGTCGTCGTCGTCTTCGGAGTTGTGCGCAGACTTGTCCTTCTTGACCTTCTTGACCTTCTTCTTCTTATCCTTCTTCTTCTTGTCCTTCTTGTCCTTCTTCTTATCCTTCTCGGTATCCGCCTCCGCGCCCTGATCTTTCACATCAACCTCAGGCACCTCCTTCACGGCCTCCGCATAGCTCGGCGCATCGCCTTCCGGGGCTGCTACTTTTGTTTCTTCGGTTGTCGACATGGCTGCTCGTTGCTCTCTCTCTCTCTCTCTCTCCTCCACCGGGAATTGGGCGCTTTTAAAAGCTCGCGACGCGTGGCGGCCAGCGCACCTCTCCCCGCAATCGTGCGCAGGCAGAAGGGTGGGGTGCGATGCGCTGTGATGCGCTGTGGCGGCGCCGGCGTGTCGGGCTGCAGATTGGATTGGCCGAGACCGGGGCCGGCCTTGGCGTCGTGCCGTCGTGCGGGGTTGGGCCTGCAGCGCCCTCTACGTACGAATACACCACAACCACACCCGGTGACGCAATGGCGGTGGTGGTTATTCGTAAAGACGGTTTGAAGTTGATGGAAATTGATTGGGATACCGATGTCGTGTGGTTTCATCATGGCGATTTGAAACTCCGGCCCACTTGATGTCCGGACGTACTCTACAGCTCTAGCTCGGGGTGCTCACAGCACACGGCATTGGCCACCAGCGCTGCAGCTGGATCGTCACATCGTCACATCGTCTCTAGCTCAAGTTCTCTGCGAGTTCCCCGCAGATCGTGGTTAACCGGCACCTCCCGTTCCACAGCCCTTGATCGAATCGAATTGCCACATCATGCCGCCGGACGTCACTGATTGCGAAACTCAATCCCGGTTGCTGAGCTTGCGAGAAGCTTATTCGGGCCCAGGCGATCTGGCAGGCTTCTGGGATCCTGGTTAGTGGAAGCTTGCCTCGGGGGGATTACGTATGTGAAACGAAGCTGTGCAGTACGAGTATGTAGAGTACACCTATTTCTATCGAGACTGCATGGAAGACTTGGTCTAGAGCTCGACAGAAATAGGTGCTCTGGAGCAAGAGCCACACATGCAGCAGTGCATACAGTGTTCGGTTTTGGGGGACAAAGGTGCATGCCATCGTGCACGGTTTTCATCAGCAGCTACAAGAATGGCAGCATCTAGACAATTGAACGATGTAGAACGAGATAAACTGATCAAAACGATGGAGATGAAGATGGAAAGTGATGGATTGTTGATGAAATGTAGCCGGCCACTGTGAGAATCAAGAGAACTAAGTGTATTACGTAAACATGGCCAACTATGTACTTTCAACAAAAGATGGCAGTATTCACTCGAGAGCGAAGATTACAGGATGTTACAGCAGGTTCCATAGACTCACTTCCACTTATATCCACAGACACCAACTTTAACTCAAAGCTCTACGTTAAACACCTGCCACCGTCACAGCGGCATTCAGAATGCTGTCGACAGTGTATATTGACCGGAGACTCTATATCGTCGAACACGCATCAGATCGAAGGACTTTCCAGCACTGGTAAGCACTTGAATATGTCAAACACCAGATCGAAGCGGTTTTAAGTACACCCAAGTTTGGTTTGCTCCTGAAACACAGATTCGACATACCGATAGAATGAAGGATAATAGTAGAGATCCTGGTGCTGATAACTCGTTCGAGATCTTTATTGTACGGTTCGGTTAAGTCAGAAACACGGACGCGAGGAGACCTGATCCCAAATGACAAACCCGAGTGACCTCTAGTGCAGAATCTCCACCGCTCACAGTATCGATTCCACTGCTCACAAATCTCGCGACCATACTCGCACCCTCAACCTCCAGCCTAAAAACGTCACCACCTTCAACACTGCATAATATTTACCCCCCTAACCACCTCCGATGTCGTGCACAACTCTCCAAACCTCACACTCCACCAACTCTGCCGCGCCAACATGTCATGATGTACCGCATCCGCAGAATTAACCAGCGCACGTAGCAAGATCCGTAGGTCCCTTAAGTTGCAGCGTTATTTCATCAATAGCCCACCGTCGAGGAGTTTCAGGGCCGACGCCTGGTTGTCTACACTTTGCACATTCGATCAACCATGGCCGCGACTGGCCGGCGCGCCGGGGTACGTATGGAAGATTGCTTGATGACTTGAAGGTTCTTCGGCGGCGGCGCTGTGTGTGACTGAGTTGCGAGCACGGCCGCGATGGGCAGCTGGGCCACACTGCACAATAGGATGACGCTGGACGGAAGACTGGAGATTACATGAGCATCTAGTTCGCGTCCAAGTTCGAGGCCCCTGGGTTGAGTGGTGTCGATTGGATGTATTCAGTTTTTATAGAGTGTCTGGCTATACATCAGCTAGAAAACAGAGTTGTAAGTACATAGAAAGTACGGAGGTAGTAGAGAAATCACTAAGTAAGCACGTAGACGAAGGTTTTCAACAAACCCCAAGGAATGAGGTATGGTAGATAAAAGTCGGGGCACGAGTAAACTTAGTTGTTATTGATATAGCCACTATAAAGTTTTCAACGTGATGAACAGTAAGTAGTAGACCAAAATCCACCTCTATAAACTGGTGCGTAAAAACCCATGCATAAACTCCATATAACCATCCTGTCCAAGATAAAATCATCTGTCCCGGTTTAATTCCTAGGTCTCCTATACCACCTCCCACTGCTACGGGCAGATAGCACGCTGGGCTCCGAGTTTCCCTCCCATTCGCCTCCCGAGTATCCGAAGCATCCGAAACATGTGACGATATAAACCCACGAGACGCAACAGAACCCCTTGCGTCCGCATTTCCGGCGTTTGGGTGGTGGCGGCGACATACTGATCATGCTGTCCTGTGTTTGGAGGTTTGGCTTTTCGAATGGCGCAGAGGCATCGGCCATTGTGTGAGTTGTGGTTGCCATTTGGGACGGGACGGGTCGGATCGATCGGGTCAAGGCTGGAACGAGGTGTTGTTTGTTGGAATGTTGCTGAGATGAGTTGGGGGACTGCTCAAGACACTTGAGTAGCTGTGTTTATTTCAATGGGACACCTTAGAACATTCGAGGGTCTTCGAAAAACAGAATTCAATTGAGGTGAAGGCTGCCGAGCGAAGTGGGCTGAAGCCGAGTGAGAGAATCAGCGGCCAAGTCGGGAACAATTTACGTAATCTTGAAGTAGGTAAAAAAGCGAGTGATTGTAAATGACAAAGTGAACTTACATTAAAAGCCGCTTTCCGCTTGCTTCCAGCTTCTACACCTTCTTTCTTCTGAAACCCTCCTTCTTCTCACAATCATCTTTCACTCTACCTGCCTCGTTTCTATAACTTCGTATTTTAATCTTTACAGAGGCCTGGAGATTAAGGCTGACATTGTCACGATCTCTTGAATGTTCGAAACAACAGCCTCTCAAATGCACTTGATTGATTCTTAGAGCTACAATCCATCTTGGGTTCTCTCTCAGAGATGTACAGACAGCTTGTCCGTCAGGTTGTGAGTGCGTTTCGTATAGAAATATTGGATTGTTCTCTTTCAACAAGCTAGGTATAAACGCTCTTGGATCTTCCTATAATACAACCGCTAATTCCCACAGCAAACCTCCGATAAAGATAGTCAAACACACACCCCAACTCCAAACACCAGCAACCAAAAAGACAATATGCCGCTCCGTGCCATCTAAAAACACACATGTGGTTTCCTCAACCGCTCCGAAAGCACCTGCATGAAACTTCCTATCTCCGCCGTAACTACTCTCCGTTAGTATAATCCAGGAACAGACAGGACAGATTCCACTTACTTCCCCACACCCAAGTATCGGCCAACAAATCCCCCCAAAGCGCTGCAAGTGCCGGTGTCAGCGGTCCACCTCCCCTAGGTAGTTCAATGTCTGCTTCCTCCAGCAGCGTGCCCACCATCTCATACACCGCCGTCTCTTCGACATCCCACGGCACACATGCGCGCTCGCCCTCCAGCGTATGCATCCAGCGCAGCAAGAACAGAATGCAGTCCATGCCTGCCAGCGCATGCTCCACACTCCAACTCAAGGCTGCCGTCTTACGCACCACGATGGTTCCCGCGCGTATTGGCATCTGGAGGCACTCCATTGCCTTCTCTGCCGCCACTGTGACTTCCATAGATCGCACAATTCCAGATAACACATATGTCGTCATAGCCAGCACATCCACGGTCCCCGTCTCAGGCTGCAGAATCATGCGCGGCGTTGCAAACTGCCGGATATACGCTTGCCGTAGCAGCCCCGCAGCGTTGAACCACAGCGCACTCTCAGTCTCGCCGGTATTGTCCTTGTGTGTGTAGGTGATGCATTGCTGCAGCTTCCCGAGGAGCCCGGTCTTTGACGGTGGTGCGTGCGGCGGCGTGTAGCTGTGCAAGAGGCGCACACTCGCGTGGTAGTGCGCGATGTGCCACTGACTGCAGAGGAGCCCGTGGATGAGAAGGATGGCGCCGAAGGCTGATGGTTTGTTCGGGAGCGGCGGCGTGTTGGGATTGGAGGGGCCGAATAGGGTTGTCAAGGCGTCGTTGAAGCGGGGCTGCAGCGGCAGTGAAAGTGGCGATGGTGGCGAGGTCAATTCCCACGTCGCCTCTGAGTGTGGGAGTGGAAGTTGGATACCGGCGCTTTCGATAGCCGGTGCTAAGTTGAAGGTTATGGAAATGAGCGACTGGAGGAGGTATATGCCGTAACACAGACGCTTGAGGCCTTCTGTTTGCACCCACTTCTCCACAGTCTGCTCACTATTGTGATGGTCATCTAGGATGTCTTGTCCGATTACCTCGGCCTGGGCAGCTCGGAAGTACTAAAATCCATCACTATCAGCCACCGTTCTTCGTCATCAACCAATATAGGAGTAGGAGTACTTACAGCGGCAAACCACCCTACCTCTGAAATCGCCTCAACCACCAACTCCTTCTCACTGCTGAAAATCGCAAAGAACCCTAGCAAAAGTCTACTGCCCACGAGCCATCCCTTCTCCGGCACCCCCGCCCTGCGCCACCGGACCTCCTCAACCGCCAAAAACCGCTTTGTCCACTCATACAAATACCGAGCTCTCCGCTTCTCAAGACAATACTGTGCGCCAATGCAACACACCGCAAGAACTAGGCACGGCCGCTCCGTACCCAGCGAGAAAGTCGGCGGGTGTAAGATCGGGATGTGTCTGTGAGGCCTGTTGAAGTAACTTTCGATGTAGCGCTGTAGTGTCGTGCCAGGCGGTAGTCGGAATCCCGCCAGTAGGTCAGGAGGAAGTGATGTGCCAAGCGACTGAAGAAGCCTCGTGCGCGCGGCCTCGAGGTCTGCCGATACTTCGGCGGCGGTAGACTCCCGGCGCTCGCGATGGACGGTAGGCGGCTGTTCGGTGAAGACTTCGCCAAGGAGGGAAGACATGCTTCCAGGGCTTTCGACCACCGTGCCAGCGCCGGTTATCATATTCATCTCTTCTACATGGCTGTTGAAGATATCCTCGTAATTGGGCGTCGCACCCACCCCCATGCCCGTGTCCTCTGCCGGCAGGAAACTCAGCACATCGAGATCTGGGTCGATCACGTCGAACTCCATTTGGGCCTGTCCGGCAGGCTCGGGGTGGGCCGCAATCCTACCGTGGCGAGACACATGTTCCGACGAATCCGAGCATGGTGGTGTCAACGGTGTGGCAGCATTCTCGGAAAGCGATACGAGCGACTCTCGGCGAAACATGCCCTCCATTCCCGGTGTAGGCGAAGTTTCTTCCTGCTTTGTCGATGCTGGCCCAAAAAGATCCACCTCGCTCCCCTTCGCCGAGCTCACCGAATCTTTTCTCCTCTTTGCCGGGTGGGGTTCGATATTCTGGTCACTATGCACAGTCCGTTCATGTCTAACCACCAAGTCCTTTCTCGAAAAATGGCAATGGCATATCCGACATCCATACGGTTTCTCTAATGTATCTAATCCAGTCCTCCCATCAGCCCAGCACTCCCGATATAAAAGGGAGACCTACGAGATCGTTCATGTCGCACACAATGCTCGCTCCTTCGAAACGTTGTCGCGCAGTGGCGACATTGATATGATCTCTTCTCCTTTCCAGAGCCCACTCTAGCGACACCGTTTTTGGAGGTCGAATTCGACGGCGAGAGCGTAAGAATGTGTTGGTGCTGAAACCCCGCTGGTTGCGCGTTGTCTGCTGGCATAATGCTGATTTGTTCGATTTGTTCGATCTCGTCTATCTGGCCACTGTGTTCGATCGAAGCGAAATCTGATCTGGTTCGCTATGGGGTGATTCGTACAGCAGCGTCAATTCCAATACTCGGTGTTTCGACAAAATCTGGGGTAAAATCGCCTGATCCCACAACACACAGCGAACGTTCGGTATATAGCAGGGCGTGCTCACCCCCCATTCCATGCCGCGGAACAAGAGGGGTCCGCTGGCTAAGATTTTAATTTTTTTGCAGGGACTAGGGTCAGGGACAACGCGGGGTGCCAATGCGCTAGACGGGGCTATACAGCACTAGCCGTATGCAGCTGGCCCGGATGGAGGGAAGCACGTGGCGATACTGCTCGGAGCTGGAGGACGGGGGGCTAGGTGGGGCACACTACGATAAACCCAGAATTCCTGTAGGGAGAGCCGGGCGACGATTGGATAGGGCGGAACGGTGGCCGAATGCTGAGGTGAGTATGAGTAATCCGAACCCAGGATTGGGCACTCGAATCCGGAAAGATTCAAGAAGACATCCTCAAACTGTACTCGTATTGTACGGCGTAAGCAGACTCCCTGCACGGGAGATCAGATTTGAGACACTGCATCCTGTTCTCCGGGGATAAGATGGGGACGTATGACATGCTTATTTTTGCAATTTTGCGGGGCATCCATAGCCTAAGTATACGTGGTCCAGTTCCAGTGGAAGCCGTGGCGCACGCCGCCTTTTCAGCATCAACACCTCTTTGTGCCACCGTGTTTTCTAGCTGCTGGGCGGGCTCATCTCCACTTTGGCCTTTTCCCCTGTCTATCTCCCATAGTCTTGACGTCCGTCGTTATGGTCTGTACTACATATGGCCTCATCGTACGACCACCAGCTTGTATCCGCAGGCTAGGTGGCGAGCCTGGCACCGGTGCAGCGTGGCAGCTCAATGGGATGCACCATGTCGCCACCTCTGGATGCACCATGTCGCCACCTCTGGATCGTGACTTCGCCGATGCTCGCAAAGCTAGCTGGCTGGACAGGAAACCGCCGGGCTAGAAGCTCACCTCCAAGCTTTCGCAACGTCTCCGCGCAGTTTTTTTTCGTGTTGAGCTGCTGCATGTGGCTAAATCTACGCCTATAACAGCAACAGGGGCGTGGGGTTGGGTGGGTCCCAAGGCGTCGGTACCTATTCTGGGGCCGTATCACAGGTTCCCCATAGTTTCTGGACGAGCTAGGCCTGAGTTTGGCTTGAGGATGACGGTGTAGCTGGAAAGGGGTATACCTAGCGAGAATTATGGGAACCGGGCTCAGTCGCTCAGCGCTGGCAAGCGGTGTCGCGATGGGTGTCGCCGACGGCCGTGGCGGGCTGGGGGGTGGGCGGGCGAAAATTTATCGTTTATCAACCATCGCCCTCTACTAGAAGTGTTGTGTAGGACAACCTAACTCCCTTGACAAAATGAGCAGCCAGTATCAGAGTGCTACATTTACCCGATAAATATGCCACTATGGAGACGTGCTTTCGCAAAATTTCGCAGAAAAAATCCCAGCTTCAATTTCTCCGTTTTCCGCAACACAATAGCGAACTTCATGCATCCATTTACCATGAAAAATACGCGAATTAAACTACGCTATCAGCCATGTTTATTCTACTAATCGACTATATATCGTATTGTACAAATTAAACTTACAAAATAGATTTAACACACCGGCCCGATGGCGTTTCCCGACTTCTTGCTCAATCTCTCGTTACTACCACACCAAGTTCACCTAAACACCATTTTCTGCTACATACATTTCGGGGTTCGGGATAGTTCAAGATACTACCCCCAACATGATTGGATCCGGAATAGCTTTAAACATTAAGGGTTGATGCATGGGTTTTCGAAACCTGGGGTTAACTTCTAGGGATCGTGTGGTATAAGGTTAATTGGAAGTTTGATTCCCCAAGTTCCCTGTTCTGCATGCTGCTTTTACTGAGAAGAAATAAATGATATGCGCGTTTGTCCTATCATTCATGTCAATGGATTGTACTATTAACGTTGCTAGTAGAGTCCCACGGCCCGATGTTACGGATGCTAAAGATATGTTCCAGCCGATTGGTCAACTGGACCGCGAGCTTAGTCTCTCGGCTGGCCGGTATGTTAACAAGCGTCCGGTACATAGCTGCATGCCGGCGCAAAGACATACCATTTTCTCTACTAGCAACTTTAATAGGACAAATAAATGACGTGAATACAGGGTGCCATACCACCGGAGATCATCATGGGTGACAACTTCATCATCTCGATTCCCGAACGCGATTGCATGCACGTCTCAATATCACCTACCTTAAAACACTAGGTAGTATAACAATCAAGATCTTCAGTCGTCGCCTGAGTCATGAATGCACTATGCTAGCTTCTATGGATCTTTTGGAACCTCAACACCATGAGCCAGGATCATCGCCAAAATTCACGGGGTCACCATGCGTAAAATGGATGGTTAAGGTCTGTATCGGGCTTAAACTTGTGCGGTACTGTCCAATTGCCACATCGGCCAGTCGAGCACCGAATGTGTACTTCATGCCGTATCGGCCGGAACATATATTTCCCTTAGTTGCGCAGTATGTCATCCTGCATCTACAGATCCCGAATCCACCAGCCGTCTGTGGCGAAGTGTCTCCTCCCCTGTGGCACCTCCCTCGCATTCCTTAACCGCACCTTACCGCCCGACGTCCTGCATATCTCCACCCCGTCGGCCAGCGCACAGAGGACCCACAATCGCGGCGGCCCGGAATAACCTAACCCGAACGGTGCTTGCGGCCACGGCTACACGGCCTGCATCTCCAACCGCAATAAGCCTGTTTCCCGGCGGCCATGCGGGCCATGCTGGATCATCACCAAACCACGGTACCGGCCCCCGAACTATCCGTAATCTACGCACTACGGCTCTCTGGCCGATGGAAAGACGTTTTCCCTATCACACTTCGGGATCTGAAGATATATCCGGCGGCCGAAGCAGGTCTACGGAGCGGAGCATAGGCGTGCCGGTGATCAGCAGCGCAGCTGGCAATCCCTGCACGCCGGCCGCGAAAGATATCGGGCCCGTTGCCGCGTCGCACACTTCACCGCAACCCACGATTTCAACGACCTCATCGTTTACAACAAAATCCACAATGTTATGTAGGTTCTATACAAACAGGAACCCCGGCATTTTCTTGTGCACCCGCGCCTGGTGCCTGCGGTGCCTGCGGTGGCTCAAATCTCGCTTCAGAAACCGTGAAACGTACCCCCCCGGAATGAGGCCGGCGATTACGAAGGTTCTAATCCTGACTGACGTCGGCTGGGTATCAGACGAAATCTTGCTTGAGATATAAAAATTCTTCACCTGTGAAACCAAGAACTTGAATGTGAGGCCTGTATTATGATGTATCAATGTTTTCCTCGACTGGTTCCATGCAGTCTGCACCTATGCAGCAATATACATCGGGCGGGCCGTGCAGCGGATGCGACGGGTCTGCAGCTTCCTTGGAACCCTCGACCATGCACAGTGGTACCTACCTACCTACCACAAACTCTCCTGCCGCGGCCGCACACCCGTGCCGGCGCCTAGCCTGCGTTATCGCCGGTATTTCCAACTTCGATTGTCCGTATAAATTTTCCATCTCTATCTGGTGTTTGTCAATCCATCGTAGCTGCCACACTGGCCTGGTAGGGTTTTGTTGAGGCACTTGGCGGCCCGCCGTTTGCTGGGTTGTTGAATTGTAGGGCTGCTAGGGCGTGGGGGTGGGGGTGCCCCGACTGCTTACTCATCCATCACGTCTCCAAGCCAACATAGATATTTACCAGAATAAGTCTCCAATTACCTTAAGTACTGTACCGCTGCTTGATATATGATGTCAAGATACTTTGATCAACTCAATCCCACGACGTGTCAATGTATATAGCAAATGATAGATGCACACTGAAATCGAAAAATAGAAGGTGAGCTGGGAAGTACAGCCAGAGTTGATATTGATGGTCGATACATGGATCTTTCAGAATGGGGATCAAAGCAGTCCCCGTTGACATGATTTAAGCCTATCACCACCTGAATATTTCCATCGTAATCCTACCGTAATCATAATCCGTCACTCGCTCCGGCTATCCGCGCCCATCGCCTCACATCAAAAAGCAAAGCAACTCCAAGTAGGTTCCACGCAGACATTTTACACGCCCTTAGGTCACACGACCGGACAGCAACGGCTGGTTAATAAACAGGTCTGACAGTTGCAAGCTGCATATGCAGGCCAGTGAGGTTACCTCGCGCGACCGGCGCGGCCCTCCGCATGCGGGAATGAGGATGTGGATGTCTCGATCGGTGGGTGTAGATATAGGCTGCAAAGTGAGCATGTTGTATATAGATATCCACCGAGAATCGTCCCCAAGCTGCGTGAGTGAATTCAGAAGTCGTTCAGCACAGGCGCCGACGGAGTACAGAGCGATCACCGGAACTCACACCCAGTTGCCAGCTCGCACAGTATCAACACCTGTGTATCTTTGAGCAACAGGCTACGGATACTTAACAACCTACAAACAAGCCAAAGGTCTCGAAAAGAATGTGGCAGGTCTGGCGGCAGCATCCTGAACTGAACCGTCGAGTCATTCAAAGCGGAAATGGTGGCCCCCGACTAACGATCGTTGTATAATACTGTGTACAGGAAGAGGAAAAGAAGAGAGACATCAGGGCAATATTGAGATTCTAGTAGACAAAGCCTACATGAACAAAACCGAGTGATAGAAAGAGCAGAATGAGCATTCGACGGGTGCCAGGCGGGGCTGATGCGGTTCGTGAACTGGCTGACCACACAGATCGTGTCCACCAGCTTCAATCGATCAAACGTATATAGCCCGGGCCACAAAAACATTCGGCCGCTGGGCACGACACAACGAATTAGTTGACAGCCCTACCGAGTGATTTTGAGTGCAGATGAGAGATTGAGGGCTGTGCTAGGCTGAAATACAGCCCACGGCCATGGGCTTGGAGCGGTATCCAATATCCCTATATCACCAATGTTGCACCCCTACTGCTCATCCACATCTTCTCGAGCATACTCGCACCGCAGAACAGCATCACTTCAAACGCCGCACCATAGAAGACGCACCCGAAAACATCCCAAACAACCCGAATATCCCAAATGTCTCAATCTTCTCAACCTCCGAAGAGTCCCACCATACTCGAAATATGCCGCGCCGAGCAATTCCCTAACACTGCTTCCCTTCTGTGTAACTTGACAGCAGCGGTAGATATGGCCTACCGTCATTACCATGCATATGAAGACCCATTTCCCAACGGCCCACAGGTCAGCCAGATCGCGCCACCAGTTCATAAATGGACCACCGACCAGACTTTCACCGAGCTGAAGAAATTCTCCGACTGGTTGCTCCAGATTTTTACGAATAAAAATGGCCGCGCTGTTTCAGCTCCGTACATAAGGATGCTCGTAGACGCACACTGTTTATTGCAGGTTCTGGAGAAGGGCGGGGAGACGCGCCATGTGAAGGTGCGCGACTACAATGATATGTTGGGTCAGGACCTGGCAGCACTAAATGGGAGATGAGTGATTGGGAGGTGAGATACAGTGTATCTGGTGCTGGGTGCTGTTAATTTTTGGGGCGCGTGCACGTATTAATCCATTTTTTTGGCTTGTGTTCAAGAGGACAATGCAGAGGTGGGATGTTGTACTCTCAACTTCACCAACTACTATGCGTGATACCGGCCTGTGTTTAGATTTGAGTAGGAAAAATAATAAACCGTCTGCTGGTAAATGCTAAGCGTCGCTAGATGTTTGATAAAATACTTCTATTTTTCTCGTGCCCAGCTAGCTAGACTTGTATTTACCTGTCAACTGCAGCTTCCAGATGTTGGTTGGGATTATTCGGTTCGAAGGCTTGGCACAATGACATAACTGAAGGATAATTAGATCAGTTTTACAAGAAAAACGATCATCACGGTTGAGACTTTTGTTGAAGATAGTTAAGATGTACTTAGTATTTTGTTTCTGTATAATATAGGTTAGGTTTCATGTGTCTCATACTTTTATACCTGCTCTTAATATCCCGTCGTTCATTTGTCGGAATCTTGAATTTTGCACACTGTATCACTCGGGGTTAGTGCGGGGTCTCCTGGCATCTCTTCGCCCTTATTCTGCTCTTCTCTTTCTCTTTCCATACACTTCATCTTACAATAGAAAACGATTTGATCATCTCCAACCATCATAATCTTTTCATCAGAGTCTTTCGTTCATGTCACAAACTTCAACTGCATGATCCTCTTCATCACCGTCCGCTAGTTTTCACCTTGTTTTGCCCCAGCTCTTCGCGTTCAATAGATGAGCCGATCAAACAACTACAATCTTGCCACCGCACCGTACACAGTTCCAGGGCCAATCACAGGGGAGAGTACACAATAGGGCAATTACTGGGTGAGAACCCTTTGGAAAGATGGCCACTGCCCTGCAAGGTAGACCTTCCAGAATCCAACCGAGACAATCATGCATGACTTTCTATCCTCCGCCTAAATCGTAGAAGCATCTTCCCAGCACGTTAGTCGCCTTACGATGTAACTAATTTGCGATAATAGGCACTTTTCTTCAAATCATCCGGCTGTCTCCTCTTAATCCTGCAATCACTCTCCGCAATGCACGCTCGTCACCATCGCCCCATCTCAACAAGAGACCACCACCACCACCTCTTTTAAAACGCAGAGACTACATAACTACGCCGCAAAATTGCTATTCAGGGCTATTCAACTAACAGGGATTTACAATCCGCTTTGGTAATGTGGTTTTACTATGTGAAGGGTTTATTCTCAGCTCTGTCGTCATAGTTATATCCCGAATACCCAGATTGCTTGGATACTCCGGTCTCGTCCTACTCTGGTCTAATTCTACTCTACATTACATAGGGAAAAATCAATACTATCCGCGGCTCCCGTTTCCACCGGGTGTACTCTGCATCAAAGCGATAACTTTCTAACGGGCCGTCGCGCCTGACCGGCTCTATCCGAGGGCAAGCTAGTTTTAACGCAACCGAGGGATGCTTTAATTTACACGACTGGGAAGCGCATCTACAGCCTCACTCAGACATAATCCGAAAACATGGGGTCTCAGGCACAATTTATGCTTGTGTAGGCTACATCCGATTAACTTGCTGAAGTGGTCATCTTGCGGCTACGACGATCGCTTTTCCAGTTACACAAGGTTTCTAGAAACCCCACTCCACACCGACGAACCGACTTTTTTTCGAAACTGTCCGTTTCAACACCCAAGAACTTGAAAACCTTTATATTCCTATTATTTCTGAGTGAGGCTGTAACACATGCCTGCGAGTATTTACCAGCACGAATAAATGTTGTAGGGCAATTCCTAAAACCTGTACAATCAACAGTCCAAGGGACTTTTGCATAGCTTTGGCGTCATAGGTAAATTTTTTTCAATACTCGTCCCGCAAATTTGACTGACGGGGTATCAATGGACTAGGGCAAAGCGTGTGGCTGTGGTTACATGATGCAGATAGCCGAAGGTGCCGTGGGAAGTTTCAGGTAAATTGACGTGTAGAACCATGTCAGTTTTTCAACAACTGACGACGTTAGCGATGAGCGCCAACTGTGGAATTAATCAGTTGGTTGAAAGGGAAAACACAAGGGCAGAACGAAAAACTTCTGGATGGAATTCCTTTGCATAATGTGTCGACGGATCCAGAGGTCCGAACTATTAATTTGCTTACTATTATGCGAAAAATAATACTTTTGATTAGTTGGTGAGTCGTCACACCAAAAACCTTTAAAACCTGAATCCTAACTGATTTGCATGGATGTAACCAATTAGATGGTTGTCAACTGCGCATGTTAAAATCCCAGTCCTAACTATGGTACTGCACCACCGGCGCCTACAGAACTAGTTGTTATCCCACCTGCATAAATCTACCCGCATCTACTAAAATTAGACTTTAAGCTCGGGGGGCGACACCTTGATCTAGTTAAGATCATAGTTGGTAGGACGATCGGTACAACGCTTGAGGCCGGTGAAGGCGCAGGCCATAATTGTGAAACAGCTACTGCTCTGTCGTGCTCACACTTCTTTTAGCTCGCAAACCCCTATGTTGACATACTAAACTGACCAGTGCGTCCCTCTATCGAATTTGAATCCATCGTTCCATATACACATCATGGCCGACGAACCACTGGCATCAAAACCGCGCTCCCCCAGATTACCGCCGCAGCCGATATTCGATCCGACGCCGCCAGAATGCGTAGAGAGCTACAGCGACCTCGAAGTCGCCAAAGGCGCGATACGATCAAGCTCAATGGAGGGTCTTCAACTGCGGACGGTCTATATTGACAATGCTACCCCTACATCACCAGAGCGACGATTTCTGGGAATAATCCTCCGCCCATGGATGCTTGTCGTGCTGGCTACAGCAGTCGTGAGTCTGCTCACGATGTCGATAATTCTCGGCGTGATGCTCTCGCGCAACCAAGCAGCAAACTCTGGAACGGCAGCGAATACGGGATCCACCGAAACGTCCACCATCACACCAAGCTCTACCAACTCCACCGCCGACGCCGACGATTTCGGGGCCCTCACAGCCGTGTGGAGTCCTGCATACAACGCAACCGCCATCTTCACCCCCTCCGCCAACACCGTCACCCTG
This sequence comes from Geopyxis carbonaria, assembly GCA_024516215.1. Taxonomy (NCBI): domain Eukaryota; kingdom Fungi; phylum Ascomycota; class Pezizomycetes; order Pezizales; family Tarzettaceae; genus Geopyxis; species Geopyxis carbonaria. The sequence continues at coordinate 69,061 of JAJJXG010000052.1, read as the reverse complement.
TTCCGCCGCGCCGCCCAACTCCTCCGCCGTGCTGATGACGAACTGCACGCTCGCCATCCCCAAGCAATCCTGCATAACCACACAGCTGCGACTGAAGTACGCCCACCCGTCCACGCCTCTCGCCGCAGTCGGCACGCCCTCCAACAGCACCCTCCTCTACCTCTCCGCCTCCCACGACCAGATCCTCGCGCACACCCCCGCCACCGGCCGCACGCGCACCATCGCCTCCTCCCTCGACCTCCACGCCCTCACCTCGCTCTCCGCCTCCTCCGCCGACACCGGCCAGTCGTTCTTCATCTACTACCAAGCCTCCAACACGTCGCTGCACGAACTCTCCCACCACGGCGAGTCCACCGGGCGCACCCTCCCCGACGCGGCCCCCGGCTCGCCGCTCTCCGCCACCGCCTGGCCCATCCCCACCGGCGGCCACGGCTTCCGCATCTACTCCCTCAACGCCGCCGGCTGCCTCGTGGACACAGGCCGCAACGACCGCACGGCCTTCAGCGACATGGCCGCCGTCGAGCGCTGCTTCGCCACCCCCCGCGCGGCCCTCGCGTGCACCGGCTGGCACATGCGCGGCCGTACACAGTTCGAGATGCGCTGCTACGCCGCCGCGCGCGACGGCCGCGTGCAGCTGCTCGCGTTCCGCGGCGGCGAGAATAAGTGGCGCCCTGGGGCGACGGAGCCGGAGCGCACGCTCGCCGACAGTCCGTACCTCGCCCACGGCGCGCGCACGCCGCTGGTCGCCGCGGAGTGGTGGCTGACGGATATCACCGAGGGGAACCGCACCGGCGCGCGGGTGGCGTTTGAGGCCAAAGGCGTGCCCGAGCGCTTGCAGGTGCTGGGGTACTTGAGTGAGACGGCGAGCTCGAATAGTGAGCGGAACTATAGGAAGTTGGTGGACGTGGACGTGGAGTTGAAGTAGCGGGTCTGGGACGCGGAGAGGGGGATGGGACGGAGGTGCTGATGGGATGCCCTGTGCGAGGTCTGCAGGGACCGGACCGCGGGGATGCTTTGGGGTCTGGAGCGGGGGATTTGTAAATATGCTGTATAGAGCGCAGGGTTGTGGTTAAAAAGCGCGATAGATATGGAACCCTTGGATGGCTGGAGTTGGAAACCGCGGCAATGGACGGAGATTTCAATAATGGTTTAGTGGGTGGGTTCATTGGTGGTTTTGTGTAAACTATAGACTATTGGTATATAACTATGGTTAGTCTAGATGGGCGTGTTTGGACAAGAAGTTGTGCAAGAATCCACCGTGGCGAATACCAGCCGATTGACCACCAGGTTACACGAGGCCCTGTTTTGTGTAGTTAATACTAGCCTCACTGAAGCGTATCTGACCAAGTATCTACCCCCGCGTTTGTTGCTCGTTGAATCGACGACGCTCTGGCGATGTATCTGCCCTTGGATGAACACTTGTTTTTCAACATCTAATACAATCCATGTGCTCTTTCTCTCCCGTAATGTCCAGCAACGTTTCTCTTCTTTTGCCTTGGCCGGGTGGTAAAAATTGTCGTATAGGTTTACGCCTGCGGGTTCCATATTGTTGTCGTCATCTTCAGAGGGGTGGGAAGTCGGCCACCAACGAACATCGTATACCGCTCGCCCCTGCCCCTTTCCCCACCAGGCGCGACACCGCGTCAACCTCGCGAATGTCACGTATCTGTGCAGCATCTGAGGCCGGCAATTTCATGTCCTTAGTTTGTCGTGAATCAAGTGAACCTTGCGAGTGCCAACCAATATTTGCTATTGCTAATCGCTCAACAAAGACGCCATTTTCTCAACGTCCCCCGAAGTCCACATCTCCAAAACCACAGAATCCCCCGCCATGCAACCCAACCCTACATCACTCCCTGCATCAATCCACCGCATTCAAATCCACCCCCTGCTTCACGGCCTCCACCACCACTACCGGGGCTGCCTGCGCCGTCACCTTCTCCACCACCACTACCGGTGCTGCCTGCGCCGCCACCGTCTCCACCACCACCACCGGGGCCGCCCGCGCCGCCGGCGCCGGCGCCGGCGCCTCCACCCACACCGGCACCCCGCCCACACACCCCACATCGACCAAAAACGCCAGCGTCATCACGGCCGCGGCCTCGCCGCGCCACAGCACCTCCAGCGCCCGGTCCACGAGCATCCACTCCCCCGGCGGCAACCGGCCCGCCGTATACTGGTTCTCGCACAGGCTCTTGTAGTCCTCGAACACCGCGTTGAGCTTGAGGCGCGACCAGTGCGCGGTGCTGATGTTGGGGGGGGTGCGCTGGGTTTCTGGGAGCGCGGCGAGGGCGGCGGTGGTGGGGTTGGTGGGTGAGGCGGTGGTGAAGAGGGTGGTGAGGTGGCGGTGGTAGCGGGTTATGAGGATTTGCAGCAGGGCGCAGTGCTCGCGCGGGGGGTGGGAGTAGGGGGAGAGGCGGGGAGGGGGCTCCCAGCCTGTTGGGAGGGAGGGGCGGGGGGACGGCGGGGGGGGCGTGGGCGTGGGGGAGGGGGTGGGGTTGTACATGCTGCTGCTGTGGGCGGTGGTGACGGTCGCGTTGGTGGCGGTGACGATGGGGTGAATGGGGTTATATACAGAACAGGAGGACAAAGAAGAGATCTAGGTCGACGGACGGCACGTGATGGATGGGAACAAAGGAGTGATGACAAAGCGGATGCACCTGGGAACAGACACTTTTGGGTGCTGGTAGGAAGTTGACGGGAAGAGTCGGCTCTCTGTGGCTCAACGAGACCGTTGCGTAGAATTGGGTGTGAATTCTGGTTTGGGGATCGCAATTTGGCCGATATTCTGTTTCGAACCAGCGCTCGAGATGTTCCTTTCTTGCCACCTGAGCGGTAGCTTTTCTTATTAGACTTCGATATTAATTTGTTATCTGCGGAAGGATCTTTTCCACTGCTACCTTCTAAAACTTCCACTCGGGGCATTCCTGCGATCGCTGGCATCTGTGTGCTACACACAATATCACTCGGTGATGTAGCTCAAACTGCATGATCATGACAATGATAACTGAGGTTAACTTTTGTAATACCTGTTGAACGTATAACTGTGCTCAATGGCTTAAGTGTGTGAAGTGAACAGGAATTGAAGACAAGAGCAGAACAAGAGCAGAAATAAGGGAGAAAGCCGCACATGACCAAAACCCGAACCATCGATCGTTAATGCAGGATTTCACACTTCAACAATACCTCTTAACCACAGAATGACTCCACTCTATAAAAGTTAATCATCACCACGGCTACCACGGTTACCAACGCTTTATAAACTTATTCCGAGACTCCGTCGCGAGAAATTTTAATTTTTGAATTAACTCACGGCATTCAGGTAAAAGCAGTTTACCAAGCTGTAATTTCACGGTATAATTTCAGACGGGCAACTTAATATATACCGAACAGATGACAGGTCAGTGTGGTCTGCTGTAATATCTCCGAGACCACTAGTTCGTCCGTACCGCTGTGGCGTGGCTCCACATACTTTATTTGTTCCCCTGTTCCCTGTCGATGTCTTCCTGCATCTAGATCTCACAACCACCACGAACATTATTTATCTACGTCAAAAACACCATGCAGCTAAGCAGATACTGAAGGGACATGTGGCCATGTATATATTCTGCTCAATACCATCAGAAGCTGCATCATGGTAGGCCGTTCAGTCACTATTCAGCCCCCACCAGCGGCCCGAGAGCGACAGGCTACGCATAAATTCATCGCCCCTGAGCCTACGTAGTGGCGGCCGTTTCATGAAAACAACGGCACGGAAACGCTCTCCCGCGATGGGCTCGTGCGTGCAGAAACAGCATATATACCCTCCACCCCTATCCTCCATGTCTCTTTCTCGCTGTCAAACTTGTCGTTCATTCTATTCACTCTTTTCAATTACCCGTTCAATTCTATTTACTCCGGCTGTGCCGTTCAAATACATTTCGCTCCTTCCCCAACCACTCTCCCACAGCATTTCAACATTCAAGATGCACGCCACCACCGCCATCCTCGCCCTCGCCGGCCTCGCATCCACCACCCTCGCCGCCCCAGCGCCCCTCAACCCCGCCACGCACACCCTCCTCCCCCGCTCCTCCCTCACCGGCACCGCAACCTACTACGGCGGCAACATCTCCGGCGGCACCTGCTCCTTCACCACCCTCACCCTGCCCTCGTCCATCTACGGAACCGCCCTCTCGGATAGCAACTGGGCCTCCGCCGGCCTCTGCGGCGCCTGTCTCCGCGTCTCCTACAACTCACAATCCATCACCGCGATGGTCGTCGACCAGTGTCCCGGGTGCGGCGCAAACGCGCTCGACCTCTTCCCCGCCGCGTTTAGCGCGCTGGCGGAGCCGACGCTCGGCCACGTGCAGGTCGCGTGGGAGGTGGTGGACTGCGAGGCGATGGAGGGGAGGAAGTTGAAGCTTGTGAATAAGAGTGGCACGAGCAGGTATTGGTTTAGCATGCAGGTGGTGAATGCGGTGAGGCCGGTGGTGAGTTTGGAGGTTAGTACGGATGGGGGGAAGACGTGGGGGAAGACTACGAGGCAGGAGTATAATTACTTTGAGAATTCGTCGGGTTTCGGCGCGGATACGGTGGATGTGAGGGTTACGGATACGGCGGGGAATAAGGTGGTTGTGAAGGGGGTTAGTGTTGCGAGTGGGAGCAGTGTGGAGGCGGCGAGCAATTTTGCGTAGGGTTTTAGTTGTTGGAGGATTGGAAGGTTGAAGCGTGGAGAGACATTTATACTACTTACCTACTTGATCATTGTTTATCTGGGAACTATTCCATGCGCCTCTCTGTACCGAGCGAGTGATAGAAGTGTCCGTGAATTCCTAGGCAGTATACAATTGTTTTGCTTCCAGACGTTATCCTTGAGAGCTGCGGTCACAAAAGAGCACCGACCCCACCTCGGACTACACAGTGAACAAGCTAAATAAATCTCCAGCACCTATTTATTCCGTCCAGGCTTGCTCCTTGAGCCTACATGAACCAGCTTGACGGTTTCAAGTTTCCCCGCCATGCGCACGAGTGAGGTTCCAGCGGCATCAACTCTACCCGACAATTAAAAGGCGCAGAATCGACAGAAAATCGATTTCTTACAGAATTGCAGAAGTCGTTGGCTAAAACGAGCCATGAAAGAACCGAACCACATGCGAGTGAGTGAGGAGTTGTGACACGCCTCCGGTCCGGAATGTCCCTTGCCGACAGCTATCGCGCTCGTGGTCGTCCCTGTCCTCCGCAGCGACTTGATGAGCATGTGATGTAGATACTCAATTGTGATAGTGTGTGGGAGTTGGTCTGGCGCCGATGAGGCGTAACTCGCAGTCGTGGAGTTGAACGGGCGGCCGTGGACGGTCAGGGACTTGTGGAATTGATTCTGCGTCTTGGAGGTGGTGGAAGGAAAGGGAGGACCGATAGAGCGCGGTTTTTACGCTGTGATTGCCACCGTCATTTCAAAAGGAAAGTGCTGAAAGATCGCACTCGCTCTACATTGTTGTGCGAATAGAACGTAACTGTGTTCGACGCCAGTGGTCTCGTAAAGCACGGATCAATGTAAAACTGTGATGTGTAAGTGAATAAGAGAGCAAGTTCGACTCTGAAGTAAGCGGCGTTTGAGCTCCGGCTAGTGACTAAGGATTCACGCCAACCAACTTTACACTAGTTAGAACTCGCTCGTGAACGTATTATCACTCGGTTGTGACATTCACCATGACCTAGCTGGTCATCTATTTCAGCTCTGTTCTACAGTCTCTGCTGCCTTTCCTCTACCATTCACTGGGTCCCTTCTTTCAATACAATCATCTGATTCAGTGGACTTGATCATCCAACAACTGCTACCGGAAGTTATCGATTCTTTGTGGTTTGCCCACTTCTTTTAAAGAGGTCTTGGCTCTGGTCGCCTGGTTGGGAAGGGCGATGGCGCAGCCAGTCCCAGTAGCGATCTCTTTCAAGTCTATCCTTTACTGGCGGTGATAGCTCGGGTGGTATGCCCCCTCAAGAGGTCCAGGTTACTCCCACTGAATGTCTACAGCTGCAACGAATCACTACTTTCGGAGACCTTTGTACTGTATATGTGGAACATGGCCTGGATTACAGCGGCCCTAAATCAACACCGTGCAGTCGTGAGGCGTATGCCAAGGGATGCTCTCTAAGATGCATGACGACTGGGGTCATCGATGATCATCACGGCACAGGAGGCTTGCTAGATGCTGCTACAGGCTACGCGGGTTTAGTAGGCGATTACTAATGATAGATTGCATGCGCAGGGTACTAGGCACGCCGCTGGACTGCGCGTGTGAGGATGGACACAGCATCTGCCATCCTAGGAGTACGGCGCAGTAATCATCACCAGGCAATCAATTCCCACTCTGCAGAACAGCTGCCGCAGAAATACGGGTATCATTATTCACATTACTCTCAGCATCGTTACCTAACTAGGATACACCTTCCCCCACACCTCCTTCTGGGCGTCGGTATGTCCCCACCGCTGGCTCTCATTCGCCCACTCCACCTGGTCGCGGAAATACACGGTATCCAGACTGCACTCGCCACACTTCGCCGTCACCTCGTGCTCCAAGAACGTGCGGAAGCACTTCAGCACCGTCTCCATCGGCGTGCGATGTTCCTTCGGCCACGCATCGACGAGCCCGGGCGGCGCCAGCCCGGTGGGCACAAACGCGGGCAACACCGCATTCACGCTAATCCCGTCGTTGCGCATCAACATCCCGCCCGCCGCCCGCGTCAGCCCGACCAGCGCGTGCTTCGCCGCCGTGTACTGCGGTACGCCCTCGAGCGCGTACAGCCCCGCGTCAGAGGCCGTGAACACGACGCACCCGCCGCGCAGCGGCGCGGGGTTGTGGCGCATGTAGTGCGTCGCCAGCCGCAGCCCGTAGATGGGCGCCACGAGGTCGACGTCGAGGGTGATGAGGTTCGGCTTTAGCGGGGTGTCGGGCGCGTCGGCGGATGCTGTTGGGCCGTACAGGCTGTCTTTGTCGTCGATGCCCGCGTTGGCGGCGAGGAAGTCGATGCGGCCCCAGGTGGCGAATACTTTGGCAAAGACGGCGGCCTGGGGATGTTAGCGGGGGGATACGGAGAGAGTGGGGAGGGGGGTGGAGACGCACCTGCTCGTCCCAGGATGCTACGTTGCAGTGCTGGTACATTACGCGGTCGGCGGGGGAGAGCGAGGCGGCCACGGACGGGCCGGCGCGCGCGAGGTCGACGAGGCACACGCGCCAGTTGTTGGTCGCGAGGATGTCTTTCGCCAGCTCCAGGCCGATTCCGGAGGCGCCGCCGGTGATGATCGCGACCCTCTCGGGGACGTGTGCTGCTGCCATTTCTGTGTTGTGGCGGGGGTGCTGGTTTAGGGCTCTGCTATGTACGGCTCGGCTAAGTTACGTCCGAGGGGATATCGATGTTGCTGGTGCGTCGGATGAGCTGCTGGATGTCCGTCGGAAGCTGTGCCTGATCGATCGTACGATGCCCTAGATGAAGCTGGAAGAACACTTTGCAAGTTCGCGGCGAGCGAGCGAATTGTTAAGCAGCGCAGGGGGACGGCGGCCCTTAAACGTTACAAAGCCGTGACAAGCGAGTGGATCCGGCCAGCTCCCCGGCAGGCGACCCGGCAAGCGGGGGCGGGGGGGATGTGGGGTACCGCGCCGCGCGCCCTGATTGGTGCGATTGCGCGCCCAGCCGCTGTCAGCCCTCGGTCAGCGCTGCTTAGCAAGAGATGAGTGACCCGGCCCCACTGCGCGCCGGATATCACGGACGGATGAGATGAGGAGCGCGGGTGCGAGGGAGCGAGTATAAGAAGGACGGAGGGCGAGGAGGACGTGCAGGTGATACACATGAAGAAACTCGTCGGCTCGTTGTTTTCATCGTATTCTTCTAACAGTTCTGCTCCTTCTTCGCCGGTTGCTACGTCATCGCAAGCTCCCCCAGCTACAGCTCAAGCTTCAACAGCTACGCACCTCTCCACTACCAATACCACCACAGACACAATCGCAATGGCCACCGAAGACTACCAGAACATCTTCCACTGGGCCGAGACGCAGAAAGACGGCACCATCCCGTCGTTCAAAACGCGCAAAAACGACCCCTACAAAGTACGCCCTCTGCCCTGTCCCCCCCTCTCCCCTCTCTCCGTGTCTCACCGCTGACCCTTATTTCCACAGTACCAATGCGGCTTCGGCAACACGTGAGCTCAACCTCATTATGCCCTGAATGACACTTAACATGTCCCAGATTCGAGTCCGAGGCCGTCCCCGGCACGATCCCGCACGGCCAGAACAACCCGCGCAACGTCCGCTTCGGCCTGTACGCGGAGCAGATGACGGCGAGCGCTTTCGTCGCGCCGCGGAGCCATAACAAGAATGCGTACCTGTACCGCATCCGGCCAGCCGTCGCGCACCAGGGTTTCGTCCGTCGTCCCCTCCCCCAGCTGCCACCCCGCACTCACTAACACCCCCGCCGCAGAAACCATTCACGGAGCCCATCAATACCGAGTCCAACTTCCTCCCAATGAACCCGAAAGTGCACCTGTCCGCCACCCAGCTCGCCTGGCACCCCTTCGACCTCCCCACAAAACCCACCGACTTCCTGCAGGGCCTGCACACACTCGCCGGCTCCGGCGAGCCCACCCTCCGCGAAGGCCTCGCAACCCACATCTACGCCGCCAACACCTCCATGACGCGCCGCGCGTTCTGCAACTCCGACGGCGACTTCCTCATCGTCCCCCAGCTCGGGGCCCTCGACATCCAAACCGAGTTCGGCCCGCTCTACGTCCAGCCCGGCGAGATCTGCATCCTGCAGCGCGGCATGCGCTGGCGCGTCGCCCTCCCCGACGGGCCCTCGCGCGGCTACATCCTCGAGATCTGGGGCTCCAACTTCGAGCTCCCCTCCCTCGGGCCACTCGGGGCCAACGGCCTCGCCAACGCCCGCGACTTCCTCGCCCCCGTCGCCGCCTACGACGCGCCCACCTCGGCGTCCTACCGCGCCGACTGGGAGGTCGTGTACAAGCTCGGCGGGCGCTACTTCGCCTCCCAGCAGCGCCACAGCCCGTTCGACGTCGTCGCCTGGCACGGCAACTACGTCCCGTACAAATACGACCTGACCAAGTTCGTCAACGTCGGCAGCATCAGCGTCGACCACATCGACCCGAGCATCTTCTGCGTGCTCACGGCGCCGTCGCGCGACCCCGCCGCACCCCTCGCCGACTTCCTCATCTTCTCCCCCCGCTGGGACGTCGCGTCGCACACCTACCGCCCGCCGTACTACCACCGCAACGTGGCGTCCGAGCTGATGGGCCTCGTCTACGGCGGCTACGGCGGGAGGTCCGACGCGTTCCAGCCCGGCGGCGCGAGCTATGAGTGCGGCATGGTCCCGCACGGCGTCGCGTACCCCGAGTTCAAGGAGGCCACGGCGACGCAGCCGCCGTAGATGCGCATCAGCGAGGGCGCGGTGGCGTTCATGTTTGAGAGCGCGCGCATGTTTACGGTCACCGAGTGGGCGCTGAATGGGTGTGGGAAGGTGCATGAGCATGATCCGGGCATGTGGGATGATTTGGTGGATAATTTTGTGACGCATACCGAGGAGGTGGAGAAGATTTTGGCGGCGGAGAAGAAGTAGGGGGGACATGGGGGGCGGGCTTTGTATATATCCGGCGGTCGTTTTGTTCTGTTTTGTTTCGCAGCGAGGGTGCGGGTGCGGCGATATCTGTTGCTTTGCTTTGCGTGCTTTGGTTGGTTTGGTTTGGTATAATTCATGCGCTTTTCGTAAAGAAATCAAGGAAATTTTCCATTGTGAAAAACTAATCCACCGATGGGCCCCATCAATATTGCGAATGCGAATCCTTCATAATGGCGCTGCTACCACAATTTCGAGTCCCCATATAATAGTTAGAGACGCATGCTGTGACAGTAGAAAACATCGATTCTGAGACCGGCGGTGGCCGTCGAGATTCATGAAGCAAGCCGGCTTTGGTTTATATGTGAACTAACCAACCTGACAGCGTGTTCATGCGACATATAGTAAACAGAAGAACCGGTGCCGCATGCAGGGTGGATTGGAAGTAACGTCGAAGAACATGGGCACTTCTGCTCCGTCTGTCACTCGGTTCGGACTTTTATGAGCACGGCATGTTTCCGGTCTCATTTTTCTGCTTTCTTGCTCGCGTCATCGCATCTTGCCCTCATCCTTCTCCTCATCCTGCTCCTCATCCTGCTCCCATCGTCCATTGCGCATCCTCCGTTCAACAGACTCTTTACTCTCCCTCCAACGCCGGCCCAACGTCTTGGGAGCTGCTACACGGTGAAGCTCAGGGAGATCTGCAGCATCGATACTATAGGTGGGCTTTGGGCTCGTCGGCGAGGTTTGAGGTTCATCGCTCTTGTTCGCTTCGCGTACACACAGCCTTACGACAAACACAATCGTAGGTTTATCTACAACACGAATGTCTTAGTAATTGCTACAAACTACTCGTACCGGCTGAAAAGCACCAAGTGATGGCCAATCGCCACGGGAGCGAGGACTCTGTTGCGGCAACAGTACTGGCTCGACATGAGACAATCTAAGACTGGGTTCTTAGACCATCGGTTAACTCAACTAGTCCACAGTTAGTACGACATCTCCAAATCACTTGTAAAGACGGTTCAGCTAACCATTGATCCAGCTCTTGAGGAATCCCGACAGCTCGGTTCCGTCGGTTCAATCTTCGTGGCTCTGGCTCGTTGCCTGAGACGTCCTATTAGCTCGACATGGGACAACGAAGGACGGGATTCCACACCTACAAGTTTTAAGACAGTCTGTCCACGTTCGGTACGAGATCTAAAAATAAATTTTTGGTGTTGAAAAAGCTCGGCTAACTATTGATCCAGCTCTGTATTTTAGACGGTATTACAGCTGTCATCAACTGCCACTACTAGGGCTCTATGCTTCCCTCTATATGCACTGTTTTATAACCTTAGGATCTCCGCCAGCACCCCCGGTACCCTCTGCATGATTACTGTCAGCGAACACTTGGGATAACAAGTGCAATAACGGGCGCTAATAAGATTTTATTTGGTCTGCAAGCAGTAAACATTAAATAACGGTTACTGGGTAGTGATTGTTTACCGGTGTTTCGGTTCTTAGCTTATATGATCAGTTCTTAAGGTGTTGGCAGTACGAACTTCGTCTTTGGATGTTGGTTACAGGCAGCTGACTGGTAGGATACAGGGGTTGGGTAGAAGTTACATTATGCTTTTTGTCGCTCGCGAATTCAAGATATTTCTGGCTCGCAACAAGAAAATACTTCAATTGTAGCAACAACCTTGACAGAACCCCTACGAAAAGCTCAGAAAATTTGCAGCTAATGGATCTATTCTCTGCGGATGCGAATTATAACTAAATATTATCTGGCGGTTATGATGTAGCGAGCTCAGCCAATCTTTTCGTAGGTCTCTGTAAGACCCCTCAGCTAGCGATGCGGAATGCACAGGAGCTAACTAAAATTTGCATAGCTTTCGAGGGGCGTGCATATCAGGAACTATTATTACTACAGTACACTTAGCGACCAATCCAATCGTTGTCACCCGCATGCACGCGCCGCCGCGCTGCGCTCCAACGCTAGTCGAAACAGCCTCCAACCTTCGGTGACATATACCAGCCGCTTCCCCCGTTATGCGTTATATAGGAAACCGCACACCCGTCCCCACCCAAGCCGCAATGCGCCGTCCCAACTCCTGTGCCTCCATGATCACCCTTCGTGTTTCTTCCTTTTCCCAGTGTTTTCAACGATGAGCGATGACGACATAGGGATTGCGCCGCCAGTCGACATAGAGAATGCGCCGCCAGTCGACATAGAGAATGCGCCGCCAGTCGACATAGAGAATACGTCGCCGGTCCTGAATGTCGACCCACTGTCCCGCCTCAGCGCGCAGCTGCCCGAAAATGTGTGCTACCTCGAAAGCGCAGGAATCGAGTGCGTACCGGCCAGCGACCCGGAGCACGTCCCCGACAGCACCCTGGAATACGACCCGGCGCCGCCATTGCCGCCGCCGCCGGTAGATCCGGCATCATGGATGGTGGAGGTGTCGGGGACAAAAGTCCACAGAGACTGGCGATGGCAACTCTCGCGTCGGAAGAACTTACTAGCAATTGGCGTGCTCGCTGTGCTAGTCGTCGCCGCGCTGATCATAGCGATATACTTCGGCGTGCGTGCGAAAAATAATGCAGACCGAGGATCCTCATCTAGCCCTGCAACCCCGACCGCCACGGCTACCCCGACAAACGAACCTCTCCCTGGGCTCACAACGTCCTTCAACAACTACATGCGCAGCATGGCCTACTTCCACCGTGCCATCAACACCACCAAGATAACTTGGCGCACCTGCTACTCCGACCTCTCGGCAAAATCCTTCACATCCGGCTGCACCGCTGCCACCGCCCTACAAAACCTGACTGACGTCGCGCCCACCACGCCGCTCACCGCCATCGACAACAGCGCAAACCAAGCGGTGTTCTACTTTACCCCCAGCGGCGTGCTCCGCGGCACCGACCTCGTCACCAATGAAACATATACCGTTGCCCCCGCTGCCCGCCTCCACCCTGCCACAACTCTCGCGAGCTACACCGACCCCAACGGCCTCACTTTCTGGCTGTACTACCAGGCGCACGACGGGTTCCTCCGCAAGCTGCAGGTACCGGACTTCGGCAAGCCGGCAACGTCGACAGTCCTCACGGCGATCGGCAGCGTGCCCGCTGGCGCCCACATTGCGCCAATCCCCGGCGCGCTGGTAATGCTAGTCGCGGCGCAGGGCAAATTCCACCTCGCGGTGCACGACATGGAGTTAAACCGCACTATCGCACTACGGCCGGAGAAGACCTACAACAGCGGCGCGTTGGCGGTGACGTGCATGCAGCCGCTGCCGGAGATCCACTGCTATGTTGCGGGGGAACAACCTGGCAGCGACGAGAGCGTTGTGCACTATTGGTTCAGCTTCGGCGCGTGGGGTACGTCCGAGGCAGTGAATATCGAGACGCTTCGTGGAAGCGGCGTGGTGCTGCAGGACCGCCGCGCACCGCTGGGGAGTGTCGCGTGGCTCGAGGATGACTCTAAAGACACCGAGAAGCATTTAGTGTATTGGCCGCAGGGCGAGCGCGACGGGATTGTGCGCGATTTGATCGACAGTCAGAAGTTCTTTAACGGCACGAGGCTGGGTAATGTGGTGGATGTTAATGTGAAGACGAAGCAGTGAGGTGGACATGAGAGGAGCGGTGTTTTACATATTGTTTCGCGCGACGAGACACTGATGATGCGTAATATCTGATAATAGGCAGAAGCGATACCTGTTGACATGGAGTTTGCGCCACACCGAGTGGCGGGGAATGGCGGCGGCCGCACGGGACAGGATGGGACGGGATAGAACGGGACGTGGCCGATTGGATGGTATCTGCTTTGCCTTAGACGAACGACGGAATAGATCCGTTTCAGCGCAGTGGCATCGAGTGAGACGGCACGCCTCGAATCCACCACAATTTGCGCCTTGGAGCACGCTGCGTCACGCATACCGAATTTCAGCGTGGTGTTTTGGGAGCCAAACAAAGCGGTGTTTTTGCTTGTGTGGGCATAGGCCAGTGCCGTGGGAACGAGAATTTCTGGAAGCATTAACGGCTATGGGGAGGAAATCATATTTGAAAATCGGGGAGGTTCGAGGCTGCGGGAATGAATGCCGAAAATATCAGGGTGCTCACGGCACTAGAGAAGATAATAGACTGGGTAGGGGAGATGGAAGCGTGATGAGGTGTGAGAGGTGTGCCCTTAGCTGGCCATGCTAGATCCATAGCGATACCGCGTATCTTCGACGGCGCGCGTATATTCGACGGCCAACTTGCGTCCGGGAAGTCCAGCCCGCTTATGACACTGCCGCTGTACATACTGGACGACATCTGTAAATATTTAGACCGGATTTAGACAATACAATATACAAATAGAAGCAACATATTCCCGTAAGAGTTCTGCAGACTCACCGGATTTGCAAATGTCCAGCTGTTGTTAGACAACGCCTGACTACGTGAATCAAGGCCGTCGTGCGTGTGGGTGGCGCGTCGGCAGAGCAGCCCGACTATGGTAGGGACAGCGGCAGCAGAGGACGGGAGTGTTGAAGATACATTGTCCGCACCACTAATCACGCGGTCTACAAATGCTTCAAAGTCAAAAAGTTTGTGGTTTAGTCATGTTTGTCTTTACGCGTCTCTATCTTTTAAATTTTTCGTCTAATCTTCCTTCTGTATAGTGACACACACACTTACAATACAAATTTTAAATCTCCTCTTACCTGTGCTCAGTTCACTCAACCTCCAACAGCGAGCGAGGACGGCGGCGGCGGCGGCGGCGGCGGCGGTGGTGGTGCACGAGGGCGAGGCGAGCGGCAGGCGCACCAGGGACAGCAGAGTTCGAGGGTGGGGAAGACGCTGGGGCAGAAAGTATGCTGGGATTTGGGGTCAAAGGATATAGGGGGATGAGGGAGGGGGATGAAGGAGCGTCGGGGGGCGGGGGCTTTGAGGTCGTGGATGAGAGTGCGTGGGGCGGGGGCGGGAGCGGGGTTCAGGGAGGGATGCCCGGACAGTCACGCGACTCACGCCGACGCTAGTGCAGCGGGAAGTGGTCCACTACCGAGATCCACGAGTCGACACGCAGTGGAGATGGCCGGTGTGGTTTGATGCACAGTCGATGTCAAATATCACTGCTTTATCTGGTTTCGGCAGACGGGGACGCAGACGGGACGGGAAGGGCCGATGGGGGAGCGGGCCAGAGCGGGGTACTAGTGGAAAGTAGTGGGACTTCGCGGGCGGACATGGAGCGGGGATCATGGTCGAAAGATAGGTGTTTCTCTCTGTGGCTCTGGTGACTGCCTATGGATCTCTTATTGACACAGTAACAATCAATGTTGGGGTTTGAGGATGTTATATGCAGGTGACCTTTGAACAGAGGATTGTTTGTGCTGTGGAAATGAGGATCTTTTGGTGACACATACACTTAAAACACGCAACATGGTACGAGTAAATGACTGGTCCTCTAGGCATGACTTATGATTCGTCGTGGACGCTTCTGTTGACACGGGCCACGTGCCCTGGATTACTGGGCGAGCGGTACACAGAGCATCACTCGGTTTATGGTGAAAAGGGCAGTGGATTTACAAGATAATGGCAACTGGATTTAGAGAAGAGGGGTAGTGGATTCAGATGTCAGAGATTCCGACTCTTGGCACGAGCTTAAATAGAGAGGAAACGTCCGTAACTTTGTTTCTGTTCTTTCTCAACTACACAATGGACTCATCGCCTTTGTTCTGCACGAGCTTTCTCCTTCTCGGTATCTTCCTATACGCTCATCACAATGAAAAAGATTATACCATCTCAAGCAATAACTACGATGCCACAACGACATCTCGCTCACGCACCGGACTGATCTCCCTGCTAGCCGGCCTCGCGCCATCCTCAGACGCAACCTCGCCCTTGGCCTCCTTCCCGCTTGCCTCCTCGCGATCCTCCGCCATATGCCAGCACACCTTCAGCACCTCATAAATTGTGAACGAAAAGCTCGACACCCCGACGACCAGCGGAATAATCTGTCCCGCGTCCTTGACGGCGCCCACCTTTTGGATGCGGTTCTGGTACACAGCGGTCTCGATATACGCCACACTGAAGCTCATAATTGCGCCAAAGAAGCTCGCAACCCCGAGCCTCACGCTCCAATGGTGGTCCTTCAACCGCGGCCGTTCCGCTGCCTTGTTCTTCTGCTTCGGCATCCGCAGCCATGCAAATAAGACTATGGATAGCAGCGCTACGAGCGCCAGCAGCGCATATGATGCATACAGGAGGCCGGCGTACGGCTGCTCCATGTAGCGCGTGCCCAGCAGCTTGGGACGGCAGCAGGGGCATTGTTCGGCTGCGTCGGGCCCGCGCGAGAATTGCCAGCCCACGATGCCCAGCAGAAAGCCCGTCGCGATGATCCACGAGATGTCGCCGATGGTCTCGAGGTGCTTTTTGAGCCAGGCGAGCGGGCCGCGGGCGTGCACGGGAGGCGTGGTCGCTGCCGGGGGTGGGGCCTTGGCGTCGGACTTGGCGCGGTACAGCAGCACGAACTCCACCAGCTCCATCGGGACCATCATCAGCGTCATCATCAGCAGCATGGCGACGATGTACACCTCGTGGGCGAACACCGCATGGCGTATGACGAGATATGCGATGCTCACGGCGATGCTGAAGATGCAGTTTGTCACCAGCAGCGGCGGGAACGTCTCGGGGTGGAACAGGAACGTGAGCACCGTCGAGCCCCATTGAAGATACAGGCCGATGCGGATACCGAGGCCGTACACGTCGTTGACGCCGTCGATCAAGCAGGTCTCCGACTGCTGGGGGAAAAACGCGCAGTTCGGCGCGGCGGCGTTGTAGATCCAGCCGAGCAGGTGAGTGCAGTTGTTGTCGTTCATGTCGCCGAGGATGTTGGACGGGTTGCCGAACGCGGCGGCCATGGAGGCGTTGGTGCTGGCCATGGCTGGGGCAGTATGGTGAGGGGAGCGGCGAGGGCAGGACGAGTGGGGTACGACTCAAATATCAATGCTCTACCTCGATGTGCGTTGTAAAAGCACACTCGGATCTATTGGCCCTCGCAGCGCCGCGATATACAACTTTTTTCTGCGTCGACTCTGCTCATCTGCATGTCTCAGACCTGCATGTCCATACACAGGCGAGCGTTTTTTCACCACCACATATCCTCGCTTCTCACACGTCCAATCTGCAGCACATAATTCTTCATCCGGTTGGCTGAAGACTAGTGGCATAGGGCAATAGCATCCGTTCGCTCTACGCCAACGCAGCGGGGCCTTGCCTTCTTATCAACCGCCTCCCACCTCCCACCGACGCTTCCACCACACCACACCATGCGCTCGCTCCTCCTCGTGCTCGTGCTTGTGTTTGTCCACGCTGCGGCCGGCCTCGTCGCGCGCGGCGGGTATCTTCACGGCGGCAGCTACAACTCTACGACGACGACGGAGTGCACGACTTCCACGTTGCCTGCACCACCGCCGGTCCACTACAACAAAACGATCTCGCCCGTGTCCGTGTCCGTAGCCCGCTACAGCCAACCGGTCTATCAAAAACAGAGCCCGCCTAAGTCGTCGTCGACAGACTGCACGACCTCGACTGTGCCGCCGGTCTCCACGACGACAAAAACAAAGGAATATCACCCCCCGCCGGTCTACTACTCGAGCTTCAAAAACGTGACCGTCGAGAAGTCATACACCGCTCTAACCACTGTGCGAGAGCCGACGACGAGGGTGGAGTACCGCAACACGACGACGACGCAGAAGTACTCGTACAAGTACGTCCATACCCCACCACCGGCGACGCAGTTTCACAACACGACGCGGACATATATCCACGTCCCACCACCGGCGACCAGATATCGCAACACGACGCACACGTACCTCCACGTACCTCCGCCGGCGACGCATTACCGCAACACGACGTACACCCCCGCGCCAGTGTACATCCCGGGGAAGTGTGCGCGAGTCACGATTTTCGCGACGGAGACGGTGCTGGGCTATGCGACTGTCACGGTCGTGAGCAGGGAGCGGGCGTATGGCGTGAATACTGTAACTGTGACGCGCGGGGTGACCGGGTATTGGACGGACACGGTGACGACAACGGTGAGCGCGACGGTGAGCAAGACGGTGACGGTGGTTGTGTCGAGGGTTGGCACGGAGACGGCGAGGCTCTATGGGACTGTGACGGAGGCGGAGGCGGACACGGATACAGTGACCGATACGGTGACCGATACTGTCTCTGGCACAGTGACGAGGACCGATAGAAAGACCGCGACAGACACAGCGACGGATACGGCGACGGATACGGCGACGGATACGGTCACCGATACAGCGACGGCGACAGACACAGTCACTGATACCAAGACCGACACAGAGAAAAATACAGCGACGGATACTGTGACCGGTACAGTAACCGACAAAGCTACAGCCACCGTCACAGAATCTGGCACCGTGACTGATACAGTTACTGGCACCCTGACGCGGACGGCAACGGATACCGAGACCGCAACAGACACAGCGACCGATACTGAGACCGATACAGTAACTGACACGGCGACGGATACGGTCACCAATAACATTTCTGGCACTGTGACGCTGACGGATACGGCGACTGCGACAGATTCCGTGACAGCCACAGCCACAGTTACGGAATCGACAGCGAATACCGGCACAGTGACTGATACCATCTCTGGCACGCTGACCCGGACGGCGACGGACACAGCAACCGAGACCGCCACAGCCACAGTGACCGATACTCAGACCGATACTCAGACCGATACTCAGACCGATACTCAGACCGATACTCAGACCGATACCGCGACGGACACAGCGACGGACACAGCGACGGACACAGCGACGGACACAGCGACGGACACAGCGACCGACACGGCTACCGACACGGCTACAGCCACCGTTACGGAATCCGGCACGCAGACCCGGACCGCGACGGATACAGTGACCGGTACAGTGACCGATACTGCGACCGACACAGCGACGGAGACGAATACAGAGACTGCCACAGCCACGGTGACCGACACAGCAACGAATACGGAGACCGATACCGTCTCTGACACACTGACCCAAACGGCGACAGAGACCGCGACAGATACAGCGACCTCCACGGGTACAGCCACGGACACAGTAACCGATACCCTCTCCAAGACAGCAACCAAAACCGTCACCTCATCGCAGTCGCAGCGTACAATCACCATCACCGCCACAGCACCAGCGGTAACCGCCACCGTCGCCACACCGCTCTACGGCGGCACGCACTACCCCCGCTCGTTCATTGAGTCCCTACCCGTGCTGAGTCCGACGCGGTACTATCTCGTTGTGCTGTTCGTGTGTGCTGGCGGGTGGGCAGTTACGGTGGCGGGGTTTGAGTGGTTGTTGAGGATTAGTCAGGCGGGGGTGTAAGTACGAGGGCTGGGGGCCGGGGCGGGGGTCTGGGAGGGAGGCCTGGGGATTGTGGGGATAGGGAGGGGGTAGGGATGGGCGTTGGAGGGCGTTGGGGCGTAATGGTTGGCGTTTAATGGTTAATGGTTTAATGGGATTTATGTTTATACGGAATTAATGGTTAATGAAGTTGTGTTGCATGTTGAGCTTCGAAGCAATGAATCCATTGTACTCGTACGCGCGAGCACGGCGCCAAAGTTCCCCTAACCCTCCCATGCCATCTTCCCCAGTCCTGCGTGCTGTCACATCTGCGCCCGAAGTCTGCACGCGCCCTCGAAAAAACGAAATCGCAAAAGCTGTAACCCATAAAACCACTCAAGCACTATCTGTAAATCCCCACGATAAAACTCGTTCAAAGCGCCTGTACTTGCTGTTCCAGAGCTCGGCCATGGTCCATCCAGTCACACAGATGCACGTGTAATATATTATCTCCCTCCTGGATCCCCTAGCCACCCCACTTCCGCGCGCCGACCCAGCCCATTTGCATCTCTATCTCGATTGAAGATCCTCATCCGTCCGATCCCGATGCGGCTCTTCGCTCCCGGCCGAGAGAGCGTTGAGCCTCAGTGCATCTAACCACCTTCGCCCTACCGACCGCTGCTGCAGAACCTGCATCACAGCGACGTTGCAGCTCAGGATTGGCGCGACGGAGCCGCACGAAGCGAGGGGTATTCCCAGGGCGAATGGCGCCGGGTTCCCTACATAACTTGCACACTAGATGGGGGTTATTCCGGGCTGTGGAAAATCGCGGATTGGCGGAGCAGAGCCGCACGGCGCGGGATGCATGCGGTTGGTGCGAAGTTCGTGGACGGAGATGGGTTGGTGTTCCGGACTGCAGAGGTGATGGGATTGGTGCAGCGGAGCCGCAGGAAGCGAGAGCTGCTGTGGTTTCTGATAACTATAGCCGGGAACCGTGGTTGGGACGAGGGAGGTCGACGGCCGTCATCCTGCATGCTTTATGGTGCTCAGGGCTGCAGAGGATCGCGGGATTGGCGCAGCAGAGCCGCACGACGCGAGGGCGTTGCTTCGCTGCGGTGATTCCAAATCCGCTTTTGGAGGTCGGTTTCCTTATGGACAACAGGTACATGCCGCATATGGTTCTGGACTGCAGAAAATCGCGGATCGGTGCAAGCTGTTGGTTGGGTGGTAGTGTGGTAGCGTGGTAGCTTGGTAGTGTTGGTTTTGGGTGCTTATGGATCGCCGGCATGAGTGTCCAGGGTTCGTTCGTCGGTGTTATCTCCTCCGACAGCGAATACAGTCGACTCCCGCGGTGGTAGTGGGAGCTGGAATTGCTGGAGCTGTAGAAATGAAGAAATGATGCAGTTACCTGTGTCGGCTGTTATACGTTGGTAGTTATGAAACAAAACAACAAGTACGGTGAGAGCAGAGCTGTGATAAACCGTGCAGGCAGGAGAAAGACAGCCATAACGGACAATGATAAACTTTCCTGCAGCGGTTGACGAGGCGTTGGTAGCTGTGGAACAACAACCCCATGTTGGGAATGCGTCCTGTCTAGTGAGATCACACCCAGGTTCTGCCGCGCTGCAGAACCGAACGCTGGCTTCATAGGCGCATCTGTCGACTCTTGCTGCCAGCGACATTGAGGTCGCTGATAAGATGATAAGATCTGCTTGCCGGACACCCGGTGTGGGCGTGAATCGATCGGCTGGCGGGTTTCTACGTAGTATGTATAGAAAGTTGGTGCAAAGTTTCTCGGAGCCGTGTGCAGACGAAACAAAGCACACCATCTGGAAAGACGTTCGTTGAAAACGAGACGAGGTTCGGAGGCTCTACCATAGTTGGTGAGGCGGGTAGGAGGGGGGGTTGAAACTTGATGGAGACCAATAGATAAAGTGGGGGTGCGAGTACGGCTCTACTAGAAATATTAATAGGACAAGAGTCCTTTGCTCCATACTAAATTGACCGAAAATCCGGTGCCATCCCTTTACCCCATACAACGTTCAACATTGGTGCCGGGTCATCCCTTTGACACATCCTTTGCTCCATACTAAATTTTGTAAATTTTCCGAAATTTTCTCTAAGTCCATTCTCTCCCTTTAACCCAAAAAAAATCGAATTCTATCCCTTAAACACCATTACTGGTCAAGTTTTGAGCCATAAATAGCTAAACTTGTCCATAAGCCATGCTATTGACCGTGCGGCGTGCCATACATAACTAAACTTGTCCATAAGCCATGCCAATCGACCGCGTATACAGCGAAACCTGTCCATAAACACGCCCTTCGGGACGGATTTTCCGCTTTCTTTCTCCATCTCCCGTTCATCCCACACACACCTCACTTAAACACCATATTCTGTAAGGTTTTCTCGTAAGTGTCTTTATCTACAGCTTCAAACTATGCTAACAGCTACTAGCTAACCACCCTCACAGCGGTCGTGTGATGACGGTAAGTGCTGCTCCTAATCTGTTCCGGAACCATAGTGTTAGTAGCTAACCAATGCAGTCTAGTAGTAGCGGGGGCACAACTAAGAGCGCAACGACGAGGGCGATGGCGGGGGCGATGGCGGGGGCGATGGCGGGGGCGACGGCGGGGGCGACGGCGGGGGCGACGGCAACAGACAGTGGCTTTATGGTTGCCTTGAGGTATATCTATAGTGATAGCGTAGAACATGAATACAGGATAGTTTAAGGCATAGATAATGGACAGTTTATGGCATGTCCGGCTGTGGCTCGTAAATGGATGACTTATGACATGTCCGGTCTCTTGCTTGTATAATGGATGGGTTATGCCGTGTCCACTCCGCTCAAATGACGAATGGTTAATTGGAACTTGTCGATAAGTTCCCTTTATCCACAGGCAAAAAATAGGCGTGGAAACCTCTCCCTTTGTTCATGTCTATTAAATGTCCTATTGTTTTTTCTAGTAGAGCGGGGCCTTTGTCAACCACGGTGACGGTCCCGAGTGAGCGTAACTGACGCACGTCCGGCCCTGGGCCCACAGTCGCAACTAATCAGAATTATGTCTGCGATTAACCCTGTTGAACGTATAATGTGCTCAATGGCATAGACGTGTGTATTGTACATGATAAGCAGAGAAAAAGAGCAAGAGCAGAAATAAGGGCCAATAAATCGAGCCGCACATGACCAAACCTGAACCATCGGATGCAGGATTGCATACGTCAACAAACCCAAACACCACCATAAAACAGTTCGCGACGTCGACCCACCCCGCCATTCAGCCACAGCATGCTAACCTCGATCACCCCCAGCGATTCCCGTGTAAGTTCTTTCACCCGCGATCCGCTCGTTGATGACGGACTGCAACCACGAGAGCGCCGCGCAATATCGATCCAGCGCAGCCCACCGCCCTTTTCCCGTCAGCCTGAGACGAGCCTGTAATCTACGTCGGGTGGGTGAGTAGGTGAGCAAGGCGTGGCCTGTGTTTTGAGCCCAAACATGTCTTCCACCGGTCGATCCTAAATCCCAGCCCACAACGAGGGCTGTTGAGACCACAGCGCTCGCTCGTCGAGCGTAGTTCCATGTGAAGGTCTTTCAGCCCACAGCGCCCCTAGGAGGGCTCAGCACGGTTCCAATGCTTATAAGTGCGTGTCATCTCTGCTTCTCGTCTTCTTCACATCAACATCGGGCGTAAATACAACAACAACAACAATAACAAAGACAACAACACAGGCCACCTGGCCAAGCAACCTGGCATCACCGACCTTGTGCGTTGCAAGAAAAAAATCAATGCGTCCAACGATGCTCGCAAGTCGCAACACCGGTGCGCTCCTCTCGGGTCTGCGTTACAGCGACTCCAACAAGAACGACGACACACCAGAACCAAAATCCACGCACATTTGCGGAGCGTGAGCGGATAAGGAGCAGGCACAGGCACAGGAGAACCGTCTTCGCCACAAGTGCCGACGCCCAAGACGCCCAAGACGCCATCTGCGGATCCGAATACTATATTTCCGTCGCGCTGTCCAGATATTGCATCTCCCGCCCAACGGTTGACGCGAGGAATTGATGCGTGGCCGCTGATCTCGTCCAAATCGACAATGCGTTACAACGAGACGGAGAGACGGCGCTGTAAGTGGCGGGGCGAGCGGGGGTGACGGGGTAGGAAGGTCATTATAGGAATTTATTTTTTATCAGGGTTATTGTTTGCATTACGGCGATTTTGCGGGTCATTATAGGCATACGCCGTATATTCTAACTTATGAATGACAGAAGAAATGCAGCACCGCCATTCCAATTACAGACATCAGTCTATCCAAGCAAAGGCCCTACTATCAGCCGGCAAGCCGATGCTAATAACCATTACCATTTCCACTCTTCCACTTTCATATCATACACAGACGCGTCGAACATTAAAATTGACTAACACATCGTAACACTCTGTGGAATTGCAGTATCGTACATGGCAACATCCGACGTCCAACGCTTTTCTACCCAATACCAAGTGAGGAGCACATCCAAAAATGCCGCCAACACCTTTTCCCCATCAAATATTTGCTCGCCCAAAACCAACGGAACAGCAAAGATTGCACTGACCTCGCCTGCAGGGGCACAGTCGAGTTTACCATCTTTACTGCTGATTGTTCCTTCAACGACCGATTTTATTTTTCCATCGCTGAAAAGTTTGGACAAGTGTTTGAAGAGATTGGGAGATGCCAACATAGCCCAGGTAAGGTCTGCCTCATATTCAAATTTATCACCAGATACCATTCGCCGTAGAGAATTGGACGCCTTCGAGATAAGTTTCATGTCTTCCACACTGGACATTGAGCGCGCTGTGGTCTTCATACGCTGAGACTCGTTGCAGAGCTTCACTGCATGGTAAAGCTGGCTTTTGGTAGTCGATCCCATCTCCTTAGTTGATCCCGTCTCCTCAGGTAATTCATTTTTGTACCAGTCGTCGAGTTCCTTCACAGGAAACATCACATCCAATTGCTCGTTGCAATATTCTTCGATGTGACACCACATTTGCCTCACGTCTGCCAAAAAACCATGAGATGGAGAGAAGTAAAATCCATCAGGTAATAATGATAACGCAGCATGCTTTACCAGTTTTAATAGCGTCTCATTCATGTAATAGCGTCCAAGATTGTAAGGGTGAGTTTGCTCATTAACTTCCTCTTTGTCGATATACCAAGTGCAGAACTCGTGCCGAGCGTCACGCTTGAACAATACCCCCCGACTTTCCGCTAGCTCTCCGTGGACTACGATCGTAAGTAATCCAGGGCAGGGATTAATAACACCAACTGAGCGTCCATCGAGGTTATTATATTTGGGGTTTCCGCCTAGAACCTCGCGGATTCGGTCGAAATCGCTTTTTATACGGGTGGGTAGGCCGCGGCCTCTCTCATCATCATCCGCTAAAAGATAGCGACCTTTCTCCAAAGCATCCCGCTGAAGATTCTCAGGTCGATCAGAGTGCGCCCCAAACATCATCGCGGTGATCTGCTCATCCGTAGCATCGGGGTTTTCGATTAACTTTTTACAGAGGTCTTCTGTTGGAAGTTTCTCTGGACTCAAGATAGCATTTGCCTGAGATTGTACCTTTTGAACCCAGTCATCCGTCCCTCCGAGGTAGAGTACCTCATATTTTATATCGTATTTAGCTGGACTACCAGGTGGCCGAGGCGACTGAACCTGGGTGCCATCGAAGTGACCTAGGAACGTTTTTCGTCTCTCGGGGGAGGCAGCTGGACATGGGACACCCTCCTGCGGCATCACAAAGCCTCCGATTGAGTTCCATAGCCTTGAAACAACTCGAATCTTTCTATATGAGACATCCAAGGTTCTATAATAGTCGTGAATGGTCTCTGGAAGCTGGTTTTCGAACAGTGCCCGCCGACGGAACTCAGCAATGCAGCCATCTGCGCTCCCCCTAAATTGAATCCAACCGAGCGGACCGTTCCATTGAGTTGGCAGTGGCATGCTTGACTTTTCGGGGGTTATGTCGGCTGGGGCCTGAAAGCCAAGAATAGAACAAATTCCGACTAGATCGCTTCCTTTCCAGCGCATTGGAACTATACCATTGACTAGGTCTGTTTGATATTGCATTTCATAAAGGTCAGAACTCTTAGTAGGCTCTATTCCAATCCCTTCCAAAAAGTTGACCCAGCTTGCTTCTGCAAGCGTTTTACCTAGCTCACCGCTTTCGGGATCGGTGGTAGATTTCTTAGGCGTGGGATCTGCAAAGCCGATGGGTAGCTGGAATTCTGTATCCCACTGTTTTGTGACTAAGAAAGCAAGACTCAATTTGGGGGTGTAGATTTTGGTTTGCATTCGAAATAGGGAATGTTTCACGACGTTTTCTTTCCATGGACCAAGAGACTTCCACGAGATTCCAAGTCGATAGACTTGCAGTCGAGAGAGTATTTGCTGAGCGGCAAGATATACAGTGACGAGTGTGAGAAGAGCTACAATGGCAGCCACTGCGGAACACACGGCGGAAATCCAATCGGATAGTGCGCCCATGGTTGGTGCGGTGTATCGATATTTCTGAACGAGAGCAAAGTTTTGTATAAAAGCAGAAGATACGAGATATCTAAAATGCTGGTGAAATTAGCATATGAGCGTTCCGTAGGTGCGATAAGAACCACTAAATACCAACAATATCAGAATAATGGAATTATTGATCCCTGGGTATCCAAGAAAGACAGTCCAGCTGAAAATTCAAGTCAAGTGCGACGATACGTGATTTTATATAGTGTTCGTGTAGAAGAAAAGGTATCAAATTATGTCCGCTCACCCAAAATTTCAGGATGTTAGGTGTAAAATGAGGCGACTCCAACAGAAAATCTGGACTGAACGACAAAGCTGAAAATTGACATGATGTTGTGTGAACAAGCAGATGAAGTCGCGGTTGTTGCCTAGCTAGAGTGATAAATCTCGAATAACGCCAAGACGGCCACAGTCACTGTGGCACACTGGCAAATTTACCAAGTTTTCACAATATGTCGGTAGATACTTAGTTGGGAGCTGACGTATCGCTACGATCCCGTTGGCCCTCAATGTTTTGGTAACTGTTCTTCTCTAATAGGAAGTGGCTGGCAAATGAGTCTCGACAGTCTATCACCAGTAGTATATGTGTTCCGGCCGGTGGGCCAAGTGGCACGTTTGGCCAACTGGCTGGCCGGTACGGCAAAAGTTTAAACTAGTCAAACTAGATTCTGAGAACTATGTATAATAAATAACAAGCTTTCAACTACAAAACTTTGGTAATCATCCCCCGAGTTTGAAGAATTCATCTAAGACCAGTTCGCTATCTTCCACCCGAGTTCGACGACTGCGTGTACCATTGGCAGCCACTGAGGTAACATTCGAAGTCGAATCATCTGCAACTGCTCTAAAGGTCCGTTTGCAGCACGACACCGGGGCCTTGCTTGTACCAGGACTGAGATCAATCAAAAATATCGGAATGAACCGAAATTTTACCCGATGTATTGTGTTTCCCAGATCTGCAGCAGCCTTGACAGCTAGCCTTGCAGTTACACGACACAGAAATTCTATTGGTGGTAATAGATGAGGGTGAATCGGCTAAATCCTTCGCAACAGTCTCTACAGCGGCACCATTCGGGATACGCATTAACTACTTGGGTGGATAATTTCGATCCAAGAAACCGTGCTTCAAGCATTGGAGCCGATGGCCATTATTGTGGGGTTTTTCTATAACCTTAGAGCATATACAAAGATTATCAGATGATTGTGTATTCGCTATAGTAGATGGAGAACAGAAACGCCCTTGATCATTTACTATGGACTGGCGGCCCCACTAATAAATCAAGGCAATACATTGACATACCGGCTGGCTGATAGACCAAGTTGGCTGGTCGGCCAATCTGCCAATCAGTTAACCCACCGGCCGGAACATATGTGTACTCTACAACCACCTAAAATATTGCCGAGTGTGCCAGTTCTGTTTTCTATATTTTGATCTAGACCCGTGCACAGTTTTCAACGACATGCTTCAGTTGTTGTAAATTTTTAGCATCAGATTCGTGAGCTAGCATCACATCCAACAGTTCATCATGTTCTAGAACGTACACATTATCAAGTAGATTCATGGATCGACTCAATTTTGGCGAAGTCTGATTATATCAGCGACGTTCTGGCGAGGCTTCCATCACGTGATATCAAACCTTAATTTCCGTCAGTCATGAGGTAAATTAATGTATGGTTATAGGGAAAATAACTAAACTTCGACAATGCCGCAGTACTTCGACAACGGCAACAGAACCACACCTTATCATACCATCGCCAAAAAGGACCCCATGATTTCTTAAGTAGGTATGGTTGTTAGTAGTTACTGGGAGTCCTGTCGTTTTGACTGGCTAAGACTAGGTTTAAACAATCATTATGACTCTCGTGGCAAAGGGTCATATGTTCATTGTTGAGGCTGAAAACAACTCGCCACCGTGTTGATGATTGATTCAAATACATGCCAAGCGTAGAGCTTAGAGATGAAGCTCATGACACGTACTTAAGGTATACTACAAGATAACTCGTTCCAGCTACATCCGAGGTACACATTATCACCGGCACCCAGGCTGCACATTTATTAAAGTTTTGCATTGGAAACCGATCTGAGCCATTTAGTAGGCAGCTGCATGCAGGTTTCATGCGTGGTGTACAGCGGTATCCGTATA
Organism: Geopyxis carbonaria; assembly: GCA_024516215.1. Taxonomy (NCBI): domain Eukaryota; kingdom Fungi; phylum Ascomycota; class Pezizomycetes; order Pezizales; family Tarzettaceae; genus Geopyxis; species Geopyxis carbonaria. The sequence goes on along the minus strand of JAJJXG010000052.1, from coordinate 41,426 downwards.
TATAATTATTTATCTCCACTTGCAAGTAAAGACGAATCACTATCGTTCTCTTGAGCTTCAAAATAAATCGTGCGCATCCCTTGTATAATTGTATATATTCACGAGTGAGGTGGCTTTCAGTATGTCCGCGAGGTTTTCTCTAGCTCAACAGTTCGGGTTTTTCGCGAATGCGACGTACACGCATGTTTGCGCCGTGTCCATGTGGCAGCATATCCGATTCCCCACCGGCTTTGAGGCTTCAAACAAAGAGTTCGCAACGTACCCGCATCTGTGCGCTGTATCAATGTGGCAGCATATCATTCGATTCCCTACTAGCATTGAGCCTCAAGACTTGCAAACACGACATGTCTTGTACAGAACAGCTGCGTTTTGGTCATGTAAGAGGCCTGGTGAAGCTTTAGCCCCGCTCACGAGCATAATCGAGCATGGTGGAGGAGCTCGTCTGTAAAATTATTGAATGTATTTTCTTTGTTTCAGCTGTCTGCAATGTGTAGGTTAATTTTAGACGTCTCGTTCGACCTAGTCAATCGACATGTGCTAGTGCTCGTTCTTCGCTTGGTGTTACGTAAGCGAGGTTTAGAGCAAAACATGATTTTTTCCGGCAAAAAAAAACACCTACGCTGAGATTTTTTGAAATCGGGGGGATTTAAATTCTATCTCCGAGCATAGCTACCTTTACAGCGTTTTTAGTATCATAGCCTATCGGTGTAGCCAATGGATAACTTCCCGTAACGTCTGGAGGTTCTCCAGATCCCAGATCTGGAATATTCCGACAACGACAAATTATTATTTTCGAATGAGAATTTCTCAACATCTCCGAAGGTATAACAGTGAGCTCTCTGCAGTTTTATAAATTGAATTTCCGAGTTCTTTGTTGCGATACAATCGTTGTAGTCCAGAATTTTGAGACGTTGAGGCTCTCCAGATGTTACGGGAAGTTATCCAATCTTATACAAAGGCATTACTAGCGCGGTACCTACATTGTTACACGACAAAACTTGGTAGCAAGTGGAATTACATCAGCCCCCGCAACCCTAAATCATCTTTACACAATCATTTGCTAGATGTGGGTGATAAATGAATGTATGTACTTGATTCACTGATGCTTAGCCTAGATGCAAACTCTGTAAACGTGCAGTTGGTCGGTACATGTCTGAAGCAAAGCTCCAGCGTATTCACTCATGTTCCGGCCGATACACCAAGTTTTCCGGTTGGCCAACTGGTCGACCCGTACACCAAGACGGTCACTTGGTCAATCGGTCGGCCCGTGTACTAATCTGACCGGTACACCAAGGGATTGACCAGTTGGCCACCGTACTCTGATGAATGTGAACAAAGTAGGGAAGATAGATGTCACTTTATTGTTCGGAATTCTCAAGCTATATATACATAAATTCTAGTTATCTGAGGCTCAGCGTCCTAACTCCTCCGGTGCCGTGAAACTTCGGCCCGCTGACCTGTATCCACTTAACAGCACTCAGGTTTCCAGCACAGAAGTGCGCGAGCGGGTTCTACAACCCATTGGAAGGTTTTCTGTGGCTTCCGTATCTCCTGTACCACTAAGTTGGCCTCCTACTGCTGTATTAGTCCGGTTGGGACTTGATGCTGGTATTTTGCGGGAGTTTACTGGAATCTCCTGATGTGTGTCTCGTTGCACAATAGCCATCTCAGTTCTCATAGATAACCTGCTGAGGTTCCCGCAGTGATGCTCATCAGGATGAAAATATTGCTTGGCTGTTCAATCGATTATGTATCCATGTTGGCGAACTGCAGTGGTCGACCGACACACCAAGGTGTCCGGTTGGCCAACTGGTTGACCAGTAGGCCAACAGGTCAATCCCTTGGTGTATGGGTTGACCAGCTTGCGAAGATGTATCTCTGTTGGCGAACTGGTTGACCAATACACCAAGATGTTCAGTTGGCCAACTGGTCGACCGGTACACCAAGGGATCGACCAGTTGGCCCATGGGTCGACCAGTTGGCCAACCGGAAAACTTGGTGTATGGGTCAACCAGTTGGCCAACTGAACACCTTGGTTTGTCGGTCAACCTGAAAGGTTCAGCGGGTTGATCAGACCAGCACTGTAGAATACGGTAGTAATATCTACCAGCCTATGCATATGGAAACAATGCACATAAAGAAATACTGAGATACATGCATAGTATGCCCGAGGTTTTTGTTGTACTCCATTCCACTGTTTACTTCCAACCGCTCAAGTTTCCTGCACAGCTGCAGGGCATTTTTCTCGTCGTCCATTTCACTTCCTAATGGCCGCTGATTGAGCTTCCTGCACAGAATTCTGTGAGCCTGTTTTGCGAATTGTTTGCTGGTTATCAAGGGGGCTTTATCACCGGTACCATTTTCGACCTGTACTGCTATACGTAATAGTTTTGTTGCCGCTTTCTGCTGGACTTTTACGAGAGTTTGAGAAGATCTCCACTGGTTGTGAATCTCGTTCGAAAATAGCTATCCCACTTCGCATAGATATTCCGCTGAGTGATGCTCATCATAATCTCAGTGGGTTTTCTGACATCTTCAACAACCTTGTGCACATGGACGTGCATTTGCTAGGTCTTGGTGTATCGGTCGGTTTAGTACACGGGTCGACCGATTGACAAAGTGCCCATCTTGATGTACCGGTCGACCAGTTGGGCAACCGGAAACCTTGGTGTATCGGTCGGAACACATATAATATCCGGATTGACGGTTAGATATACATATCAGGGCCTCGGCCTTTGGTACAAAGCTTGTCTTTAATGATGCTTTGACTCGGAATACCTCTATATTTTTGTATCCTTACTCCTCTGTCGATTGACCGTGCCAGGCAATCTCCGAATATCCTAGTACAGGAAAGCAAACGGCCCTGCAACCGAATTCAAGCACAACGCCTTCCATTATACACACATATCATCATCATGAAAACACAATCTTCCGCCTCCACAGCTGAAATTAACGATAGTCTGGAGTCGCAAGTGACGATAGAGGGACCTGCCGTATTATCTTCAGTATCTTCCTCCAGATCTACTCCCCGCAGCCGGGCAGGGACAGGAGCATCCAAATTCCCCCCGACATCACCCCCTAGCCTAAATTCCCGAGATGGATCACCTGTCCGTCAACCAAAACCTCTTTCCAGATCGCAATCTCCTGCACTTCCTGATTTCCTAGATACTTCCGTAGAAGCACCGAGGAGGTTACCATCCATTGATAGCCCTGCGTTCGTAGGTTCTCTCTCTCTCGTCAGCCAGGAGAATTCAATACTGTCATCACAACACTCACCGGCTCAAAGCTCATTCGTTGAGGAAACATTCAAGAATCTAGAAATAGAGACGGATGATTCCGGTTTTGAAGAAGCCTTGTTCCAGCTGCAGCGCGAACAAGTACAAGAAATCGCAAATCCAGAAGTCGCAATGCCGGAGCCTACAGTCCTAAACCCGGCGACGAACTCTGGCGACGAATCTAATTCTTCCAACGAGGAAACATTGATCCAAAACGCCATCGAAGATCTTGTGTTAGAGGCGGAATCCGGAGGACTCGGGTATTCTAGAAACTCGGATGATGATGCGAATGAAGAACAAGCAAATTCCGATTCAGACTCCGAGCAGTCTGACACAGAGACCGAACCCTCAGTGCCAAAAATTGAACCGGAGGACGCCGAGCTTAAGAAAACTTATCCCGAAAAGCCATTTGTCGTGAAGAAGTCGCTTGTGTACGAAAAATGGCAGAAGCAAAGGAAAGAAGAAAACTCGAAGGAACCCATCGAAAAGTTGATGAAGCTCATAGGACTCGAGAAGGTCAAGCAGCAGGCTCTCGACCTCGTCTCCAAAGCTAAGATCGCACAACGTCAGGGTGCAGACATAAAGCGCCAGCGATTTAATATTGTCTTCCAAGGCAATCCAGGGACAGGTGAGCGAGCACTACTCCGGATTTAACTTCCAATACTAACGTCTATTCTTGACAGGTAAAACGACTGTTGCTCGTATTTATGCGAAGTTGCTCAATTCGATCGGAGCGTTGAAAGAAAAGACTGTCACCGAGACATCCGGCGCAAAGCTAGCGTTCAAAGGTCCTCAGGAAGCTGAAACAATTATCAAAAAGATGATCTCCGAAGGTGGCGGCGTTCTATTCGTAGACGAAGCGTATCAGCTCACAGCATCGCACTCACCAGTTGGAGGCCGTCAAGTTCTTGATATTCTTCTTACAGAGATGGAAAACAACATTGGGAAGTTGGTGGTAATATTTGCAGGTTACAGGGAGGAAATGGAGACATTCTTTGAGCATAATCCAGGTCTAGCAAGCAGGGTTCCCTATACAATGAACTTTGCGGATTTCGAGGATGCGGAACTTTGGCAAATTTTGCGAGATAAAATTGACACCAAGTATGACGGCCGTATGCGAGCCCAAGGCGGAATTGACGGCCTGTACATGAGAGTTGCAATCCGTCGTCTTTCTCTTACCAGAGGGGTTCGAGGGTTTGGAAACGCTCGCGCAGTGGAAAATCTCCTGGAAACAATATCTAACCGACAAGCAAGAAGGCTCACCCGAGAAGACAAGGAAGATATCAAATTGGACTATTTCTGCTTCACCAAGGAAGACTTGATTGGCGTCGATCCAATCAAGGTTATGGCAGAAAGTAAAGCCTGGGCCGAGCTTCAAACCCTTATCGGTCTAGAGAAGGTGAAGTCTACAGTTCAGTCTATGTTCGATATGCTTGCAACAAATTATCGCCGAGAGCTTGCAGAGTATCGCCCTCTGATATTATCTCTCAATAAAGTATTCGTTGGAAATCCGGGGACTGGAAAAACGACAGTCGCCAAGCTGTATGGTCAGATAATGGCCGATCTAGGGCTTCTTAGCAAGGGAGAGGGTAAGCTGAACTTCAATCCTGTCTGCGATTAATATCTCTATACAAATAATAATCTCCTGCACAGTGGTGATCAAAAATCCTGCAGACTTCATCGGAGAACGCCTCGGGAAGTCAGAAGCAAAGACAAAAGCGATTTTGAAAGCAACAGTCGGAAAAGTGCTAATTATTGAAGAGGCATACATGCTCAATGCTGGAGGTGATGAAAACCAGCAAGATACTTATAGAAGGGGCGTCATCGATACGCTAGTTGCGGAAATTCAAGGCGTGCCTGGGGACGATAGATGTGTATTACTGTTGGGCTACGAAGATAAAATGAATGATATGTTTCAAAACGCCAATCCTGGACTTCCTCGAAGATTCGAATTCGCAAATCCCTTCCGGTTTGTCAATTATAACTTAACGGAATTGGATAAAATGTTGGAGCTTAAATTGGCCCAGGAGGAAATGACAGCTACCTCGGAAGCGCGTTATGTTGCCCTCTCTATTTTAGAAAGAGCAAGCAGACGACTGAACTTTTCTAACGCAAGCGAAATCGATACCTGTCTTGGGATCGCAAAGCTCAATTACCAAAAACGTCAATCCAAATTACCACTCAAAGATCAACAATTCAACACTGTTCTCGAATCGCAGGATTTTGATCCCGATCACCAGCGCAGTTCCAAGAGCACATGTAGAACATATCTAGAAGGAAAGGTTGCAGAAAGCATCATTAGCAAGCTTGAACGTTACCAGACGCTGGCCCACGCTGCGACAAATTTTGGGCTAGACCCGCGAAAGAATATTCCCACACAATTTGTTTTCAAAGGACCTCCAGGTTAGTTTTTCAAACTTAATCTATCCCTAAATTTTATAACGAAGGTTTTGGCGAGAGATCTAGTATTTTGTTTGTGGGCACAGGGAACTGATATTAACTTTTCTAGGTACTGGAAAGACCATCACGGCACGAAGTATGGGGAAAGTATTTTATGAGATGGGGTTTATTTCCACCGCGGAAGTCATAGATTGCTCCTCATCCGACCTTATCGGTGAATGTATGGGCCATACAGGTCCAAAGACGAAAAAAGTACTTGATAGAGCGCTTGGAAAAGTCCTGTTTATCGATGAAGCATACCGATTAGCCGAGGGACAGTACGCAACAGAGGCTGTTAATGAGTTAATTTATCTGCTATCATCTAAGAACTATGCCGGAAGGATGATAGTCATCCTGGCAGGGTACAATCGTGATATGGACAAACTCATGAGGGTTAGGCCTGGGCTCTCCGGTTTATTCCCGACTGAAATTGTGTTCGACACACTCAATCAGCAAGAATGCATGGCACTGTTAATCCGCGAACTGGACAAGAGACACGTTGATGCGTCTGAGCTCAAGCACGATGAGCCTATGGGGACTCTTTTCCGCGCCCTAGGGATAATGCCGTCCTGGAGCAATGCTCGGGATGTCAAGACACTTGCTGGTCAAATTTTGGAATCAGCACTGCACCGCTTTCACGCGGAGAGTAAAACTAAACAGGGCGGATCATCCAATATCGGATCTAGCGCCAAAATACCTCTCACCCGAGAGGAAGCCATGAAGTGTCTGGGGGAAATGTTTCACACCCATCGCGCCCGATGTCTCAACCAAGCCATACCGAAAAACAGCACAGACCAGCCGGCAGGTCCCTACGGTACAAGCTTTGTATGGGGTGGGAGTAAAATAATCGATCTTGTACGGTAATTCAATACGATCATCCGGACTGGGTTAAGCTGCCTGATTAACGAACACCTGTCAATGAGTCAATTAATACTGCTCCATGGCAGCAGAAACTCACCCATCTGTGTTATTCCATCACATTACAGGGTGGGAGTAAAATATTCGATTTCTCTGGGTAATTTAATATAATCATTCGCATTGACTGAAGTCAATTGATTAACCTAGTACTACACCCATAAATTCAAGAAAAAATCGAAAATAGAATTCCGATCGTTATGTTAGCCAGCCGAGTTTGACTGCTGTAAATCTAAGAAATTTCACTAAGTCAAAATTTGTATGGGAGATTATTCCGTTTTGTGTTAAATAGTTTACTTCTACTATGCATTTTTCAGCAAATACACCATAGTATAGTGGAATGCGCTCCCATGAAACCTTGTGCTGCTCAGGTTCAACTCTCATTGCAGGCAGTTTTTGTTTTGGCTAAATGCTGTGGCAGAAAAATGATTTAGTAAATAGTACCGCTACGATTCAGTAAATAGTACCGCTACGATTCAGTAAATAGTACCACTACGTTTGAGTAAATAGTAGCAGTACGTGTTCGTCAAACGTAGCACTACGTTTAAGCTACTAAGTGCTACTATTATGTGAATCGTATTGAATACGGATCAAACAATCCTTTTATCCGATTTTATGGACCTACTAAAATACACGTCACATTCGATGGTAGTAAATTACTCGGATCGCTTGTACCGTGGGGAGGTGAGCATACTCAATACATTAGGACCCAGATTTCGGCAGCATCTCAAGTCCACAAAGCTGCAGCCGATTTCCGCTGGCTAAACTTACTCATGCCCGCACAAACGAAGCTGTTGAAGTGAGCAATCCTGCATCATCGATGGTTCGGTTTTTTGGTTATGTGCACTTGAGGCTTGACGTCATCGCCCTTATTTCTGCTTTTTATGCTCGTGTCTCTTCTCTTCCTGTAAACTTCACTCTCAATAAACACAAAATCACACGTTCAACACGTTATCAGCACCAGTCTCCGAACCGAGCCCAAATTGATGATTTCCGCTGCTTCCATCTTTCATTCCGTCATCGGACAGGCCGGCTAACTTTGTTGCTTCAGATTCTCTCGCTTGCCTGACGACAGCTCGCTGCTTCATCTCTTCGTCGTGACTAAGAGCTCGCTGTTTCTATAACCTCTAAGATGCTTGTTCTGTTTACCAGTGACAGCGAGGCGTTGCTTCATCTCTTCATCGCTATGAGTATTCACACATCTTGTCCTCAATCATCGGACAGCTCATCTAACGTTGCTTCGGTTTCGAATTCGCCACTTCGCTGCTGAAAGCTCGCTACTTAATCTTTGTGTCACTGACAGCTCGTACGCCGCCTCATATGTTCATCAAAACTGAAAGCTTTCACAAGGTACTTCTTCGAGTCTTCAATACTGAGGAGTCTCACGACCTGCAAGCTGCTGCATTTTCATCGCGGGCAGCTGTCAGTGGTCACAATATGGTCATCCAGAGTTCATCCTCCTGCTTCATCTTCATTACTGACAGATCTCACAATCTGAATTCTCGAGTCTTCCTCACCAGGAGCTCTCGCAGGTCGCTTTATGTTCTATGATAACGAATAGCCGGTTCTATGATAACGAACAGCCGGTTCTATGATAACGAACAGCCGCCGAGCTTCTTCATCGCGAAAAGAAAAAAACTTCCCTAGGTCACACTCGCCAACTCCCGTCCCGAGTGAGCTTCAAAGATGCACACCCGACCACACTGACAACTCAAAGCAGACTTCAAGTTTTGCATCTCTCGATTTCCCGATGTCGACCAACCCCGCAATTCAGCTCCACATGTCCACCTCACCCTCGGGAGTCGGCAGTCCTCATCCGTGATCCTGCTGACCAAGCGCCCCACCACACCTCGGCACACCCCCGGCAGCGCCAACCAACCCCACACATACCTTAAACCAACACCACGCCTTCTCCCTCTCCCGTCTCCACAACACCGTATCCACCACACCATGGCGTCCCCACCGCACACCCTCACGCCAGTCGAGACCCTCCCAGGGATCCACCAGTTCCTCGCCATCCCCTACGCCAGAGCACCCACCCGCTTCGCCCCCCCTCAGCCAATCACGGGCATCACCACCTCATCCAGCACCCACGGCCGTCTCTGTCCCCAGCCCGCCTACGACCTAACCCCCCTCATCCGCACCAGGCGCCCCACCGCGGCAGAGTCCAGTTTCAGCGAAGACGCCTGCCTGCACCTCACGATCACCGCGCCGGCCGTGCTCCCGTCGACTCCTCTCCCAGTCCTCGTCTACATCCCCGGCGGCTCCCTAGTCGCCCTCGCCCCGCCACCAATCAGCAGGATCACTGATGCCTCATCCCTCGTCTTACACACACCTCACATCCACGTCGCCATCTCGTATCGCGTCGGGCTCCTCGGCTTCCTCCGCCACCCCTCCGGCGCGAACGCGGGCTTCTACGACCAGGTCGCAGCCCTGCACTGGGTCACGCAGCACATACACGCATTCGGCGGCGACCCGCGGGAAGTGACGCTGATGGGCGAGTCCGCCGGCGCGGCGTGTGTGCACTACCACATCCTCGCCAACACGCCGGGCGTGAAGCGCGCAGTGCTGATGAGCGGGAGCGCGTTTACTATCCCGCCCCAACCTCCCGCCGTGTGTGACGCGGTCGCTGCCCGTGTCGCCAAGCACCTGCGTACCACCGTTGATGGGCTCGCGGACGTGCCGGTGGACGCGCTCCTCGACGCGCAGACCGCGCTCGGGATCCACGCCATGTTCCCGTCCGACGAGTTCCTCCCCCATGCGCTCCGTCCCGCCACGCCCGCCGTGCTCACCTCTTCCCTCCCTGGGCACATCCGCGCCGTCCTCATCGGCGACTGTGCAGCTGAACACAACCTCTGGCGCAAATCGCTCCTCTCGCCCACCGGTCCCATCAGTAAGCACACCAGCCCGTCGTTGTGGCCGGACACGGACGCCGGGAGGACGATAGCAAAAGCGTATGGAGGTGATGCTGAAGGCGCTCTGCACTTTCTGGGGGACGCGAAGTTCAACCTGTGGGCGCACCGGTTGTGGGGGGGCGACGGCCGGATGTGGCGCTACGCCGTCGACGCTGCAAACCCGTGGGACGCGACGGAGGCGGGGAGGGCGTTAGGGGCGCATCACGTCGTGGATCTTATCCACCTTTTTAGCGGCGGTGCGGGGGAATCGGGGCAGGGGACGGCAGTGGGCGCAGAGATGAAGGAGTGTTGGGGACGGTTTGTAAACGGCGTGACGCCGTGGGAGGTCAGTGAGGTGGGCGTGGGGGGAAGGAGGGCGTTTGGGGGGACTGGGGAGAGGAGGGAGCGGGAATGGGGGGTGCTGGAGGGGCTGGGGTGGGAGGAGGTGGATGAGGTGGTGAGGTGGGTTGGCAGGGGGAGGATCAGTTTTGATCCGGGGTGTTAGGACGGGACCCGTTCTCGTTGGGCGGCAGTTGACTGTCGTCTGTAGAATACCCAGTTTTTCCATAGATCTACACGCTGAACACTCCATGCATTTTCTGTCAGTAATAACAGCATAATCGCACAATGACCCACAGGAAAAGCAGTCCGTCTGCTGGCACAAATGTTTTGACTCGATCCTGCATAATCCAAGCAGCGTAGTAGAAGCCTTCTGCATTCTCGCCCCTATTCCGCATCTTCGCTTTCAACCGGATCCGACGCGCTGTACGTCTCCAGTCCACTTCGCCGTGTATCCGTCGTTCCGGATACGCATCACAGCACAGCACTCCTTCTTACTCCCCGTCGTCGGGCGCGGCGCACCATCCCCACCGCTACAACGCCGGTTGAGGCAGTCGTTCAATGAAAACCCCACGCACGCACGCACATGCACGATCAACAAAGCAAACCCATATTCCAAGTGTGTCTCGCGCATCTCCCATCCGGCGAGCTCCAGCACACGAGTCCTGGGCAGCATCTGTTCGATCTTCCAGACTTTTTCATCGGGCGCACAGCTCATTCCGGGTGGGTTCTTGCTTGACTCCGGTTCGATATACAGTATACTTGCAGAGAAAACCCGGCCATTTTGAGTTTATTTAAGTAGTGCGAGTCGCAACAGAACGTGTGACTGCGCCAGCTTTGATTGCGATCGTGATTTTCAGCAGCGGCGGTACGATTATGGCTGAGCTTGCCGGCTCGCTGCCGCGATGGTAGATACTAGGTGTGAAAGTATCGCTATTGCATCTTTGTTCGCGTTCAAAATGGCGAGCTCGCTGCATCCAGTCGACTCGCGTCTCAACGATCTCCAGTTCCTATTCCAGTCCGACCGGTATCCGATACGACCCAAATGCCACAAGCGATTCCCGGTCGCGTTCAATGCTTATTCAGGATTTCACCGGAGAGATCAACAATCGTACCTGCATCTTCGGCCCAACATAATCACAGCACTACAAGCCCACCCCGAGTTGCAGTCCGACTGTCCGAGATCTCAGAGTCATGAAGTGAACGAATAAGCAGATGTGTGTCGTGGTCTTTCTGCATAACACAAACAATGGCATCGTCGCTATACCTGGAATTTTTCCCGTTGCGATAAGTAAGGCAGTCATAAGTGACCAGTCCGACATAAGTCATGACCCGAGAAAATAGACCATCAAATGGAGATTTCCACGCAGCTATGTCTGTGGTAGGTGCGCGACGACGGTCATCATATCGAGCTGAAAAACGTGCATCGACCTCTTCCATACCAGTGCCTATATATTGATCCAGCCATCGCCGAGCGGCGAGCGCTCAACAACCTCGGCAAAATAGTGTGATACCACTGGGATCTGCAGATAGCGAAACATAGTTTCCGTATACAGCAGCACACAGACGCTGTGCGGCTGTCTGGAAAGTAAGAGCTCTGTCCATGAGGGTCGTCATCGCGGACGCTGGTTCTCACATCCCGGCGCCGGAGCGCGCAGATCCACCACCGAGATGTCGATTGTCGTTCTTTACAGCCGGGCGTGTCAACCGACGGGCAGGAAATGGATGGGCGACGGGCACAGTGTGGGCCGATACACATGCCCTGCAGCAGCACGACCGGCGCCCCTAGTCTTGGCGGAGACGGCCAAACATGGTGTGACAACGGCCCGAAACACACGGGATTTCCTGAACGGCTGAATGCGCAGCGCCAGCCCAGCGCCCTGTTATGTACTGCCAAAGCGAGTTGCGACCTTCGCCCACTTTACCTTCCCAGAACCAACTCGTTCCTACCACTCCGACCCACCAACCCACGCACTCTTGAACCACCTTCTCCAAAACGTACTTTCACAATTCAAGGTATTCTCAATAAACGCCCCAGCTACGCTCTGTAGCTAACCACCCCCAGATGGCGCGCAGGCGGAAAACCAAGAAACCCCAGAACAACGAGAACCGCCACGGCCCAATTCCGCCGCCACCCGTTCAGCGTGCCCCGACGACCCCAAACGCAGGCCCGGTAGTTTACCTACCCCAACAGCGCTTTGCAGTGCTCCAAGATATGGGAACTGGCTGGGCGCTAAACGCGCCGCCGCAAGAGCTGCCACGGGCACCACGCGGAGCCACCTCGGCTGCCAACCTCGGCTGGAGCCATAATAACGGGACGGGGATGAAGGGGTGGCGGCGGCCAATTGCAAAGACTTCGGCGGCACCCCAAAGGCAGCATCCGGCGCAGCCGGAGTTGACAATTGCCGACTGCTACGGTAGACGGCCGCCCCTTGTCGAGAAACAGAACGGCGAAACGTTGGCGCTGTACTCCTATGGCCGACCAACTCGCGCGCCGCCGATGCCGGAACTTTGGGCCCGTGAGGAGCCGGAGGGGGCGGACGCTGGCTGCGGCCGGGATGCTACTGCTGGAGACAAGAACGCAGCCGACGTTGCAGTGGGGTCTTGCAAACATGACCAGGACCAGGCACAGGACGGCAAGGGGCTGGAGTGGGAATCTGATGATGGCTACGAAGGGTGGTAGATGAGCCGGTGTCCACGAAGCAACCAGCGTAGGGAAATAGACCGCGCTATCAATCAAAATTGCTGTCTGAATACCCAGAATACTGAAATATCTCGTGAAATATCTGTACTCCCCGTGCCCTGTATCGTGACTTGTCTGCAAACCCCAAACGTTTCGCTAGTGCATTCAAACCCAGACACCTCCATGTATCCAGCCCAGCGACCGCGCCTTGCGATCCCAGAAGTGCGACGGAGAGCTGTTTGGATGGCATCAACGACGTAAAGGCAACTTCGGCACAGCACGGGAACGGTGGCCACAAGGAACGGCCCAACACCATCCAAAACTCCCCCGACGACCGCTGCGACGCGACGATGCACCAGAACCAGGGCCGCCACGAGCGCCCAGCGCCGACCGAACAAAGGCGGCCATGAGCAGGAGAGACACCAGATGCGCTATCCGCCGCAGAATGGCTCGCAACAGCTTGGAAAGTAGCGCGAGCATGAGCTCGCTCACTGCGTGTCCCAAAGAAACACCAAGACGCAGACATGCCACCAGTTCTTGCGCCATGACAGCCGGTAGCCGCACACCCGCCGCAGCGGAGGAATCCGCCCCCGGGTTCATGGTATATGGCTCGGATCCTGGCACGGAGATTGGATGCGTGGTTGCATGTTGTGGTTGTTGGGATTGATCGGGTATGTTCATGGCGAGAAGAAGTATAAGATGCTGGTCCAGCAGCTATTGAATGATGGGTGCGTTGAATATACGCCGTGCTCGCATCATTGCATGCCGTGTCCCCATCATGACACGGTCCTCCGCCATAAGTTTTGACACGTCGAAGTTGCGAATGGGACTTATCCGGTCAGCGTTTTGGGCGAAGCTCGGCCATAGGGAGGATGTGTCAAATGCCGCTTTGAATGCAACATACCAACAACTGGCCGCTATGCTCTCAATCCGGACCCTCCACAATGCGCAGCTTCAGCGGGCTGCAATACAAACCCGTGGCCCGCTCACAGAACGAAACTTCAGCAGGAAGATCCGACGATTAATCAACCGATATCCCACAAGATCTAATCCAGATCACCCGTTTTCGACACGGAACAGAGTTCAGGTAGAAATCGTACATCCCCTTGTTTTCCGTTTCTGCTCGTGAATAACCATCTATATTCCGCGGGTTGTATTATGTCATGTGGTTTTCCCACTGTGTTCTCTGTTATCCTCTTGTCCCACCTCTGGTCGTCTGTGTTGTCTGGGTATTTAGTGAGGCTCGTCAGTTCGGCCATAATACGCACATTTAACCAGAAAAATAGTATCGCCATTATGTGCTATTAGAGCTTCAAGTTGATCTTCGGGCCGTGAATACCGCGTAACATTATGGTGAAATGATTTATCGGCCGTGGGGAACGATTGTTATGGCGGGAAGTTGTAGCTTCCCGCGGGAATTCCATCTGATACGATTGGAAGGTGACGTACTCAGATATGCTCGACCTAGTGGCGTCTTGCGACTTGGTCATCGAATCAACAGGCGCAGCTAGCCCAACACCGCTAATTTTGTTATTTGTGCAGGAAGAGAAGCGAAAACTAGAAATAAGAGTGATGAGGCCGAGCCGCACATGATCTAAACTGGTTAAAGCTGGGTGTAGAATGGCTCTTGAGAATTCCAATACCCCATTTCGATACTGCACCCGCAAGAGATAGATCGTTGCATGTTCAGGGCACGTGTTGAGACCTGACGTCTGTGAATGGCTTCAGCAAGACACGGGGGTTCAGAGTTTGTCACTCGCAAGCTTGCAAGATAGAGCAGGTTCGGGCTTCTGGCAGGCGTGCGTAGAAAGGCCGTGCATGTGGTTATTCCTTTGGCATGAAGCCTCGGGATGTGAGTATGAGCAGATGATGAAGCGGCGAGTATAGATGCGAGGTACGTGATCTCGAACGTGAAGTAACATCAGTTGAACTGCAATTGTATGAGTAGGCCGGGGCGTGGAAGAGGTGACTTTATTGATTCTGATGTGTGCATTAGAGGACAAGAATTAACATCTGCATTACTTTAACCACAGTATTTCAAGATTTGTGTGGACAACGTGGTGAGCTTAGCCTTGTGTTAAATATGTGAAGTGTACAGGAAGAGAACGGAAAGGTAGAATCAATGACGATGAGGTTGGGCCACATATAACCCAACCCGAGTGATCCTGGGGCAGAATTGAGAATTCCGATAGTAAAACTTCCAGCGTCAACAACGATTCAAAAACGACAGTACCCAGGACTCCCGGGTGGCCACACAATGCAGTACTAACTACGAGATATCATGCTCAAAGAAGACTTGGCGGACGGGAAGCCTTGTGTTTATGATTCCATCACCGCAGCTTGCCAAAATTCCCTCGGCACTGCCGGAACCCACGTGACCGCTTCTTTCCGCCGAGAAAATTCGTCATTTCTGTGGCACAAGAACCTGTCGCTCGGCTTTGGATATTTTCTCTTCAAATGCGCTTTTGGCTGGCTGAAGGTGCTTTTCAGTTGCTCTGGCGCCTACGGCATGCACTGCGACGGCTGGAGCGCCGATACAGCGGATTCTGGCTGTGTAATCTGTGGGTTTGGCGGGTTGGTCCATGGCGGGATCTGACTTGGGATTTGCAATTCTGCGCAGTGGAACACTCGGTTTGGGTCATGGTTTTTCATCACCCCTGTTTCTTCCCTTTTTTTTGTTGAAGTGTGCAATCCTGCTTCCGATGGTTTAGGTTTAGTCATGTACGGCTCGATTTAAAGGCCCTTATTTCTGCTGTTGCTCTCTCTTCTCCGCTTATCATGTACAATACACACATCTATGCCACTGAGCATATTATACGTTCAACATTCTTCTCTTCTCTTCTCTTCTCTTCCCGCCAGCTTAACACTTGACCCGCTGAATGCTATTATACGTCCTACAATATGGTCCTTATCGTTACAGTGTCCACTGTCAGCCACGTTCTCGTTCGGGTGTCCGAGAGTATACAGGGATCTAATCAGGGCTTTGCTCCTGCTGTTCAGCATGCATCCAGCCGAGCGCTTGTCATCCATCATGGTGGGACAACAGTTTCTAAAGTCCGCCTCGCAACGACACAGCTATGAACCACAATATCCGCTACTTGCAAGAACAGCTTCCAACACGTCGCGAGGATGCGGGAAACTTCCAGTCAAAAGAGTGTACAGAATTCGATCAAGCTGGCAGTGTTCCAGAGTACCAGCTTGTGGCTAGACCAAGGTACTCGATCAATCCATACTTTTCGTCGCTGAGTGACACACGCTGACAGCGCCTTGAAACCCTCCACCGGTATATTTTTAGCCACCGTAGCCGCTTCTCAGTGCAATACCCTTCTCCACAGAAGACCAAGTGCTCTCAATTCCCCTTCGCAACAATTGTCTTCTCCTTTTCCCAGTTTTTCCTCCTTTCCACAATGGCCGACGACAAGGCCGCCGCACTGGCCCGCCACAGTGCTCAACTCCCAGAACACGTGTTCTTCCTCCACTGCAGCGGAAAAGAGTACGTCCCGCCCAGCGACCTGGAACACGTCCCTCCCCCGCCACAAGCCGACCTGGAGGTTGTACCACCACCGCCTCCGCTGAAAGACGAGATCTGCAACGCCGCAGAGGTTGGGGGAACGGCAGTGCACGGTGGTTGGCGATGGCACCTCTCGCGCCGGCGAAACATCATCATCGCAATCCTGGCCATCCCGCTGCTGATTGCGGCCTTAGTACTCGGGATCCACTTCGGCGTGAGGGCCAACAATCCGGCCGAGGGATCCGTCTCGCCCACCCCCGAGCCAGCCCCCGACAACTCGAACGCCACGCCGCCCACCCTCTCGCCCGCTTCTGGCGCCTCCAACGCCACGCAGCCCGCGTACGCCCGCACCCCCGGCATCGCCGCCTCATTCCTGGAAGGCTACGACAACAACTTCATCGTCTACCACCGCCCCATCAACGCTTCCGAGATCAACATGTCGCTGTGCCAATCCGCCTCGCCCGCCTCGCCCGCCAACAACACCCGCAACTCCTGCCTCCCGCCGATCGAGCTGACCTACCTCGACGACGTCGCGCGCACCACGCCGCTCGCCGCCACCGGCAGCGCGCTGTTCTACTTCACCGCCTCCAACTCCCTCCGCGCCACCAACGGCTCGACCAACGAAACCCGCACCTTCGCCACCGCGCTGTCGGTCCACCCGGCCAGCACCCTCGCCGCGTTCACGCCCGCCGGCGCGCCGACGCACTCGTACGTGTACTTCCAGACCCGCGCGGGGTACATCCAGCAGCTCAAGATCAACGCCACCATCACCTGGGAGCCGCCGGAGATCAACATCCTGCGCGCCCTCGGCCGCGTCCCCCGCGGCGCGCACCTCGCGCCCGTGCCCGGCGGCGTGATCACGCTGGTCCCGGCCACGTCCGCGCCGAGCGCGCGCTTCCACCTCGCGCTGCACAACCTCAGCACGTGGACGACGACGGCGCTGTGGCCGGCGCAGACGTTCGGGCGCGGCTCGCTCGCGCTGGTGTGCAACTCCTTCGACCGCTTTCTGCCCGAGGCCGGCAAGGTGCCCGAGGTGCACTGTGTCGTCGCCGCCGACGACCCGCGGCGGCGCGAGCGGCTGTTCGTCTACCGCTCGCGCGACGGGGTGTGGGACGCGCCGTTCGCGCTGGACGACGGGGCGCCCGTCGCGCTGAACGACAGCAGCAGCCTGGAGCTGCAGGACGTCACGGCGCCGATGGCGAGGACGGCGTACAGGGAGGAAGGCCGGAATGCGAGTGATGCCGCGCATATGTTCTACTGGCCGAAGGGGCGGGAGGATGGCGTGCTAGGGGACTTGTGGTATAGTCCGATGAAGTTTGGGGGCTGGGGGTATGGGGCGTTGGTTAATAATACGCCGACGGGGGAGTATTATGAGTGGTGAGGGGTGGTGAGTACAAGATGAGGGGTGATGGATGGAAATGTCGGGATGCTGGCTCGTGGCGTGGGCTAAGATAGAGCGGAAAAGTCCGTACTTTGCTTCTGTTCGTTACACTTGCTCAACTGCACATCGGAGTGTCGTGGCCTTTGCTCTGTCGGCCGTCCGATTTCTCAGTGCGGAGAACTTCTCACTTTTGTTGCGACCACCGGATCGGAAGTCTGTAGGCAAACAGCTTCATATCGCAGATCACCAAAACCCTCGTGTTACCGTTGCGAAAATACGCAGCGACAAACGACAATCAATTCAGCATGTCTCTAATTTTCTTTGATCTAAATTCCGTGGAGGTACCGATACCGCCGCACAGTGCCTCATCGTGATCTTTGCGAACTTGCGGAGCATGGCAGACGTATGCCCAGGCCGGTAGTGCAAACGTACGTAAGTATGGTCAAGGGAGGCGCAACTCTCTCCGCCGGGTGCGGAGAGCCGTGTAGGGATCGGACTCGTGAGAGCTGCGGATAGGCTGGTTCGGAGGCCGGAAGTGCCTGCAAAGTTAGCAGTCGTGCCCAGCAGAAATTCTGGCTGGTATCACCTGGAAAGTGTAAGTCTTCGTTGATTCAAATGTTGGGTCGGACGTGTGTCATTTACGATCACTCGAGGCAGTAATTGACGGGTGTGAGAATTTACGTTTTGCACTTTGTGGCCGTTTTCTCGTCTATATCGATACAGCACAGTGTGCAGTAACGATATCCTGCTTGATCACACGGCTTAGATATTATGATTCCAGGTTGTGTGTTTTAGTTCTTCTGCACCAGGCCCGACCGCACGTGGAATTTGTGCACATACATTATCTGTTAGTTGCTGGGATTTTACCAACAACGGCCGCCTCGGCTTCAGTAAGTCTTTGTGGTGCTATGCGGGTCCCCTTTCGCGCGGCCGCTGCGTCGAACGCCCAGGGCAGCGTCGTGAGCACAACTCGTCTGCGAGCCAGCTCCCAGCATCGGCGCCTCCTTTGTGCAACTTCTGTTTGTAACGCTTCGCTCTGTAAAGAGAACAGCGGAAAACTTCGAAGATTCCTCATAGGACTACATCGATTCGACACCTGTACCGATGAGTAAAGTTAAGCAATTCACGAAAGCATCACGTCGATAGGACCGGATCGAACAACAGATTTGGAATGACATCAAAAACGAGATGCTTCCAAAGCAAGCTGATGTGCTCAAATTATTCCCGCAAAGCCCTACACCTTTTTTCTCCATCTACAAGCCACAAACATGCCACTGGGCATCCATGCCATCCCGATGAACCCGTGCGGTGCAGCAAGGTCGCCATCAACATCCTTGGAGGACCGAGCGAGTCCCCATCAGCAGAGACGCCTGTAGATCCAGTGCAGGGTCTATTGCGCCGGCTGACCAACTGTGTCCAGACCTCCAATGCACACCGCACCAGAGAGCACGAGGAGCCCGTGGGTTCCGCCGAAATCCTACGACCGTAAAGTCCAATTTGCACGACACCGACGAGCCCTGGTATCCCTCGTCGCGGTGGCCAGAGCCGGCCACATTCCTACCGCAGCACCTAGACCTCCCACCTACCCCGCTGTATCCACGCCGACAGCGGCTGGCAATAGGCGGTGGCGCTGTGACAGTGGTACACGGCGGCTGCTGCGCTGGACTGACGACTAGACTACTGCACCAGGTTGATGTGGAGCGAGAATGAGCGCTGGCGCGCCGGTGATAAATCGGCAGGGAAGGTAGAGATGAGGGCGAGGGGAAGATGGTTGCTGACATTGTTACGCGGCGGAAGGCTAGGGAGCAGGACTAGGAGTGACCGCACGGTTTGTTGTGTGTTTTAGCATAGAAATGTAGATTCAGGATTCCGATGTAGGATGACCGGGTGGTGGAAATTTAGCATGTGGACCAAGGTTTTGTACATCATCTTCAACGGCTTTAGCATGTCTGCGATACTTCCCACATCCATCGGAGTCCTGAAATTAGAGCTCCGTATCGGTAATTTACATACGTGTAATTTATGTCCGGTAAATTTACAGATTTACATTTACTGAAAGTTTACCACAGCACGTGCTTAGCTAGTTTTACCTATCATTGTTCACCTATTTATTATACATGCTAACCACGTGGTAGCCCTTTAATACCGTCGTGAATCTGAATATCTGCATATTTGGAAAGTAAAGTTCATCTATTTCCGAAAATAATTCATCAAATTGTTGCCATTATGCTTTGCTGCCACTCGTGCCAATGGTAGAACTACCTATTCTCAACCTTGGCACGAGTAGCAGTATTGGTAGTGGGGGTGGTGGAAGCCGTGGTCCGTGGTTGGAGCTTGAAAATTTACACTGTCAGAGACCTATGCTTTCGTCACTGACAGCTGATTAAGCGTCAGGAATGTTCATATACGGAGCCCTACCTGAAATACTGCATGTCCAGACTCACATCGGAGCTCAGACACGGTTCGAAGACACGATATTACAACACGTAGACTGTTTGCGTCGCAAGCCCACGGACAGCGACAGAATGGGCTCCGCAAGACACGGTCCATACATGGGGTGCAAAAAATACATATCGACAGCCCAAAGCTATCATCAAAACCACCACCGGCTCTGCCGCGCCACCGTACATTTTCGCGCTCACAAGTGCTCTCCCGAAGACGTGCCCGTGCCAGGCCGATACAGCATCACCCCTTCCTCGACCCTTACGAATGCACTGCCCCGCCACTGAAGCCTGGGTTATTTGTTAGGCATGCGTTTACTCGTTTGATAAGACAAGCGCCCACTCTGCTATGTACTTTGTCCTCCTTAGCTCACAATTCCTCTGCGATTCCCCGCCTTCCGTGTGAATCCCCGCCGCATCAGTGTTCCGTTGCTGAGCGAACAACAACCGCTGCTTGCCCGATATGGTTATCGTCGGAGCCGCGGTGGTCATCGTTCGACCGAGTTCTTGAAGTTGCTTAAGCTCGTCCATAAGTGGACGGCTTTTCCCGAATTGCTGTCTGTTGAAGTGAATGTGGTGGTGAGTGAACATTGTATCATCGGCCCGATGCCTTTGAGTAGTCCCTATGCCGTATACGGGCCGAAAATCAGTGGCTTTCGTAGATTTATTCACTACCGGATCTTTTTCGGAATGCGAAAGAGCACGTGCTGCAGCGACGCTATGAATACTTTACAGGAAATAATGTAGTATTCATTTTCATAACAAATACTCATACAACGTTAACAGAAAGCTACTAATAATCTACAGCACATAAACTTTGATTCATTTTGAATCCGGTACTCATACAATGACAATCCACTAATTTCTTAAATAATAATATGTATAAAGATATTGATGGGGAATTACTTCCCCAGATTGAACCTGTTCGAGAGGTAATCCGTTAATACATTGACCCCCGTGTCCAACGCCTTGTCCCAGAGCTGGACAACAAGATTCCATGGGGCATCGCGAACCCACTTATCTCACCCTAGTCTCTTGAACCTATGCGTCTGGGACTCCACGTCCCGTACTAGAGACCCAGACGCACTGGGGTGGAAGCGTCGTGGGGGCACCGCAGCCGGAGACGCACCGGGGTTGTTATTTCCCACGGGAACCGCAATCTCAGACGCACCGAGGATATCGTTCCCGACTGGCACCGCACCCTCAGACGCACCGAGGATGTTGTCAAGCACTGGCACCGCAGCCCCAGACGCACCGGGGTTGATACTTCCGACGGGAACCGCACCCTCAGACGCACCGGGTTCTGGGCAGTTGTCGCCATTGTAACCACCTCGTGCATTGTCTCAACGGTGGCTTGGAGGATTTGAGTCATCTTCAGGTTGTATTCTCGCTCTTCCCGTCTCTCTTCGGTCTGCCGCCGAATCTGTATTGCCCGGGCTCGAGCACTGTGACGGCGATATGCGGCGGATGACCGAAGACGAGCTGAAGCGTATGGAAGTTAGCATTGCTCAGGTCAAGGTAGGGAGGGGAGACACACAGACTGCTTATGCTCGGTCTCCGGTACTGGGAAGCGGTATCATTGGAACACTGGATGCTTCGGGTGTCTGCTGGTGAAGGACTCGGAGGCGGAGAGCGTCGGCGCAGTGCGGTAGACGAGAGAGTCGGAACTGTGCAAGTGGATGCGATGGACACCGACTCTGCTCGGTCTCCGAATGGAGGGGATGCCCAGTGGCATGTTTGTGGCTGGAAGATGAAGAAGCAGAGGTGCGGAGCGTCGCGGCCTTTTAAGCAGACCTGGCTGCGCAGAAATTCAAATGTCAGTCGCATTTGTAATGTCAGTCGCATCTACAATTTCAGTCGCATTTGGGCTGTGGGGTTTCTTCCGTTCGTTGTGGTGTCCAGAATCCTTTGGCGTTACCCGTGAATCCCTGTTGAATTGAGGTCCTCATGCGAGACATCTCCAATGTTGTCGCGGTTCGCCTCCGTCGGCTATTCCTCCTACAATCATACAGCGTATAATACGTGAAATTTCACATCAGGAGGCATCTAGAGCGAAATTATGGTATGCAGGTATGGGAGCCTCATGATTAGACTGTATGAGTCGCAAGCTAGCAGACCACGATTGAATGAACGGATATTTCAAGCACGGTTCCAGGAGGATCGTCATTATCGTAGCAAGTAAAATACAAATTCACAGCACAAAGCCATCGTCATAGGAACAATGCTCTCCCTCATCACCACGACTTCTCGCCGCATTCCACTCCCTACGCCCAGCACGCATTAATCCAAAACGCGCCCGTCCCAGGCCGATACAACACCACCCCATCCTCCCTCCCGTCGCCCGCATAATCAAACGCAAACGCCCGATCCCTCGCACTCCTCAAGTCGTACCCACCAATCCCCGCCCCGCTCTGCCACACCGGCGCCCACCCGCCTCCGCCCTGCTGCCTTACGATCCAAATAACCCCCGCACCAGGACGATACAATGCCAAACCCGCGCCGTCATACGCAAACACACGGTCCTGCGGCGATTTCAGATCATATCCCGCGATCCCCGCGCCGGGATCGCCCTGCGCATGCACCGCTGCAAACACGCCGGGCGCGGCGTGGCGGAGAACAAAGATGGCGCCAGTGCCTGGGCGGTATAGCACCAGCCCCTTGCCGTCGTCGTACGCCAGAGCTCGGTCCGCGGGGGAGCGCAGGTCGTACCCGCCGATGCCCGACGCGGAGGTGAAAACCGGCCCGAACGCACCGCCGCCGTAGTGCCGCAGAATCCAGATGATGCCCGAACCGGGACGGTATAGCACCAGGTGGTCGCGCTTGCCAGACTTGTTATAGTCGAACGCAAAAATGCGGTCCGCGGGACTCTTGAGGTCGTAGCCGCCGATGCCGTTCCCGGGGTCGCCCTGTGCGTACACTGGAGCCCAAGACCCGCCGCTGTTTCGCAGGATCCAGACCGTGCCTGTTCCCGGGCGGTAGAGAACGATGTGATCCAGCAGGCCCGAAGATTCAAAGTCGAACGCGAACGCGCGGTCGGCGGGGGAGCGCAGGTCGTAGCCCCCTATGCCGGCGCCTGGGTCGCCTTGGGCGAAGACGGGCGACCAGGTGCCCGCCGTGTTGCATAGGATCCACAGCGTCCCTGTGCCAGGCCGGTAGAGGACGATGTGGTCCTTTTTGCCGGAGTGGGTGTAGTCGAAAGCGAAGGCGCGGTCGGAGGCGCTTTTAAGGTCGTAGCCGCCGATGCCAGAGCCGGGGTCGCCTTGGGCGTAGAGCGGCGTGAAGGAGAGTCCGTGGAGAGCAGACGCGAAAAGGGTTAGTACCTGGAGTATGAGGAATGGGAAATGCATTGCGGCCAGTGTCAGGAGGGAAGCAGGGCAACTGGGAACTGCGGGGGAAGATACTGTGTGTTTATATATTGTTGTAGTTACCGTTGAGAGCGAACTCACGTTGTATCTGACCTCGCGTATCCAATTTCACGCGTGATACACTCTGTACTCGCTTTTACATGCTGTGCGCTCGTCTGGCCTGTCTGATGGTACACAAACCTCTTCGGACATGCGGAGTGACAGTTCTACTGATGTAGTGCGGAGGTGGTACAATAACGGTGCAGATTTCGTGTAACTGTTGTTGCCGAGCAGCTCAGGAAGCCGACCGAATGAGTGAGCCGGAGTGCTGTTTTCGACTCCGCTGATTGCCAAAACAAGACGTAGGCCTACCAATTACAGATATCGGTTGTTTTATCCCGTAGAGCAAATTAAAACGTTGAAGTGGATTCGTAATACCACTTACATGCACTTCCGAACTTTGTTACTGTGACGTCCTGCTGTCCCACTCAGGACATTTCCACTTGTCTAGTATCACACAAACTGAAAGCAGCTGCGGCGCGGCAACACAAAGTACGGAGGTCCATAGATTCTAGCTTGTGGCCTTTTTGAAGCAACTCTGTCTGCTGCATTTCCGGCTAGGTACAGACTTGCCCTTGGGCTATGCGTAGACAACAGTCTGATGTCGTATAACCTTCATTTAAGGTTGCAGAACCATTGCACTCGGAGCAGCGCCGGCCTATTACCAGTGTGCAGTGTAACGAATGTGCTGCAATCTCACAGTCGTGAGCCCACTTAAGCCCTCGCGTCACCACCAAACACGCTTATTTCCACGTAGCCCCGGTTGTTCTCTACAAACACATTGACACCTGTTCTGCGTCTTGTGTGCATCAGATGTCACATTCGCTTGCTAGACCGCTAGAAACGTGCTGCAGTCCAGTTTTAGTCTCGCTCTCTCAGCAGCAAGCAAGACTGTGTCAAAACATTCTGAATCCCATTGCACGACCAGTGTCTTGAAATTTTCCGATAGCGAACTCATCCGGATGCGCTGTGGTGCTGGCCGCTATTAGGAAACCCCGGAATAGCCCTAAACCTGAGTTCCCAGGTCACCCTCTGTCTTGTCCCGGCTTTTTTTGCTTCTCACCAAAATTTCTGAGCCTCGCAGTAACATACAGAAAACGAAAGGTTCGTTCACTGTGCTCGGTCCGACGGCGAGTGGAATAATCGACCTCATATAGAGGCTTTTCAGGTGCATCTCCAGCCCTTCGCACAGTGCCAAATGTTTTCAGTCAGGTTGTCGAGTTTTCGCTTCGGACAACAGTCTCATCGGAAGCACTTGCACGTATACACTTCAAGCCGAATCTCTCGGTGTCAAGCGGTAAATCTATGAAGTACCGTTTCAGCTTTATTGTGTTAAGTAAGAAATCTTGCATCATCGATCATTCGGTTTTTGTCATTTGGGCTTGGGTCTCAAAGCCCTTGATTCTGGTCTTCTCTCTCGCTTCCTCTGTAAATAACACAACCAAACACGATCATACTGTCATCTCCAACATATAGTAGGAGTGAGCTACATCTCCCAAGATCTAGCGAGTTGTCTCAATTTCTCCGTACCTCGGCCACGTCGTTGGATACACTGGGCGGCGAGGCGCCAGGGAGCTAAGCAGGGCGTGCTATCGGTAACAAGGGTGCTAGGCACGAGAGAGTAAGGTGAGAAAGGTTTACTCCACAAATTGGAACCAGACTAACACGGCGCGTTTGTTTAAATATTCAGCGCTGGCCTCTTTCTAACGAGATGGATGTGGTTAACCTAGTCCGAGTCTCCCAATTAATTTACAGACATGCGACCGCATTATGGGGCGGAGACATCTCCGGATTAACATCTGCGGTTTCGGAATTCGGGGATGAGACCCGCGGAGAGTTATCCAGTGTTGCACGACTTATGTTCTTTTTTACACATCGGCTGCAATAGATGGGTGCAAATACTATGGTGCTTAAAGATTTACCAAAACCACCATGTATCTACGTATTTTTTACAAAAACAAAAAACCCTAGGCATGTGCATATCACTGCCGCACACCTAGCCATAACCCCTGGATAACAAATCGTGCCAACCGGCTCCGCTCCCAAGCTCATGAATCACTCACGATATGCACCAGGGCAAAAACTTAACACAATTTAGCCCAATGACTTCAGGCATGAGAAGAGATCAGGATATACCTTGTCGACCACATCCTATCTTAAGGCTGCGGCCTCTTCTGCAGAAGTTCCTCTCTCTTGCAACCGCACAAGTCGCAGCCATTGTACCAGTCAACAAAATCCAAGCATTTAGGGCAAATTCCAACGTGAGTCTTCTTAAGGCAGGACACAGTGACGGTTTTTCTGCATGTGCGACTATAGATCACATCAAATTAGCAACCTGGGAAATGCTGTGTAGAGCCAGACACGCACCAGTGGTGGTTGTTTCCCCCCGGCATGATGGAGAGCTTCGTTTGAAGTCGATTTATGTAGATTTGTAATTGAAAATGGGTAATAAGAACAGTGCGTAGATGGTAGATAGTTTTGAAGAGAGTCGTTGCGCTGAATATAACTTTTATGTCCAAAAGTCGAGACTGCGCATCGCTTTTATACTTGGAAGTTATAGGATATCTCGGAACTTTGAGCTGAAAATGAATCGACTGCACAGCAAGTACGGCACAGCAACTACGGCACAGCGAGTACGGCACAGCGAGTACGGCACAGCGAGTACGGCACAACAAGTATGGCATGAAAGTGTGAATTCAAACATCACAGGGTAAATGTTTCACTTTCATCGTAATTGTATTTGGCTGCGACCTAAACTATACGGCGAGTGCGGCACAAGCTAGACGCCGATGTACAGTCTCAACGATTGGCCGGGACACTGAGGCTGTGGATTTCTTAGGTTTAGACTGAAGGGACACTTTACAGCGGTTTCGATAATTGTAGGCCGTTTTTCAGTTTCTGCTCAAAAAAAAGATAGGGACGCTGCAGTGCATGCGGCAAGGGGCAGAAAAGTCAGATTTCGGGGGTTTGGCACGACTCTAGAGCCCATTTCAGCGGTGGCGTGTAAGTCGAATCCAACATTCAGAATGGTGGACGCCATGGAGGACCTCCAGAGCTCACAGACTCTACCTTGCCGCATGCACTGCACGGACGCGCTGATCTATATTTTTTACGAACAGAAACTGAAAACCGGTCTACAATTATCGAAACCGCTGTAACTCGACTAGAGAGTCCGAGTTTCTATAGATAGGACCTATGACTGAAGGTGATCGTCAGAACCACAAAATTCGCTCTGTTGAAGGCCGAGATCACGAGCCTAACAGACAACATTGTAGCCTTTATGAGGGATAGTGCTTGTTTCACAACCCCCGTTTTTCGACTAATCGTCGTCGAGGCTGTACATGTGAGAAACTGAGATGCTGTCATATAGGATTGTGTACGAGTGTAGCCGCGCGCTATGAATGTGATTCCGTGCCGCAGTTTCGCCCTGTGCCATTACACTGCTGCTAGTAGAGCCTGCTGATCGCGCACAGTTTATCCCATCGACCGCCATTTTCTATCAAAGTTGCTGCCGGCTAGATTTGGAAATAATAGAGTACGATTTGACTGTCTCCCCCGTTTCACCCACCAATCAACTTCGCTGTGAGTGGCTGTCTTGATGTGTACTCTTGGCTAGATGGTGGCTTGTTACCCTGACAGGAAAAGTAAAAAGTCTGTGCTCCCACTATTTATTTCCATTTCAAGGTGGCAGCAACTTTGATAGAAAATGGCGGTCGATGGGATAGATTTAGACACCGCGCAATAGCCGCTGGTGGGGCCAATAACTTTGCCAGCGCGGATGTTGGCGGCACGTACACGTGCTACCTTCGTCTGCACTAGTATGATCCCTGTGCCATCTTGGCATGATGTCATCTTATTAGTCACAGAGGACACAATGAGGGAATAACGGAGCTGTTCGTGGGTATTTAGCTTCTAACTAATACATCATCATCTCACACTAATCGAATCTCCTCACGTGCTTGCCTAAACTCTCTATTCCAACAGCGGCGTCTACAGATCACGCGGCTTGGCGGGTGCAAGTACGCGCCCAACGTCTGTGCCGCAGTGTCTTGGCAGCCCCTGCCCCCTCTTTATAACAACCTCCTAATATGACAATTCCCATCATCATCATCCTTCGGTTTGTACATTTCCGCCTCACATCTCTATTCTTCTTTGAATTCCTAAGCTATTAGTAACGGCATGAATACTGATACCTCGCTGTCTTCTGCCGAAGTCGGGCTCCACGAGTCCAATTCTACCTGCTCGGAGGACCCCATGACCACGTTTCTTCCGATAATTAATTCCATCAATTTCGATGCTCTTACTTCTCTGGCCAGCATGACGCGCAGGGCCCGAAATCCTAGCTTATCGGCCGAGGTCTCCTGCTCTGTGCAATTTCCGCCGATGTACGGCTCATCCAACCTAGTATATGTGCTTGCGTTTTCGGACGGCGTGAAATGGATTGCCCGGATTCCTGGAAAAGCTGCCACGTTTGGACCGCTCAACGTCCTGCGAATGTCCTCTGATATCGGCACGATATCGTTGCTTCGTGCAAGAACTTCGATCCCTATTCCGGAAGTGTTTGCCTGGGACACTTGCAGCGCTGCCATTGGAACACCATACACTATTGAGGCGTTTGTAGAAGGAGTCTCGGTTATAGCCAAATGGGACGACGAATCTTGGCCCGAATCCAGCCGTCTGACGGTTCTCCGGAACCTTGCTAAATTCATGGCGGAGCTTTCGCAGTTCCGGTACGACAAGATCGGCGCGCTTTGTTTCACAAAAACCGGCGAAGTTTCTCATGTGGGGGAGATGGTTGATAACGAAATAGACTTCAGGGAGCTTATGATGGACGAAGGAGCGGACCCTTGGGGCATCACTTCTGCAACCGGCCCCTTCGAAACTACGCTCTCCTGGCTTCGGACTCGTGCCAATAATTCCATGAAGAAGGAAACTCTGACGGGGAGGATCGCCGAGATGGCGCTTCTCCACCTCGCGATCGATTCAATCCCGCCGTCGCTCCTTCCCGGCCCGTTTGGGCTCGTGCATCCTGACTTCGATTCACAGAACATCTTTATCGACGACGACGGGAACATCACCGGCATGATTGACTGGGACGGAGTGTGTACGCTCCCGCGCGCGTTGGGGTTTGCGCGGTACCCATCTTGGCTCACCCGAGACTGGGACCCGGTCTGCTACGGATATGGGATCCCCGGCAGCGGCCGCGAGGACTCACCGGAGCAGTTGTTGCACTATCGGAAAGAGTATGCCACAGCATTGGTGGAACTGGACCTGCCCTCCGAGCTGTATTCAGCCACCGAGACCCGGCTATCGCACCTCCTGGAAGCGATCGTAATCGCTACGCAGAATCGCATATGTCGCACCCAGATCATCCTAAAGCTGCTCTCCCATGCATTTGGAGATCACAAGGTGCCGTTCAGGTTCCCGGAGTTTGCTCACGCGTTCGAGGCCGGGACGGCGGATGCTTACATGGCGGCCGTGCGTGAGGCATTCGGGGGCATGTGGCACGCGGAGTGGTAGGGAGTGGTGTTTGGCAGGATCAGGTGCAGGTTTTGGTGAATTCCGATTGTATTATTAGTATATCGTGTTGTGAATTGTCCAAAACATATTAGGCAGTCATGAACCGACAGTGTGTGATCCCTCTTCAATTGGCAACTGTTCTAGTCAGCCGGCGGATGATACTGGTCCGCAGATTGACCGGTCCACCCGTGGAGTGACCGGAATCCGCCAACGAACCGGTTGACCGGCGCAGACGGGCAGTCCGCGGGTGAACCATCAACCCACTCGAACTGGCAACCTAGTTGGCTCACGGAGGAGGTGAATTAAGTACTAAAAACCCAGCAGTTGTCTACACATGCGGGCCCGACTCCTTCTCCTCATCGCCCCTGGACTCTAATTCCTCCGGGGTTTGCTCAACCTCTGAGTCTGTGTTCCCATGAGCTCAGTCTCTAATTTGTCACTGCTTTCAGGGCCGGAAGTCAAGGTGCTGTCCTTGGTGGTTCAAGCATCGGTGCTGTGCCCAGCTTCCACAAGACCGGTGTTTTTTGAGCTGCCTCTATAGAGTTATGAGGAGAGGGCTCCCCACTCAAAGGGTGCCGTGTCTGCTTGGGCTGTAACCGTGAACTCGTTCGCTTCTCCACGGGAAATGTTCTGGACAACGTGGACTCGCCCGGTGCTGGACCTTCGAGATGTTTACAGGTCGAATTGTCGCACCTGCTATGACAGTGAAGGGTCTAATGTACGCTAGCTTTTTTAGACTTACAGTGAGCGCAATCACAGTCCCCTTTAAACCTACAACGAAGCTGCATCATAGGAGCTGGCTATTGCAAGTGCAGCATATCGATTACCAGACAAAATATCCGTTTGTTATGTGTGGTGTTGCGGTCTTCTATTGGGATTTTCACCCAGACCATGTTGCCTGGCTGGTACACTACTGACATATTGTTCTTGGTACATCTGGTCTCTATATAGTTTTTTTTAATTCGAGTCCTTTTGATAAATGGCAGGATTCCCAAACGGAATCCGACCCGCATTCCCTTTGGGTGCGTTTGCCGCCAAACGCAACGTTGCACACGCCGCCATCTCCCACCCCTGCACGCCGCAACTCGCACCCCGGGCGCACCAAAACTCCCCCCGAAGACTCGCAGCAGAAACGCACACACACGCAGCCGAAACGTTCTCATCGACATAGGCCAACATTAGCTCCGTTGCCACTGCCCCCTGTCACAAAGGAACGCACACACACGCAGTAGAAAGGCTCTCAGCAGCCTTGCAGCCGAAACGTCCCCATCGGCATGGGCCAACATGAGCTCCATCCCCACTGCCCCCTGCCACCAAGCAACGCACACACACACGCTCCAAACGCACACACTGAACAGAAACGCACACACAAAGCAGAAACGCACTCCCACAGCAGAAACGCACACTTCGGCATAGGGCAACATTAGCTCCATCGCTACTGCCCCGGCACAAAGACACAAACACACGCACCTTAAACACACACACCGAACAGAAACGCACATACTAAGCAGAAATGCACACACCAAGCAGAAACGCACCCATCGACATAGGCCAACATTAGCTTCATCGCCATAGGCCAACATCAGGGAAAATATTGCCTTATTTGGGATCGGCCTCCTTAGATACGGACCGTTTTACTCTAGATGTCGCCTGGGTCGCCTGTGTCGCCAGGGTCTTCTGCACGGGTGCAACCGTTGCCAGGATCTAATAGAAGGGTGCAACGGTGGCGACGCCTGAGCGGCGGTTGCCACACACCACGCGT
The DNA here is from genome assembly GCA_024516215.1 of Geopyxis carbonaria. NCBI lineage: Eukaryota > Fungi > Ascomycota > Pezizomycetes > Pezizales > Tarzettaceae > Geopyxis > Geopyxis carbonaria. The sequence goes on along the minus strand of JAJJXG010000052.1, from coordinate 10,862 downwards.
CGCACTGTGAATACCACCAGTTTTACCGTGTTATATACAGTTAATCTAGTGCTTTCTTCTGACATACGGGCCATCGCGAGATGAACTGTCTCGCGGTGATATCCACGGCAAACACGGTGAATTCTATCGACTAATGATCACGGTATACCGGCAGTATTATGAGATCTCGCTTGGAGCTTCGTTTATTGCTAGGTCACCAAATTGATTTATTGCCATATCACAAAGCGTGCGCATCTCTCGGGAAAACGGTGAATTTCACAGGAAAAACGTTTCATTCTACGGGAAACTAGCTATTCTCAAGATATACCCGGTTCCACGTCTCAAGATCAGTGTGGCTATTGACAACCCAAGTAGTTTCGGAATCTTGTATAAGATGCGCGGCGCCGTAGATCAACGGCGCCTCAATCACCGTGATTTTCCCGGTTGTCGGTGTTTGGACATGAGTCATCGAGGAGTCTTCATCCGGTTCACCTGCATTTACTGGTGTGGTAATCTCCACTGACGCGAGGGAATAGTCATTCTTTGATGGTATAATCACACTGAACTAACATTGTACGCGTACAGGCAATTGCCCCTGCAGGGCACCGTAAGTTTCAGGTCCAATTCGCCTGGTTTCCCGTGTTTTTCGACGGTTTCTGTCTCTTGGTCGATACCATACCCGGTCATGGCGCAGAGGTTCCCGTGCCAGGTGTTATTCACTGTGCAGCGCAGCTGATGAAACTCCCACGCACCGGTCTGAAAGTCTTGCACTGGTACTCGCAAGCCATGGAAGAAAGCAAAGGACAGTGCGTTGATCTCATGGTAATCAAGTTGCACAATGTCGTTACAACGCAGAAATAGGTCTAATGCACCGCGGAACTGGTCCAGCGGCATACCGACGTGTGCCGACAGCTCTTGAAAGATTCGGATTTTTGTTTTGTTTTGCGGAGAATTGAATCGCCGAGGTGGTATGTTACTATCAATCTCTGCTTGCGCGTCTGTGACTTCGACAGCGACATCAGAATCTTCGTTGTGTTCTTCAGCTTTCCGGTGATTTTCGTCGTATTGCCGGTGAACAACCGCATTGTTGAACTCGCGCAACTGCAAGGATTCCTTTGGGTGCGTTTGCTGCCAAACGCAACGTTGCACACGCCGCCATCGCCCACTCCTGCACGCCGGAACTCGCCCCATGGCCGCACTATATCATTGATATCCGGCCTTAGAGTTAGAGATTTGCCTGCAAAACTGTATGTGTGTAACCGGCTGGCCTTGGCCGCAACCAGTTCACCCCACCATACTACATTAATGCTTCGTCTTGATGATTACTCTAAGCGACCACAGAAATTATTTTGCATATTTATATAGGATTGTAGCCCGGCTCGAGTAGTATAATCCTCTCCAAGCTGGAAAAGTGAAAAGGTGGTTGAGCCGGGTGGTGTTGCTTTGAAGTTGTGCTCGCTTGATATTTTGGTGTGGTCGGCACCCAAGTTGGGGCGTAACGGTTAACCACCCCTGCCGTGACGGTTAACCTCCTCTGCCGTGACGGTTAACGCCCCCTGCCCAAGCTTAGTAAACCACCTTCATGACGGTAAACCCCCCTGCCGACCATTACTCATGGCCGACCACGACGATAAACCCCCCTCATGTGCTGCCGCTTAGTAAACCACCTTCATGACGGTCAACCCCCCTGCCGACAATTACTCATGGCCGACCATGACGATAAACACCCCTCATATGCTGCCGCTTAGTAAACCACCTTCATGACTGTCAACTCCCCTGCCGACCATTACTCATGGCTGACCATGACGATAAACCCCCCTCATGTGCTGCCGCCTAGTAAACTATCTCCATGACGGTCAACCCCCCTGCCGACCATTACTCATGGCCAACCATGACGTTAAACCCCCCCATGGGCTGCCGCTTGGTAAACCACCTTTATGAGGGTAAACCCCCCTACCGATCATTACTCATGGCCGACCATGATGGTAAACCCCCTCATGTGTCGTGGCTTAGTAAACCACCTTTGTGACGGTAAACCCCCCTGCCGACAATGAGCCATGGCCGACCAGGACGATACACTTCCCTCATGTAGTGCCGTTTACTAAACCACCTTCATGACGGTGAACCCCTCTGCCGACAATTAATCATGGCCGACCATGACGATACACTCTCCTCATGTGCTGCCGCTTAGTTGATCACCTCCATGACAATAAACCCACCTGCCGACAATAACTTTTGGCCGACCATGCCGCTTAACTTGTTACAAGCATTTAGTAACATCTTTCATGGACTGTCTTCATCCGTCCTACAGCCGGGCACATAGTTTGTTAACAATAAAACTCACTATTTTGGGCTGGTCGTCACCTGTTGAACTGGATATGTTTCAACACAGTCGATGAAAGTATTTCTTCATGTAGATTTAACTCTAGTTGAGTGTTGCCGACATGCCTGTTCTTTTTTTTTTCATGCGACAGGAATATATCATTGATATCCGGCCTTAGGGTTAGAGATTTGCCTGCAAAACTGTATGTGTGTAACCGGTGGGCCTTGGCGGCAACCAGTTCACCCCACCTCACCACATCAATGCTTCGTCTTGATGATTACTCTAAGCGACCACAGAAATTATTTTGCATATTTATATAGGATTGTAGCCCGGCTCGCGCAGTATAATCCTCTCCAAGCTGGAAAAGTGAAAAGGTGGTTGACCCGGGTGGTGTTGCTTTGAAGTTGTGCTCGCTTGATTTTTTGGTGTGGTCAACACCCAAGTTGGGGCGTGACGGTTAACCTCCCCTGCCGTGACGGTTAACCTCCCCTGCCGTGACGGTTAACCCCCCCTGCCCGAGCTTAGTAAACCACCTTCATGACGGTAAACCCCCCTGCCGACCATTACTCATGGCTGACCATGACGATAAACCCCCCTCATGTGCTGCCGCTTAGTAAACCACCTCCATGACGGTAAACCCCTTGTCGACAATTATTCATTGCCGACCATGACGTTAAACCCCCCTCATGTGCTGCCGCTTAGTAAACCACCTTCATGACAGTCAACCCCTTGCCGACCATTACTCATGGCCGACCATGACGTTAAACCCCCCACATGTGCTGACGCTTAGTAAACCACCTTCATGACGGTAAACCCCCTGCCGACAATTACTCATGGCCGACCATGACGATAAACCCCCCTCATGTGCTACCGCTTAGTAAACCACCTCCATGACGGTTAACCATCCTGCCGACAATTATTCATGGCCGACCATGACGATAAACACCTTCATGACAATAAACCTCCGGCATACAATTACTTATGGCCGACTGTGACGCTCCACTTGTCCAAGGCAATTACTAACACTGCTCAAGGACTGATTGTGTTCTTAGTGCAGCCGGGCACATAGTTGGTTACCAATAGACAGCACAACTTGTGGCCGGCTGTCACCTCTTGATCTAAATACCTGCCAACACAGTCCATGAAAAATTTTCTTATTGTAGATCTAACTCCAGTTGACTGTTGCCGACATGCTTGTTGTTTTTTTTTTCATGCGACTAGAAAATTGTGATTGTTATTGATAGTCTTTGGCCGGCAAAATGGTTCTTTTGGGGGTGCCGACAAGTATGCTATGGGACTTGGCAGTCGAGCTGGCAACAAGACAACAGTTGACCTTAACACTACTTTTATGCAGTTGCCATTCCATAGTCACCGGCCGTATTATAGTATTGAATGATATCTTCTCGCTTTATAAAGTGCGTTGTATAATACATACGGATACACTGTTGCTCGACATTACCATCTTGCTATTCACTGTCGGCCGCGCATTCTCAAGTTCGAAATCCGCAGTGAGATAATCACCACCCAATCGACGAGTACAATGCCACCCATTGCTCCTGCAGCCGTTCCTGTCAAAAACAAAGGCGGTCGGCCATCCATTTATAAGACACCGGAGGAAAAATTGCAAGCACAAAGGGAAAAGACAAGATTGAGAAATGTCAAACTTAGAGCCAGGAAAGCTCTGGAAAAGAAGGCCGCCCAAGAGCTTGCCAATCCTGGGTCCTCCGATGGGAATGTGGTCGACCTCAGTGACAACCTTGATGATTTCAATCTGGTGCCGGTCCAGGGTGGAGCACTGATGTTGCTTGCTTCAAATAACAATGGAGATTTCTTTGACGGCTTTCATGAGGAACACAGCGACGCCGGAGATGAAACAAACATCAATGTTCCTTTGGATGCGGTGTTTGGTAGGACGTGTCTGCCGTTTATCTATTATGTATACTTATTGATCAGCCGACAGATGCTTTGACTATTCAATCTTCCCAGCCGGTCATCAGTATTTAAGGCAAGGAAAGAATGTTTCATCTACCAACGGCTGAGAAAACCATGTTGGCGATATGTCAGGGAGAATCATCCATGTCGGGAAGTAAAGAGGTGGAAAAACAGGCTGCCGAACAACCTCCAACATTGATGGCCGGCATTGAAGAGGACGAATATGTACCCTTGGACGACTTTGCTAGGTTCGATGATTTCAATGAGGACGCGCCGGTTGAGATCTTGGCTGTGAACATAATAGAGGTAACAAAAACAACTTGAAACCACCCGGTTGACCCACAAGCTGATTTGTTGAATCTTACAGAATTCCGGAAGGGACAACCCACCACCGGCAAAGGAAGCACTCATGCCTAGAAAACATGCAACCGCCACAGATATTGAGATCACACTCAAATACCTGGCTGAAGATCTAGCTGGATTTGCCGGCTGTTCCTGGGAGGATTCGCGAAGGGAATCCGATCCGGATTCCCTTTGGGTGCGTTTGCCGCCAAACGCAACGTCGTACACGCCGCCATCGCCCACCCCTGCCCGCCGCAACTCGCCCCCCGGCCGCACCATAGCTCCCCCCCTACACTCGCAGCAGAAATGCACCCAGCTGGCTCACAACCGACATTCCTTCATCGACACAGGCCAACATTAGCTCCATCGCCACTGCCCCCTGCCACAAACAAACGCACACAAGAAGCAGAAACGCACACTTCGGCCTAGGCCAACATTAGCCCCATCGCCCCCCCTCTGCCACAAAGAAACGCACACACAAGTGCGCCAAACGCACACAGACAGAACCGAAACGCACACACCGAACGAAACGCACACACCCAGCAGAAACGCACTCAGCAGACTCAGAGCCGAAACGACCACTTCGGCATAGGCCACCTTAGCTTCCTCGCCACTGCCCCCTGCCACAAAGAAACGTACACCCACGGGCCTCAAACGCACCCACCGAACAGAAACGCACCCACCAAGCAGAAACGCACCCACCAACGCGAAACGCACCCACCAAGGCGAAACGCACGCATAGACATAGGCCAACATTAGCTCCATCGCCATAGCCCCCTGCCACAAAGAAACGGACACCCCAAGCAGAAACGCTCCCATCAGATCCAGGGCCGAAACTCACAATACGACATACGCTAACCTTAGCTCCATCGTCCCTGCCCCCTGCCTCAAAGAAACGCAACCACACTGAACAGAAGCGCACACACGAAGCCGAAACGCACCAACACAGCAGAAACGCACATCCAAAGTCCAAACGCACACACCAAGTCCAAACGCAGTCCACAGCAGAAACGTACAATCAGGCCTAGGCCAACACTAGCTCCATTGCCACTCCCCTGCCACAAAGAAACGCACACAACAAGCAGAAATGTACCCCCACAGCAGAACCGCACCTAGAGACCACCTGTAAAACAGGCGCATCTTTATCGCATATATCATTGATATCCGGCCTTAGGGTTAGAGATTTGCCTGCAAAATTGTATGTGTGTAACCGGTTGGCCTTGGCGGCAACCAGTTCACCCCACCTGACCACATCAATGCTTCGTCTTGATGATTACTCTAAGCGACTACAGAAATTTGTTTGCATATTTATATGGGATTGTAGCCCGGCTCGAGTAGTATAATCATCTCCAAGCTGGAAAAGTGAAAAGGTAGTTGAGCCGGGTGGTGTCGCTTTGAAGTTGTGCTCGCTTGATTTTGTGGTGTGGTCGGCACCCAAGTTGGGGCGTGACGGTTAACTTCCCCTGCCGTGACGGTTAACCTCTCCTGCCGTAACGGTTAACCTCCCCTGCCGTGACGGTTAACCCCCCCTGCTCATGCTTGATAAACCACCTTCATGACGGTCAACCCCCCTGCCCACAATTACTCATGGCCGACCATGACGATAAACCCCCCTTATGTGCTGCCGCTTAGTAAACGACCTTCATGACGGTCAACCCCCCTGCGCACAATTACTCATGGCCGACCATGACGATAAACCCCCTTCATGTGTTGCCGCTTAGTAAACCACCTTCATGACGGTCAAACCCCCTGCCGACAACTACTCATGGCCGACCATGACGATAAACCCCCATTATGTGCTGCCGCTTAGTAAACCACATTCATGACGGTAAACCCCCCTGCCCACAAATACTCATGGCCGACCATGACGATAAACCCCCCTCATGTGCTGCCGCTTAGTAAACCACCTTCATGACGGTCAACCCCCCTGCCCACAATTACTCATGGCCGACCATGACAATAAACCCCCTCCATGTGCTGCCGCTTAGTGAACCACCTTCATGACGGTCAACCCCCCTGCCCACAATTACTCATGGCCGACCATGATGATCAACAACATTCATGTGCTGCCGCTTAGTAAACCACCTTCATGATGGTCAACCCCCCTGCCGACTAATTACTCATGGCCGACCATGACGATAAACCCCTCTTATGTGCTGCCGCTCAGACAACCAGCTTCATAACAGATATCTATGTGCCGACAATGATTTATGGCTGACAGTGACGCTCAAGTTGTGTAAGGCAATTATTAAGACCATTCAATGACTGATTGTGTTCTATGTGCAGCCGGGCACATAGTTGCTTACCAATAGACATCACAACTTGTGGCCGGCTGTTACCTGTTGAACTAAATACCTGCCAACACAGTCGATAAAAAATATTCTTATTGTAAATTTAACTCTAGTTGAGTGTTGTCGACATGCCTATTCCTTTTTTTTTCATGCGACAAGAAAATTGTGATTGTTGTTGGTATTGTTCGCCCGGCAAAAGGGTTCTGTCAGCCTGAATGCCGACAAGTTTTTTTTCGAGAATTGGCAGTCAAGCTGGCAACACTACAACAACTTGTCTTCACACTAATTTGATGCAGTCAGGATTCCGTAGTCACTGGCATCAGTGGTTGAAATTCCATCTTGTCGCTCCATAAAGTGCGCTGTATAATACATGTAAATGAACCGTTGTTGGTTGTCACCCGACTTGCCAGTAGTCACTGTCGGCCGTGCATTCTCAAGTTCCGAATTTGCTCAAGAACGACAACACCCAATTGACGAGTAGAATGCCACCAATTGTTCCTGCAGCTGTTTCTGTCTAACCCAACAATGTGGTTTGGCTCAGTAAACCAACACCGTGACGGTAACAATCTCTGCCGACAAGTGCTCATGGTCGACCTTAACCTTACACTCCTTCACTTCATGTATCCGCTTAGTAAACCACTTTCATGACGGTAAACCCCTCTGCCCACAGTTACTCATGGCTGACCATTACGATCAACCCCCATTGGCTGCCGCTTATTCAACCACCTTAATGACGGTAAACCCCACTGCCTACAGTTACTCATGGCTGACCATTACGATCAACCCCCATGGGCTGCCGCTTAGTCAACCACCTCCATGACGGTGAACCCCCTTACCAACACTTATTCATTGCCGACTACAACGATGAAACCCCCAACCTGCCGCCGCACGTGGACACGACTTCATAATAGACCTCCCCCGGGTGACAATTAATTCATGCCGACCATGACGGTCTACTTGTCAAGAGCAATCACTAATACTCTTCAATGATTGATCGTATGATCAGTGCAGCCGGGTACATAGTTAGTTAACAATGGACATCACAACTTTTGCCCGGTTGTCACTTGTTGAATTAAATATGCGCCAACACACACCATGAAAATTTATCATATTGTAGATCTAACTCTAGTTGACTGTTGCCGACATGCTCGATCTCTTTTTTTCCATGCGACCGGAAAATTGTGATTGTTTTTAATAGTCTTTAGCCGGCAAACAAGTTGTGTTTGGGTGCCGACAGGAATCATATGCGACTTGGCGGTCAACTGGCAACACTGTGAAGTCAACTTGCCTTCTCACTTCTTTGATACATCAACCTTTCCTGGTGACCGGCCATAAGATCCAATTGAATGATCTCTTATTACTCCATAAATTGCGCTGTCTAATACAATCGTTGCTTACGACAGCGGTTAGAATGTAACTTTCGTGTTCCGGATAGTCCGACGGATGACCGATGGTTCTATTGTAACAACGCCGTCGACATGAGGGAAGAACTTGAACTCATGGAACAAAACAACGTCAACGATGCCGGTTACAACAAACTGTTCACGGGTAAAGTTCCCAGTTCTCTTCAAGCTGAAGGAATGTTAGTACTAATGAATGCCAGAGGTGTCAAAGATATGTGTGTACATAGAAACAGTTTGCCGTGTGAGGGGTTGGACGCTGGATAATAGATTGACACCGTCGACGACTTGTTTAGCACTCCCAATACCGTCTTTCATGCTGTGTTCCCAGTGAACCATTGGTCCAATCCAGAAACCGAGAGTACCATGACGATATATGGCTGACGTTAGACTTAGGGTAAGGATGTATACACTGGCGGGAGCGTGTGTTTCGCCCGTTACTGAAAATGACTAATCCGTTACTCGATATATTGGGATTAGTGCATAGATCACTCCGAAATATTTTAAGGCTGACGTTACTACATAATTGACTTCAATATATGGCTGACGTTAGACTTAGGGTAAGGATTCATACACTGGCGGGAGCGTGTGTGTCGTCCGATACTGAAAATGACTAATCCGTTACTCGATATATTGGGCTTAGTGCAAAGTTGACTTCAATATATGGCTGACGTTGGACTTAGGGTAAGGATGTATACACTGGCGGGAGCGTGTGTTTCGCCCGTTACTGAAAATGACTAATCCGTTACTCGATATATTGGGTTTAGTGCATAGATCACTCCGAAATATTTTAAGGCTGACGTCACTACATAATTGACTTCAATATATGGCTGACGTTAGACTTAGGGTAAGGATTCATACACTGGCGGGAGCGTGTGTGTCGTCCGATACTGAAAATGACTAATCCGTTACTCGATATATTGGGCTTAGTGCAAAGTTGACTTCAATATATGGCTGACGTTAGACTTAGGGTAAGGGATTATACACTGACGGGAGCCTGTGTGTCGCCCGTTACTGAAAATGACTAATCCGTTACTCGATATATTGGGCTTAGTGCAAAGTTGACTTCAATATATGGCTGACGTTAGACTTAGGGTAAGGATGTATACACTGGCGGGAGCGTGTGTTTCGCCCGTTACTGAAAATGACTAATCCGTTACTCGATATATTGGGATTAGTGCATAGATCACTCCGAAATATTTTAAGGCTGACGTTACTACATAATTGACTTCAATATATGGCTGACGTTAGACTTAGGGTAAGGATTCATACACTGGCGGGAGCGTGTGTGTCGTCCGATACTGAAAATGACTAATCCGTTACTTGATCTATTGGGCTTAGTGCAAAGTTGACTTCAATATATGGCTGACGTTAGACTTAGGGTAAGGATGTATACACTGGCGGGAGCGTGTGTTTCGCCCGTTACTGAAAATGACTAATCCGTTACTCGATATATTGGGATTAGTGCATAGATCACTCCGAAATATTTTAAGGCTGACGTCACTACATAATTGACTTCAATATATGGCTGACGTTAGACTTAGGGTAAGGATTCATACACTGGCGGGAGCGTGTGTGTCGTCCGATACTGAAAATGACTAATCCGTTACTCGATATATTGGGCTTAGTGCAAAGTTGACTTCAATATATGGCTGACGTTAGACTTAGGGTAAGGATTTATACACTGACGGGAGCCTGTGTGTCGCCCGTTACTGAAAATGACTAATCCGTTACTCGATATATTGGGCTTAGTGCAAAGTTGACTTCAATATATGGCTGACGTTAGACTTAGGGTAAGGATGTATACACTGGCGGGAGCGTGTGTTTCGCCCGTTACTGAAAATGACTAATCCGTTACTCGATATATTGGGATTAGTGCATAGATCACTCCGAAATATTTTAAGGCTGACGTTACTACATAATTGACTTCAATATATGGCTGACGTTAGACTTAGAGTAAGGATTCATACACTGGCGGGAGCGTGTGTGTCGTCCGATACTGAAAATGACTAATCCGTTACTCGATATATTGGGCTTAGTGCAAAGTTGACTTCAATATATGGCTGACGTTAGACTTAGGTAAGGATATATACACTGGCGGGAGCGTGTGTTTCGCCCGTTACTGAAAATGACTAATCCGTTACTCGATATATTGGGCTTAGTGCAAAGTTGACTTCAATATATGGCTGACGTTAGACTTAGGGTAAGGATGTATACACTGGCGGGAGCGTGTGTTTCGCCCGTTACTGAAAATGACTAATCCGTTACTCGATATATTGGGATTAGTGCATAGATCACTCCGAAATATTTTAAGGCTGACGTTACTACATAATTGACTTCAATATATGGCTGACGTTAGACTTAGGGTAAGGATTCATACACTGGCGGGAGCGTGTGTGTCGTCCGATACTGAAAATGACTAATCCGTTACTTGATCTATTGGGCTTAGTGCAAAGTTGACTTCAATATATGGCTGACGTTAGACTTAGGGTAAGGATGTATACACTGGCGGGAGCGTGTGTTTCGCCCGTTACTGAAAATGACTAATCCGTTACTCGATATATTGGGATTAGTGCATAGATCACTCCGAAATAT